>JAZDUH010000313.1:215000-597500 GCA_036419115.1 Scarus forsteni
GATAGATAGATAGATAGATAGATAGATAGATAGATAGATATACACATACATATATATATAAAGTACACCTTTAGAAGTGCAAAGTAAATCAGTTTGTATTGCAATTTGACTTTGAAATTTCTATCTGGGCTCTAAAGTGATGTGCATCGGGGGATGGGGACTGGGGGATGGATTTTAACACCACAGGGAAGCTTGAGCAGCAGAACGGGATGCTGATGGCAGATGATAACTGTGTTTCATCACAAGGAAGCAACAAAAACATGAATAAGATGCAAGGACAGAACAGCAGCTTTCAGTTGCAGCTCCAGTTTCATTAGGTCTCAGTCACCAAGTGTTTCCACGTCAACGATCACATCAACATCACTTGTCATGGCAGCTGGGCCAAAAAACTTTGAAAAAGCTTTGAAAACTTGTGGAAACATTTAGGTATTGTAAGTACTCAAGTAAAAGTGCAAATCGCATAAATTATTATTTTGTGGTAGTTTTTGTTAAAGATTAAGACATTTCAGTTTCAAATTGCAGAAAAAATCCATACATTGTTTCTCTGAGAAAGAAAAAAAAATAAGTATCCAATTATGGCTGGAACAAATTATTATTGTTAACTCATCATACCACTAATAATGCTATATTAGTAATGTTACTAAATATAATTATTATCTAAGTCTGACTGCCTTGCACTGTTTGTATAATATTTCCCTATTTTGAAAACTATAAACACCCAATAAGTTATAATCCCTTTCTCTGGTTTCTGGTTTGTACACAAATAATTCAAACAATAAAGAGGATATATCAAATAACCCAGCATGCACCCTGACATCTATTTGATGTTGAAGATTGGTAAAGGTTTTGACTAGCATGATAAACAGCCTTCAAGCTTTGACGTTCTTATAGTTGCAAAAAGGTCCAACCAAAGGATCAGTCTCACAGCCACTTACTGCATCATACATTGTTTATCAATATATTTGACATCAAAACAATGTTGCTGCCAAAACTTCACATCAAATTGATGGTGATTTCATGTCTGTCAAAGGATTGATGTCATGTTGATTTACGTTTTTGACCAAATTATGACGACAATTTGATGTCAGTGTTTGATGTCATAATATTTCACTATTATGACGTTGAAATTGACATCAGATGCCCACTGGGAACTGTGGTATCCTTAGATAAACTTCAATGGTGTGATCTAAAAAAACAAGCAAACTAACTTGCAAAGGAAGGAAAAGCACTTTAGAGTGACAGTTCTGCAGCGCTGACTGAATCTGTCCCACAAGCGAACAGTTTGGAAACACTGTGTTTCTTCCTCAAAGGAGTTTTTGTGTGTGCGTGTCATATCAGTTGACTGCTGCTGAAATAGTTTACAGTTAATTCTCGGGAGGAAAATACTGTCTGCTGTGAAGTCCTGTGAAGGAGGAATACTGCAGTTGTTCTGCAAAGTACGGAAGCTAGAATTGATTTGAATTACGTTTTCATGATACCTTAAAATCTTCAAGTTCTTCATTGTAATGATGGTTAAATAAAAAAACAATCTTTAATTTTTTCCTTATTTTGATCACAATCAGGTTTATTTGTTAGTTTGCAGTATATTTTTCAACATCTGCTTTAACAAGAAATTTAAGAAGTATATAAAGTATATTGATGGTTAACATTACTTATTAGTAGTTTTTCTTTCTCAGTAGTAAATTATTAGATATAGTATTGTTGCTTTAAGGCAAAGAGCAGGTATCTCCAACATCCCTTAATTAAAAAATGGATTCATGTATATATAAACACAAGAGAAGCTGGACAGTTGTTTTTCAACTTTGAATAAAATGTAAAGCTAAACATTATATTATAGAATATCTCAGGCTTTAGTCTATCCCCTGATAATTTCTCATGTTTGCACTGGAACATTCAAAGGTTTTGGACCTCATTTTTGATAACTGTGACAGAAAGGATATATCAAGGTGAGTATCAGATGTCATGGTGCAGCAGCTAAACCAATGTACACATGTAATATCAATTTTGAGAAAGAACAGTCACACAGTACGCTATTCATCCCAAACAAAAAAAATGAAATTAAGATTGTTTGCATGGCAAAGCCTCTGGACACATGATATTTTGGATTTTGTCATAGAATATCCAAGGTTGTATAGGTTGTGCCACCTCCAAGATTTGAGAGCGTCCATCATGGTCAGCTCGGGCTACTCCTCCATTACAGTCTGTGTCGCCCCAGACATATTTTGTAACTGTGCCGACCTCTGAACTGAAGAAGAAGAATGTATTCCTCCGCGCCTGCGCAGTACTCTCCGGAGCGCTGCCTCCACGTCCTCCTTTCGATGAACTCCTCATCTGTAAACTCTGGCTCGAAACTGTAAGGACACCCATCATATTCAAAGTTCTCCTCCACAACATCTTCATCCAATAGATATTCATCCATTTTGCACAAAACTGGAAGAAGAAAGTCGTTGTGTAGCCGACTATCTTCCACTGAAACAATGAGCCGCACTGCACATGTGCGGAGCAAGCCCTCTTCTTCTTCAGTTCAGAGGTCAGTACAGTCACAAAGACATGTCTGGAGTGTCACAGACTGTAATGGAGGAGTAGCCCGAGCTGACCATGATGGAATATTGGTGAAACTAATGAATGATGGATGATTAATGCAGTTTTAGGAGTGGCGCTGTATGCCCTATGTGCTACCATTATACGGATGTACGCCGCTCGATTTTGGATCTTAATATCTCCCGAAGCACTGTCTGCATCAGGAAAGCCTTCTGGGTGAGTATATTGTTCTACTTCATTCTATAATGTGAAAGCTGCAGAAGCCGAACTTATCCTTTAAGTATTAGAAAATGATGTTCTGACACAATTTATTTTCACTTGTCATGAAGAGTCTGATTGGGAGAGAGTGAAGAAGGATTTTGAATATGACTGCTTTTTTTTGTTTTTTTTAAATTATTTATTAAGAAACAAATGGCTGTCTTCAACCTACACACTTCACTTCCAGTTTCTGAACATCCTCAAAATGTAACTGCTGATATTCTCAAAACCGTATAAAGATCAGTCCCAAGGTTTTAAGATGATTGATATTAATACATAATAAAAAAAAATATCTTGCTGTGAATTTGTTTTTATTAATTTGTGGGGCTCTAAGGGGCATTTTAAAAAGGAACAAACAAATGCATGGAACATCGATCATGTTCTTTTTATATTTGTGCACACCTTAATCCAGCCAAGAGACCAAGGTTACAAGAAGAAAACAAGCTGCTGAGCATTCTGCAGCACGATTGTTCCTCTGTGACACACACTAAAATTTGAAGTGCCATGATAACTTAGGGAATTGAGGTAATGTGCTACTATTATGGCTCCTGCTGGAAATCAATCAGGATGACATAATGGAGAAAGATGGAGGAAGGATACAGGAGAACTCAAAACCAATATTGATTATAAAGATATATGCTGCATGAAATAAGTGCTGGGTTTACTTGGTCAGTGTAATAAGTCTTGATCAGTGCAAAGTTGACTGAACTGATTAAAAAAAGGCAGAAAAACAAGGTGCCAGGTATAACATTTAGTGAAAGGATTTTTTACATAATGACCCATCTATGCTTGCTAATTAATTACATCGTAATCAATCTTATAAGTTCAATTGGTTTCACGATAATGTTTTTTTTTTTGTTGCGCCTTTATTGATAGGAGAGAGGAAGTGGATAGACTTGTGAAAGGGGGTGAGAGAGTAGGGGAAGACCCTCTGCATACTGCTATATATATATGTGTGTATGTGTGTATGTGTATATATATATATATATACACACACACATATACACATATACACATATATAATGTATTATCTCAGCAATTTGTGTCATTTCTACAGAATTGTACAGACAGGTATGAGTCAAATAACAAAATTTTGGGAACATACATTTTCACAAGAAAATAATTGTTGAAACAAATAAGAGTGATAACACACTGGCTTTGAAAGATGACGAAAGTACATGAATTCATTTTACAGACATATTAAACACATGTATCAGACCTGTGAAAATAGCATACTTGAATGTTTTTTTTTATTAATTAAGACCTTTTCTGATAGCAACCATAGCTAGATCAACTCTCCCCTATGTTGACAGAGGTTTCGATCAGGGTTAACTCTTTGAGTATTACCTATCCAGAGATTCAGCAGCTCTGTGCACATCTGTGCACCCACAGAGCAACATTATAAAATGTTTAAGCTGTTTTCAGAATAAATAAAGTGGCTTACTTAATGTAAGGCATCCATGCACTGTAGTGTTTGTGAAGCTTTATTAACATTGAAATAACAAAATCTTTGTCATTTCTCCAAACATACAGGCCCATTTCTCTAAATCTAAAACAACATGTACTTCAGTTTACCTCATTGCTGTTCATAGTACAAATATTGCAGTGTCAGACTGACCAGGGCAAACTTCTAAATATTGACAAAGCCAATATATCAACAGATGGATTGCATGTACTGAGACAATTATTGTTGTTTTGGTATTTCGTCACTTACTTCTTAGATCTTTGTTGTTGTTTTTTTGCATTACATTGTTATATCTTTATCAAAGTTACATTCAAGTTCCTAATACTGGGATTGACAACCATTACTTATTGAATATATTGCAACATATATCTTGCATTATTATTCCACTAAAAAAGGGTGAAATGTGAATTTTGGTCGTCAACACTGAACCCTCATATAAAGCAGAAGAAAACACAGCATTCCCCTTTAGGTCTCTCAGTTAAGGTCACAACACCTGTAACCTCAGCAGTGAAAGCATTTACTTTTCTTTCCTTTCATTTCCTTTCCTTTGCAACAATCTCCACTTATTTAAAAAGTGCTTTAAACCATAGGTTGTTGTAAAATAGAATAGAAAAGGATCATTATCTTACCACTCTCTGTTTGGAGTTAGGTTTCTGCAGTAGCCACTCGATATCCAGAGAGTTGGTAGACGGAAACTGATGGTGGCACGGTAAGGTGGCATTGTCCCCAACGACCTTCTTCATCTCCGTCTGGGCACCCACTGACAGCAGGCTGAATAGAACTAAGGATGTAGAAGAGAGGAGGAGAGGAAGAGAGATGTCAAATGAGGACACAGGCTTGATCCAAACTTGAGACAAGAGGCAGATGCTGCAGATAGGAAGCAAGAGCATGCCGGTAGAGGAAATTGAGATGGAATACACAGTCAGAGATATGACCTAGAATTCCATAACTATCTGACAGATGCCAGGATACATAGCACCCCAGACTGAAGAGAGACAAGTAGGGGGCTCTTTTCACGGGAAATGGATTTTGGCATGTGAAGTCAGAGTAAAGTAGAATGATTATTCTTTTGTTAACCTATTTTGACAAGGGCAGTCAAAGAAATCATTCACATTCAATACAACAGCTGCTGTCAGGAATGAAACTGTGTTCTGCTGTTATCTTTCAAGGTACAACACAGACACATTTACTTTGACTAAAGTGATGCCAATTTATACTTATTTAACTTACATCATTTTGTACAATCAGTCACGTAGTTTTATTCCCTTAATTCATAAAATCTGAATTAAGGGAACAGAACCAATGCCCTTTATTATGTTATGCAGAGACACACAATATTAAGTCACTATCAGTTAAAACATGGCTATAATTAATGGCTAAATATTATACAATCTACTTTAAACTATTTAATGGTTTTTATGTCAAAATATGTTCACAGCATGTCTACAACCTCTCCCCTCCTCTTCTTTTTTAGCTTGCTCTACCTTTCGGTGAAAGTGGTCTTCAGCAATTCAGTTAAAAAGTATTTTCCTTTTGATGTGATCAGGGGACATTCCACCTCTCCATCCTAGGACAGGCAAAATTATGCTTTCTAACATTAAATCAGAAAAAAAAACCCTGATTCAATTTCAACATGTTATATAACTTTGGCAATGGTTCTCTTGTAAGAAATTTGGACAGCTTTGAAGCTACTTTTGGATAGTTTCCTAAAATATCTAAATGCATAAAAATGATTTGTTTAGTTTGTAATACAAATACATTTAAATCAATAAATATCTGTTCAAACAATTTTCCACATTCTTCAAGACAAAAACAAACTGAAACACGCAAGAGAAAAACGTCACTTCTGGTCCTCGCAGTGGAGGGGCCCTGACAGTGCAGGTCAGCAGTGAGACCCCTCTCACAATATCAGGCTAGCTCCATTGAATCATACAGGACCGTCCTAAATGCAGCAGTCCCCCTGAACAGGGTGAAGGCCACTGTGTGGGCTTTCTGACACATTCATTGATTAAAAAATACACAGCAAGAAAAGCAACAGTTTCAGGTTATACAAACTCATCAGGTAATTCTTGTAGATATACAGTATGTTGAATATTTGTAATAAAGAGCAAATACTCTATTAAGAAATCTGAGTATCTTTTTTTCTTTCCACTGCCATGAAAAAATAGTACTTGTTGAAATATGTAAAAAAGTAGCAAGCCTGAGTGTGTGCACCAGCCAGAGACTTTGGGTTTGTATCCAGACTGTCAGGGCCTATGTCTCTGTGGGGGAGCAGTAAGGCTAATTTATTGGAGGATGCTGGACAGCCTGGTGGGCTTGAGTAGAATTAACCAGAGGCGTCAGGGGGGTTTGCTGGAAGCTGAAGCCATGGACGGTGTTGCTGTGTGTGTATGCATGTCCATGTGCGTCTAAAAGGGGGTGGTGATCTGCCGAGATATCCGACTCCCTCCACCTGGTGGAGAGGCTGGACAATACTGCATAGCCCCACTAAGCTTACATGCTTGAATGTGACAGATATTTTTGGCTCTACAACATTTTTCTTAAATACCTGCCTGTAATTTAATTGCTGAAAGATCTGATAGCTTCTCGGGGTTCTGAGAGCTTAAAATAAATGTATTCAGCCAGCATGTGCTCATTTAGGATTTTGCAACTGTATAAGTCATGCAATTATTAATACTTCTTTTTTCATATTTTTGCTTCTTAATGAATTCAAATTTCCACGTTTCACTAATAAGTCAGCATCATGAATTTAGACCTGTGTCTGAACAAAAAACTGTTTAATCATCTGTGTTGTATCTGCTGATGAGTGATTAAAGCCAGAGCCACTAAATGAGAGAATGCCGTTGTGCCGAGCAGACACAACTGTATGCTGTCAAATGTTCCACAGGAGGCCAAATGTGGCCTGTGAATGCATCAGCACTCACTGGGCGCCTGTCCACTTGTTCAACCATCCACCCTCATAGGGGCCAATACCCTGTCCCTTAAGAGATCTGTAAGCCAATCAAAATGTCAGCTCTGTGCTGTGAAACCAGTGAGTCAGTGCTGACGCAGGACACAGGGGCGAAGAGAGGCCCCACACAAAACACTTCTGAAAACATTTCACCCATATGGATGAATTCATCTGGTTACAACAGTAATGTTTTTTCAAACTTTGTCTTTACTTTATGAGTCGCCCACTATAAGTCCCATCGGCAGGTTCCTCACAGAGTGAGATTACATAAACATGTACCTAAAAATCATGAGAAAATGTTATGACTGGTGTTGGCTTGTAGCTATTTGCTATTGGAATTATATTACTTTTTGACTAACCAGTGAAATATTTATATTTCAGAAACAGTAATCATATTGCAGCAATTTATCAAAGTGTTGCTTAGCTACTTGGATACTGATTTGTACTTGGGTGGTTATGATGAGGACTGCAGTGCAGAAACTAGTTTAAGCTTAAAAAAGCCAAGATATGATAGATAGATAGATAGATAGATAGATAGATAGATAGATAGATAGATAGATAGATGTAGAGGAAAAGATAGATAGTTACATGGATAAGCAGATACATACATAGACAGATATGTAGGTGGGAGTGTGGATGGGCAGACGAATGGATGATGAATGGATGGATGGGACTAAAAATAAAATCAGTGACAAAAAAGAACTTTTTTTTACATGACACACATCAAATAGAATTCATGAATAGCAGGTCACTCTGACCTGATATCTTAAACAGGTACTGTATGTGTTTGTCCCTGGTTAAATCCACTCATATTGGTTTGTTTTTGAGCTTTGTAGTAATCTACCCTTTGGAATTTCTGGTGGTACAGAGCCAGTTAACTCGTCCTTGTCACCATGGATGTGTGTTGATGTTTTAAAGTATTTAACTGTCAAAAGTTGTTTACACACTGGTGGATAGTGAGGATTTTGTTTTTCTCCTTTTAATTTCTTTTTCTTTTCCAAAACACTTTTGATCTTTTTATTTCTTGGCGATGCTAGGTTGCTTGACTGTGTTATTTTAGGTCAGCTGCTGCTTCTTGGGAATAGATTTTCTTTTGGTTCTTTTGTTGTAATGGCTTCAGTTCGTCAATACCAGAGGTGGAAAAAGTACTGAAAAATTGTAATTGAGTAAAAGTATCTTTACTTTGCTTAAATCCTACTCAAAGTAAAAGTAAAAGTACCCATCTATAAATTTACTCGAGTAAAAGTACAAAAGTACATCATTTAAAATGGAATTTGAGTAAAAGTTACTTAGTTACTTTCAGTTATTTAATGCAAAAAAAAAAGGATGAGCCATGAATCAAATCCAGCACAAGTTGTTTTCATCAACTTCGAGGCATATTAAAGTACACATCCACACTTGTAAAAGCTCAGCTGAGCTCAGTAACATGATCCTCTTACTTCCTCACAATACAAGGACAACAAGGACAGTCACAACCTGTACTGTAATGTGCAAACTATTTTCAGTCATATTGTCCAACTGACAACACTACAATTAGAATAAAGAAAATTAAACCAGAATCAAAGTATTCAAAACACAAAATGCACACAAAATAAAGTGCCCACAGGATCCCACAATTCAAAATAAAATGCCCGCAGGATCCTGCTATTCACAATAAATCTCTCCATATCATATCTCCATATCTTGGTCAGCAACAGCCATCTTCCACCGTGTAGATCCAATTATGAGACAGGGCGCTGGCGCCAAGACAAGGCAAGGTAATGCAATTGACTTTCACTTCCGGGACACAGGGGTTTTCCGCCCGCATTTAATTTTTTTCACTATCAATATTGTACTCAGTAACGATAGGGGGTTCAAATGTAATGAAGTAAAATACTTGGGTCAAAATGTACTCGAGTAAAAGTAAAAATTACATATTTCAAAAACTACTTAGAAAATTACAAATTACTCATAAAAAGTACTCAATTACAGTAACGTGAGTAAATGTAATTCGTTACTTTCAACCCCTGGTCAATACTATAAAAAACACCAAGACTCATGGTCCTATGTAGGATGACTTGGGTATTCGTCCTACTTGTGGTCATTCTAGACAGCAACCCCAGGCTTTTTTATTTGAGTAAATTAAAATAATAGTTGCATTTTTTTGGTCTTGAAATCTGGTGCAGCATCCCTATATAACATTATTGTTCTCCTTGGTGTTTGCTTTGTAGAATGGATTTGTTGCAATAGAGGCTGTAATCTATTGTGTATTAATTACATGAACCTAATTATTGGGCTAAAACAAGGTTGCTTATCAACCTTTACACAATCCAGTAATGTATTTCATTTGATAAGGCTTATTGAATAGTGCTGCCACATTACTGCTAAAGTAAGAAGCTAACTCCAGAAGTAATATAATAATGACTGGCTTAATAGAGTGCATGTAAACATACTTTTGCCTGTCAAATTAAAAAATCACATGTCACATTCACCAGTTGGCCATATTGTGCACCCTCAGGTTGGCAGAGTTGCATGCCTTTTTCGCACCTTGGGATCAACAGGGCAAATTGCTGAGGTTCTCCTGCCATGCAAAACCACCTGCTTTCTAATATGTCAGCAGAAAAACAAGGGGCAATCCTCTCTCACAGAGGAACTCCTGGATCCTGAAGGTATCCCTGTTCATGACTTTTTATTGCTGTATTTGCAGGCTCATCCATCTTGTGGAATTCCAGCCTACATTAGCTTGGATCACAGGAAAGCGAGGGAACTTTGCAGTGTAAAGTATATTCAAGAGGTTGAATGGTCAGACTATGTTTGTGGGCATTAAATTGATGCAATGGTGGGAGTTAATACTTGGTAGAGGTAGGGAACCACTGTCAGACCTATGTCCAATGTCTCCCCTCAGCTCCTCAGGCTGGCCTGTAATCAGTGCTCCCGCAAGAGCAATCTGAATCCCGGGGCCAAACCCAGTTCTGTGTAGCAGGCTTGATAAGAGCTCCCTGCCTTCTCTCTCACATTCTGCCTCCAACTAAACTGCTCACAGCCTCAACAGTATGCTCTTTAAAAGGAGGAGTTCATCTGAGAGATAGACAGGGTGACAGCTGAAAGCAAGGAATCACAATCTTTTCCACACAAAGTACTTGACTTTTTACCAGCTGGCATGGAATTGACCGAACAATGACCTAGACCATCCCAAAAACCATGGCAGAGATAGTTTTGAAAAAGCATCTCATCACCTAACTACTGCATTTTAGTGTAGTAGATCAAATATTTTTCACTTAAGGTTGATATGCAGCAGCTGTAAAAGAAAGAAAATTGCCTTCATTGTGTGCATGAACACTGAGGCAGACGAATCAAAAGGGGTATTGACTGGTGTACAAAGGCTGCTCCATACTTTTCCAATTATTTATAGTCTGGCAGAAGGGCTTTTGTTTCTGTGAAATGGATGACACAGTCCTTCCCAAATTAGCTCCCCTTGATATGAGCTTGTGCTTGCAGTTGGATTGGCCTCATTCACTGCACAGTGTGCACAGCTGGGACTTTTGGACCACATCATTTGTGTCAACATCAAGTATGATACACAACCGAACTCATCTCCAGAGCAGATATTCACACAGTATGAAAGTGAGTGCAAATAATGAAATGACAATCAAGGACAAGAGTCTTTGCAGGATGTAAAATGGAACATAATACAGTGTGCGGCACTGGAGCTAGGTCTTCCAATCATATTTAATACAAAATCTTTAGTCCTGGGAGATGATAAATCAGCTCCCTGACACAGAATAAAGTGGCTAATACATGGACAGCACAGCAAATAGTGAAAAATGTAGAAAGAGTTCCGCACACCAGAAAAGTAGCTCCCTTGAAGTATTTACTTACAGATAGTGACGTTTCGAGCATGATCGCTCTTCCTCAGACTTTACATGGTGGTCAGAGAAAAGCCATTTAAATAGAGAAAGAGTATACACGTGACCAGACTCAGCTGGAACTCATCAACAATTATCAACAAACACAGTACCCCCTCAGTAAAAGGGAGGCAGTGAGTTGAATTGTCATATTATCTCATATATGTACACTTAAACATAACATAAATATAAACGCATCCCCATACATAACCTACATAAAGTAAATTCAATACATATAAATGTAACACATAAATTTATATATATATAAACATGTAAGCACATACACCTAATCATACACAAACAAATCCTACATGCACACATATCCATACATATAACTAACCACATACATATAACAGAAATCTATACCCACTAGCATACCCAGCACAGCAAATAGCACATGAGTTAAAGAGATGTTTCTTGTTTTGTTGTTGGGTGCCAGAATAAATAGGATAATAGCAACGGCTTGGTGCTGAACTTTTATCAGTCTGCTTCCATTTGTCAAGTAATAGGTTTTTTTTAGAGAAACTCCCAACTCAGGACTAAATGAGCACACATACCATCATCAAAAATGAGAAAAAAACAATTAACTAGACAACACTTGCTGATGCATTTGAAGGCACCAGCTAAGGCTTACCCTCCAAATAAATATATTGTTTTACAAACAAGATTAATAAACATGTTAAATACCAGACAGCACAGAAACATTAAAAAGTGGGAACAACTTATGACAAACTTGTAATTAAAGCCCAACATAAGCAGTTCTATAGCCCTACCCAACTTCTAATCAGGTTAAAATCCACACGCAAGTGCTGATTACATATTAGAAAGTATAATTTTGGAAAAAATAACCTTAAATCAAAAATAACCTGGGTCATCCCAAGTCTACGACAGAGATAAACTTTAAAAAAGAGATCACAAAAATGATCAGATCATTTTGTAGATCACAGATTTTTTCACATAAACAAACACTTGATATGTATAGTAACTGCAACAGAAAGGAAATTCCCTTTACTATGTGCACAAACTGCAAGGCAGACATATAAAAAAAAGATATCAACTGGTGTGCAACTGGAAAACTAGTTTCCCAGTTATTTATAGTGAGATATATTGTTCACATATAGGGGACCTGGACAGTAATAATGAACATAAACATGATTTTGAGGGGTCGTTTACATGGCGCCGAAAACAGTCAAATCTGATAAGTTTTCATTACGGAAACTTTTGAAAACAGACTCCAAGGTGGAAAGTTTCCAAAACGCTCTCCATGCAGCCCCGTGTAAACCTGCATCGCAGCGTCTCAGGGTGAAACGCCGGCGTCACCGCATGCGCAGTACTTTTTCAGATGAAGGCTGCGCGCGCATACCAGGAACAACAACAGCTTCGGCCATCCGCAGAGTAACGTGTGAGCGTCTTACCGTGCTCAGTTTGTTATCCAGACAAAACTATCCAGACAGATTTGTTGTCCAAACTGATGTGTTGTTCAGAAAAGAAACTCCTGCGTCTCTGTGCGTCCACTCGCCATTTTTGTTTGTGAAAAGTTTTTCTTCTTCGTACATGTATTGTAGCAGCGCTGCCTCTCTGCAGACCTACACCGCCATCTACTGAACCGGCATGCACTCTACAGTGTATTAACTCATCTCCGAGCATCGTCGTCTGAACGTAGAAGAATTCTAAAGACGCAAAGGACAAATCTTTGCGTCTTTAAGTCAGGAGTATCCATGTAAACGTAGCCTGAATCTGTCTTTTTTGTTCATTGAACTGTGTTTGCATTCACATGCATACAACAAATTTAACATGGAGATGGAAAGCCTATTTAAATAAACATGTCCATGTTGGGGGAGAAAAAAAATGTAGAGGGTTGTTGTGATATGGCAGCTAGTGTCCTGTCTTATGTCTCAGGATCCTTCTCCTTCTCTATACACTGCTTTACTTAGCAAAACTGTTGTCACTTGGTTTAGCCTTGACTCACAAAAAACAAAGAACATCATCAAAGAAGGAAGGGGCTAACATCAGAGGCTTAGAGAGCGCGGCTGAGTGTGAGAGCAATAGATAGACACATCTGACAAAGGGAGTGAGTGAGAGAGTGGGGTGAAATATGGAGGAACCCATTTCTATGACAAGGCCCTAGGGGGAGTTGTGCTCCAGTAAATCTGCCTTACAGAGCCCCACAATCTTATTATAGTGTGGCCAGTGAGACGGACAGACAGACAAACACGACAGGCTCGGATCTTTTACACTGCCCAAAGTCAAGCCCCATATCCCTTCAGTCAGCACATTGGCCCGGCTTGGGCCTTTGCAGCATCCAGAGCTTATGACCTCTGGTTCTCCAATGCAGCAGATCAAAGAAGGCAGAGGGAAAGCAGGAGGACGAGAGGGTGAGAGGAATGAAAGGATGGAGAAAATGGGTTCAGGGAGGATGTTGGGATGGTGAAATGCCTTATTTTGAGCCCTTACAGTAATCACTGGTGTGGAGGAAGGATTAAACCAGCACAAAGGTGGTTTTAGACACAGGTTAGCAGATGCACAAAAGAAGGAAAAGATTTTAGGTTTCACTGTTTCATTGCTGCTGACAACTCCCCACTGTGAGCGTTCATGCTGCATTTCTTGCATTGAATTCACATTTGACCCTCTATATTTAATGTACATGCATGACGACAAGTGTGTATCATGTATGCTTTATGCAAATTCATTTTTTTCACAAAGGGCATTTCAGTGCTGACTTTCTGCATGTCAGAAATGTGTGGGACAATGCTTTACCACAACAGTGAATATGGTAAAACACTGGATTTTGAATATAGAGGGCATCAGACACGGAGTCTCAAACCTTGAATGACTAATGTGCACTGCCTCATCTAGCATAAAAAGCTACACTCATCTGCGTAGAATCTGCCCATAACAGGCTTACAATGAGTTTTGTTGCGTTCTCTAAAAAGTCCTATTTAAACAACTTGTGCATGTAACTAGAAATGTCTGACAAGTTTTATACAAGTATAGTATTCAAGTATAAATACAAGTCTTTGATTCTTATTGCTGACACAAATCTTAGTTCTAGCTGAGTGTCTGAGAAGACCATCAGACTGATGAGGCAACAGTGAATGCTTACAGCTCAGCATGCTGTTCAAATACTTTTGTCCTGCCCAACCGATATAAGTTCACTTCTTAAATGAAAGAGAGTGTGAATACCTCCCCATGCGGCTCAAAGATAGGGCTTTACACATTGACCTTTGCAGTTGGCTTTCAGCATTTTCATACAAGCATGCTTTAAGGACCAGAAAAACACAAGTTTTTATATCCTGTCAGTGGTTAGTCTGATCCAAGTTCTTTCAAAAAATAACCACCCCTGCATATTATTTGAGTCTTTTACTCACACAGCAATATATTACTTTCATTACAGCTTCTTAAGGGTGTAAGTCTCTTCAAATGTACCAAGTTATCAAGCCCTATCAAAACACGTTTTGCATATTGCACACTACACGAGTCTCCTTGTGGTTTCAAGGTCCAACTCATGCATATGTTGCTTCTGTGAAAATCAAAAGGGCTGTTTTCTTCCTTCCTGGTGTCTGACTCTTTAAAGGGATAATAATCCCATAATCCCCATTGCCTCAAACCCAGTGACTGACGTTCTCTACTGCTGACACATGTTTTATTGCCATTTTTAACAAGGTACATAATGTAAGTGTTAAGACATGAATACAGAACAAACAACAAAATGCTAATCAGCAATTTACTGGGACCAGGGACCATAGATTTATTTTACCCTCAGGTGATAATTGTTAGAGGTATTTCTTTAGTGTTACTATTTATTTAAATGATACACAACTACACCTTAGACAAAAAAGACCTGGAAAACTGGCAAGTTCTTAGAGATGAGCTAATCCAATCCTGTTTTGGACTCTGGCCATCCAGAGAAATAGTTTCGCCTTTTGTCACTGTATGGACAACTCAATGCACAATCCTTAAGATCTATGTATATGCACTTTGGTACTATGTTATTCTGTGTTTATATTACGGATGTTCACATGCTAAATCACTTTTCTCAGCGCTCCAGCACACCTGTGAGTGGCATGTTAATGACTAACAAAAAAGGGTAAGCATTGAAGATTGTATTTCACCCTTGTTACGCGAACAAGTACAACTGCAAACTTATTAAAGACTGCTAATGATATGAACTGGGGAGGCTTAACTACAAATTTTGTTTAAATTGTGGAAGTATGAGGAAGAGCTGTACAGCTTGAAACATCACTGATTTTCAAATAACATATCCTACTTTCGGGTTGGGAAATCTTTTTGTGGATCCAGCACCCACCAAGTGATATGCATGTCTATGTTGTCTTTTTATCCACATGTATAGACAAAGACAGTTGGCAAACAGTTGGGTATTGTAAAGCAGTGCATTTTGGCTGATCATTACAAACAGAAGGGGAAGTTTCCAGTGATTATTTGAAAACACAAAACAAAAACACAAATGTTTGCTACAGGCTAGAAACTTCCACAGGTTTATGATAGCAGAGGGCGAGTGCTGACATTTTGTTCCTTACCATTTTTTATAGGTTCAATTCTCTCTATCACATCAAGAAGAAGACAAAGTTTTTCTAACCCATCCTCTGGAATTCACTGAAAGGTACTTGTTTTATTCATGTAAAGCTTGAGCATGCTCCTGCTTTTTCTGTCCAGATCAATGTTAAAGGCAAGTTTTCATTCATTTGCTGATACCGAGGCTATCCTTTATGATTTCGTCTCAGGTGCAGGACATGGACATGAATTTTGTTCCAACCTTTAGACTTGTTAAGATATATTGTTTACTTATGTATTTTTATGGGTATTTCTTAGATGTTTTACTCTCTTAAACACCTGATACATTGAAACTATTCAAAATTTTATCCTGTATAGTAGAGTCCCATTGATTCTCATCTTAAGACTTAATAATAACAGGTCTGGGAGTGAGATGTGTTGTTCATCTCACAAATGAAAATTATATCAAGGTCAGCTTTTTAACAGCAAAGTGTAAGAGCAAAAATCCATTTCTCCATAAAGGATTAAAATAATTATTCCTATTTGCCACTCCTAAGTGGAATTTAGTAATTTTAAGTAATGTAAAACAATCAGACCAATCGAGAAACTAAAAAGACTTTGCAGCTGGTCCAAAATGCCTCTGTAAGTGTGCTGACAAGAAACAGGAAGGGGGATCACATTTCTTTCATGTCTTGTCAAAAAATACTGACTTTCAATATACTTGAGCCAACACTGAAATTCATCATAACGTCAATAGAAAGTACTAATCAAGCATTAGTCATATGCCATTTTGCTTCTTTTTTCCTCCTATTATTTCAATCACAGTGAGGGCTTTCTGATGACTAAGTCAGCCATGGATGGAGAACAAAAAAGTCAGGGCCAACCTCAAGTTGTTCATCTTTGATGAGAGGTTTCTAAGAAGTCTGGCTGGAGCATTAATGGGGGGATTTGAGAAGGAGCAAAAAGGGATTGGAGCTTTTCCATGATTGTCACTTAGACCTAAAGGAGGGAGGAAGGAAGGACCAATGGGAATGGGAAAGGAAGATGAAACACCTCAAAGGTCTGAATAATGTAAGGCCCTGTGGTAAATGTTCACCTTACTGCTCTTACTGCCTTCATTAGCCTGCCTTTCATGGCTTCGTCATTGCTGTCAAGTCGAGCGATAGGTTTGCCATCCCACTGACAGACTCCTAAAATAGATCCAAAATTAGTTTCACCACAAGCACTTTTAATTCCCCTAAAGTATTCTACATTTTCGCCTTGCAAAATAAGGATGAAGGGAGGAGATGGAGAAAAGCTAATTACACCAATCCCCTAGGGAAGGGGAATCAGCTAAACCTGCTTACATTGCTATGCACTTCTTATCAGCGCTGCATCTGGTGGCTTCACCCATACTCATGGGTGAAACTGTCTAAGGTGCTATGGCTCCCCCATTAATCTTCTGATTAAAAACCTGAATCAATCTGATGGCCCAGAGCTTAATAGAAATGACAGACTTTACTATGTATTATACAAAATTTAGTACGGTCTTTTTGCAAAACACAGACCTTACAGAATTCATAAGGCATTGCCCAGTTAAAAGAGATGATTAGGACCCTGCACATTTTCTTAAGCAATCTGACTTATGAGTCTTTCCATCTCATGAAACCTCTGTAAAAACCACAAGTATTCATATGAGCAAGTGGAAAGAGTGACAAGCAGAAACTTGGAGGTTTTGGTCTTACAGTAAGAGAAAACAGTGATGCCTTTTTGACTTGAAAATGTAAGTGAAGCACAATCATCATATTTCAAATGGATGATCCCTTTCAGAATGTTATTTATCTCAGCTTGAGTTAAGTTAAAATCACATCAAGTCTACATGGTAACTTCTACATTCTTTACTCTTTATAATGTCCTCAGACTGAGCAGGGTCCAAATGTCAAATGGTCTGTTTTGCACCAGATAACACGCCTCAGTTACATAGGGCTTGGACACTGACCTCTCTGTTTTGCTGCAGTAACAGATCCTCCCAACATCTGGCAGAGCCTAAGCAGACCAGCGTGTGAGCACATTTAATTTGTTTCATGAAAGTCTTCAAATCTGAGACGATGGAGACAAATGGGAGAGTTGTTGTCTTATGGAAACAAATCACGAGGGTTTTTTTAATCCTTGTGTTTATATGTGTGTATGTAAAGGTCACATCCTCACTGCACATGAAGACACAAATAAACTTTGTGTTCCACATGGGAACAAAATTTTCTGAAAACAGTAAATCCTTTGACATATGAACAAAAGCATTAAAACAGCCTCTTCCAAATCCAGGCTCGTAGGGCTTTCTAAGGATATTAGCTAAACTGAATTTGAGTAACATGCTTATGAAGGATGAAAAAACAAAAAGCAATAAGTCAGCAGTTTTGGCAATTTTTGGTAAAATCTCTTCAGCATTTGAAAGAAATTGTATTTGCTTAAACAGAAATTCAATTTTGTTTCCCTCACACAGAAAACTTACCCACATTCTTTCTGCAAATGTTTCTTTAGATTTATGCTTTTTTTCCAGAACTTTGGCCCAGGGCTGAGCTTATCCCTCGGTCTGTTTGCAATTATGATGTTTATTATTGGCAGGGCTTTGTGAAAAAGGGTGGAAATTTGCAAAACAAAGATCTCCAGTTAAGGTAGTCAAATGACAGTTTAGACTGTTCAGTGAAAGGTTGCTTTCTTTCTCAGTTTAACTCTGTTTCACTCTGCATATCTGACAGATGGTGCAGTGAGAGACAGGATGGGCTGTATTCATTAAAACAGTGTTGCAGACAGGTTCACCTGCTGCTGATTAACTTAAAGCTTTCCTGGTGGGCACTGGTATGGTATAATATCATATCAGCTACAGTAAGCACTGCTGGATTCTGCACAGATGGGCTTGCTATGATAGCCAGTCAGTGCTCACAGTGCACATAAACAACCTTTTCCACATGTCTCTTTTCCTGGCACATCACTCCAAGGTAGGCTCTTTTCTCAGTGCCCCAGGAACAGACTGCTCCTCAATTTCCCCCATTATTTATGTGGTCTAATCTCAATTTGTGGCTGGCAAGCATGCGAACGAACTCCTCTCACATTGTTGGAGTGGCTGGACATGGGCACTGACCTCAGCGGATCAATACTTAATAAGCTTTTGTGCTGCCAAGTCCATTTTGCTGCAATCTGCAATTTTTTATGTCCATTAGGTTGAAAATAGAGCTGACTAGGTGTATGACCACAGGAAGTGGAATGTATCGCTGCCTTGGCTACCACTGATGATGGATGCTTCACAATAGTGTGAGACCGATGAAAACTTCAAATACTCTCTGCCTCTTGCACTATAAAGTACTAGACCCCTGACTTTTATTAAATGCAATTCAATACTCCAGTGGTGTTTCAAAGAAGCAGTTAACAACTTGTGGGAAGACAATAAAAGCCACAGTGGGCTACACAGTTAAGTTGGGCTGCACGTGACTAACAAAGGAAGTGTGAGGAAAACAAGCCTAGAGCTGGTGCTATATTTGGAGCAGCACTAAAGCTCAGCTTTAAAGCATTGTGAGGTATCAGAAATCTGGCTGTGTAAGCTGTATATTTTTGGAGCTCATGGTGGAGAGAGTTTGAGGAAGTATACTTCTCCTTCTTTCCTGTGCATTTTTGTACACATATATTTAATTCCATTACTCAGGTCACAGTAAATGTTTGACAAAGTTAGGGGCTAGACAGAGGCACCCGCTCATCCAAGACACCTATTTCTTTGCTGGCTCCACGTGTCGACAAGAACTGAATGCAGCAGAGCAGCTCCCATGTTGTACATTTCATCAGCTAATTGAAAACAGACGGGAGGCTAACTCCCTTCCTCCATCCGCCCAGCTCTAGCTCTAGCGTGCTGTGTCAATGATATATTAGAGCTGTTGCCAGTCTTATGGTATGTATCTGACATATCATTTTACCTGATCAGTTAAGCAGAAAATAACAAAGCAGGGGACGCCTCATACACAAATGAGAGGATGATATCCGTACAGCTGCTCATGTAGCTGCAGCTGCAGAGGACAAAGAGGTAACCTATCCATCCAAGCCTGTGACTAGGAAGGACACGTCGATTGCTGCCTTTTCCCCAGAGGTGAGCAGATGCCACGTCTGTTTTGGCAGCTGTATGCTGAAAGGTGTTGACTGCTGAGGCAGCTGACAGAGGCTGAGTGGTGGCTGCACAGTGACCAGGGAGGTCAACAGCGGCTGCAAGGCTTCCAGGAAAAGGCCTCACTTAGGCTCATTTAGGCGAGCTAATGGACTAACCTACCATCTGTCCTTTTGATTAGCTAAGCCAGTAATGCAGGGCACTAACCTTTTCACCTGCTGCTGACAAACACATACATACATGCAACAAAACAACAGTAATTTACATGTGGAAAGACGTAAACAGACAGCGCAAGGAAATTATTATAGAAGAGACACAACACATAGCACAGGCTTGAAAAACATTTGATTTGGCACAACAATTGAAGCATACTCCACAAAAATGTTTGTCTTTTGAAAAGTGCATGGGTGTGGGATTATTGAATGAGTTTTTGGTTAGATACCTAAAACATTGGTTGGTGGTTTTCACAAGCTTAATAGATTTTTTTTTTTAGTTTTTTGTCTTACAAAGGGTGTTTGCTAACCCTTGTCCACAGCACTTCAGGGTTTACAGGGCAACATAGGGACAGCGTAGGAACATTAAACGCCTTGATTTTTAATTGAATTTTCAAAACCTTTAAATAAACACATCCATGGCCGTTGACTTGATCAGGTCATACTGAGAGACAGTCTTTGGGAGATGATCTTGTATATGATAAAGCTAGTTGACGGTGATGTATTTTCTTTAAAGATATTTTTGAGTTTTATTCACCATTTAGTGTCCTAAATATGTCTCCTCTATGTGACAGAGCCCCTAAATATCTGCTGCATTACGACCATTCCCTCCTCTCTCAATACAACCTCAGCAGCATCCTACAATGTTTGTCCACCAGCCCTTTTCACAAGTTTTTGAAAGTTTCTCTTTTCAACAAGTTTAAACTGGTCTCAGGGGAGGCCAAACTGGGGACTCCCAGGTAAGATTTGGAAGGCCCTTGTCGAGAAAAAACAACAAAAAAAACCCAACAACAAAAAACGCTTCTATACTGGATGTCGGCATTCATATAAACCCCTACCTTCAAACCCTTCCCAGAACAGGCAGTTTTCTTGTAACTTGTCATGTGCTGTGTCTGCTATGACTCAGTTTGTAAGTCGATATCTCCATTTTTCTAGCACTGAGCTCTTATGTTAGCAGTTGTTACAGGCACATGCCAATGTAAGTTCACTCCATAGTTGTGGGCTGACAAAGGACCTGATTCAGGGAGTGTTCTCAATCTGGAGGAGGTCGAATATCACCAAATTACATCATCAGGGGAATGTTATTTTTTTCAAGCAGCACTCATTTTCATGGAAAGGGGAGCAAGCAGGAAGGGAAGAGACAACATTTTTCCAATGTTCGTGGGGATTTCAGACACACAATAGCCATCGTTTGTATCAAAACCCCAAGGAGATACATTTCAATAATCCATTACCTCAAAGGATCTTCTAGTAGCATAATGATTTCTTAAATGTCTGTTTGGTAAAATGAGTTTTAGATGACAAAAGATACAAAATGATCACAATGTGTTTAAATGTAACAGCTGTTTGAAGGTTACAGTTGCATATCTTCGTTGCAAAATTAATATTTTAATTGCACAAAGCAAACAGATTAATACTGTACATGATGCTGACTGAATAAGGATGACTTTTGTGCCTATTTGACCCAGCACCTCACAAAGCTAAGATGACTGACCAAACATTAATGAAACTGCCAATAAGGTCAGTGGCAGAGTCATTGTCACTTCTAGGGGATCAGTAATTGGCAATAAAAACCTAATGGAGGTATTCATACAGAAAATCATTTTAAAACTTTTATAGAATTTTTAATGATGAAACAGGTGGATTTTAACACCAGGGTCAGCCCACAAAACCAGGTCATCCCTGCATCTCTCTACAGGTGTATTTAAAAGTGTGCCCCATTTTAACATTAAAAATACAAAAGCCTGGAGACTTAGTTCCCCATCTTAAGCAAGAAAACTAGTCTAAGAATTGATGTCTTGTAATAGCAATATATAAAAACACACATACAGACACCTTCCTCCACACTAACATGCTTGCCCTTTGAGCTGCTCAGCACCACTTCTTCCCACCCTCCCTAAATGTCTAGAAAAGGAATGCCCATGCGGCCACATCCGAAGGCGGAGGAAAGATTGAAACCAGATGAATGGAGCTTGAGTACAGCATGCTCCACAGGCCCATATTTTATTCCCTAAAGCCTGATTAAAACAAGGTGCGGCAAAGGCTGGGCTGAAGCAGCTTATGCCAGCATGGAGAAGGAAGGACACTCGCTCCAAGAGATACTCACGGCGAAGAGGAAAGAGGCCGAAAGTCATGGCAAAAATCTCTGCAATTGGCTCTCACTGCCTCACTAAAGATTTCCAATTTAAAGCTGTAACTTCACTGGATGAAAAAAGTTCTCAACCCCTTAATAAAATATGAATTTAATAAAATGCGATTCTGCCTCAACACAAGGAGGAATCTGTCACTTTGCATTGTGCTGTTATAGAGGGGGTGCAGTGGACGAGGAGCTAAAAAGTAGGCCATCGGGGTGGAAAGTGTTAACTGATGTGCCAGAGGAAATGAGGGCAAGCTACAAGAATTCAGCAGCAAAAATGATTACCATCAAACATTTCTTGGAAAATATATGGATCATTGGAAAACAAAACACTGAGTAATAAGATCTAGAATCTACACAGGGTCCTTGTTTGAGTTCTCTATCTCTTTTTTATTTCTATAATATATAAACAGCTTTGGTGCGAAGATACTCCTGAATAAAATGGTCATTAAATATGCTTTTGAGATAATCTAGGTTTTTCTTATACTTTAGAGCACTTGTTTTTTTTGTGCCCCTCTCCCATGACAAATACTTTTTTGTACATCAACCACACTCACCCCATCTTGAATAATCTTTTAAAAGGGCGTTGTAAAATCAATTTCAACACAGTCTGCATGTGAATACTAGTTTGTCCATTATATGTTATCATGTAAACACATACCTTTTGGGCTTTTTTTAAATAATTTTTTTAGGTGCACCGCTGCAACCAATGCAAAAAGTTAGTCTGGAGCCCTGATATATACTATATACATATATATAAAAGTCATAATAAATAAAAATTTACTGAAAATCAACTAATGAAAATCAGACTTCACTTTTGAATTGTAGTCCAAGAGAATTACTTTAGAAAACAAACTAATGAAACTGGCCTGGACAAAAATGAAGGTACCCTGAACTTAATGTGTTGTTGCACAAGCTTTTGAGGCAATCACTGCAATCAGGTGATTTATGTAACTCTCAGTGAGACTTCTGCACCTGTCCACAGGTATTTTGGCCCACTCCTCATGAGCATCTAAAAACTCAAATTTAAAGACTGTTTTCTCCAAAGACCCAAAGAGCAGATGAATGTCGAAGGTTAAAATTGTTTGTTTTAACTAAGGGAAAAATTTTAATCTGTATTATACATAAATATAAAATATAATCAAATGCAAACAAAGCTACCATGTCTTACTTTCAGAATTATAGAACAGGATTTCGAGTGGGTGCCTGGGGTGGCTGAGAAGAATTCATACTTTGTCAACAAAATAATGAGAAGCAGCTGCAGCTGAGTCTTTAACCAAGCTAAAAGCAGAAAAAAGATAATGACTACACAGGGAATATTTTTTACATACTGAACAACGCTCAACAGAAAACTTCAGAACTTCTTAAACACAATAACAATAAACTGGATTTATAGAGCTACAGTCTCCTGTACATGATACTGTCCATCTCATAGGTAGCAATTGCTACAGCAACATCTCATTACATTCAGGTAGAAAACAACCAAACCCATGTTCATATTTCTTTTGACGTAAGCAAATCCAGGCAAGGTACAACAAAGTGATCCTGACATGCAAAAACTCTGTTCACTTTTATGGGTTAACAAATGAGAGAAGAGAAAGAGGACTGCCATTGTCTTATAAGAGAGGAAGTGTTTCCCCATAGAAGCTATTTGCAACAACCAAAATAACTTGTCGTATTACTTATTTGTGTAATATGTTATCATTGTATTAAAATGACTAATAGAAGTCACATCAGAGCAAACACAAGATACAGCAACAATAAAGTTGGGTAAGTTTTACAGTATTTCTCATTATATGATAACCTATTTTGTGTAATGCAACGAAAACATTTCTGCCACAGGTAACAGCTTGCTATCAGAACCTAGAATTCACCAACTGTTATTGTACATTTTAATTCCTGAAAAACCTGTTATTTAACTCTCCAAAAGATCTGGAATCAGAATCAAAATAATAACTGGAGTGAATCAGAAAAACCAAAGAACAAATAAAATTGTCCCAGACAAAAGTGATATCAGTTTTTCCGTTACAACTTCCTCAGCAAAGGCTAAGAAAAATAAAACACAAAGACAAAGGCAACCAAGGAAAACCATTTTGATAGCAGAGAGATACTCTGATTAATACAATGAGCAATTAGCTCACATTAGCCTTAATTCTGTGTTTAGCATATTGACCCTGTTCAAAAGTTTACACCCCCTGGCAGTTTTGGCCTGATAACATGCACAAAATTTGACACAAATGGGTTTGAATGTCTACTAAAGGTAACCATCCTCTCTGTGATCTATTAGCTTGTAATATGTGTGTGTGTATAAAAGCTCAGTGAGTTTCTGAGCTCCTGACAGACACGTGCATCTTTCACTCAGTGCTGCGTTGAAGTTTCAGGTTTCTGCGTCATGGGGAAAGGAAAAGAACTGTCAAAGGATCTGCGAGAAAAGGTAATCCAACTGCACAAAACAGGAAAAGGATTTAAAAAGATATCTAAGGAACTGAGGATACCAAGAAGCACTGTTAAAACTCTAATTATGAAGTGGAGAGAGAGGGATTCTGTTGAAACCAAACCACGGTCAGGCAGACCAACAAAAATTTCAGCTCAAATTGCAAGGAAAATTGTTAGAGATGCAAAGAAAAACCCTCAAATAACTTCAGCTGAAATACAGGACTCTCTGAAAGAAATTGGGGTGGATGTTTCAAGATCCACAATAAGGAGACTCTTGAAGAAACATGGGCTGCATGGTCGGGTCACCAGAAGAAAGACATTTCTACGCAAATGCCACAAAATATCCCGCCTACACCAAAGAGCACAGAGACAAGCCTCAAAACTTTTGAAACAAAGTAAGTTGGAGTGATGAAACCAAAATTGAACTTTTTGGCCACAACCATAAACGTTACATTTGGAGAGGAGTCAACAAGGCCCATGATGAAAGGTACACCATTCCTACTGTTAAACACGGAGGTGGATCACTGATGTTTTGGGGATGCGTGAGCTACAAAGGCACAGGAAAATTGGTCAAAATTGATGGAAGGATGAATGCAGCATGTTATCAGAAAATACTGGAGGAAAATTTACACTCATCAGCCCAGAAGCTGCGCATGGGACGTTCTTGGACATTCCAACATGACAATGATCCAAAGCACAAGGCCAAATCAACCTGCCATTGGCTACAGCAGAATAAAGTGAAGGTTTTAAAGTGGCCATCTCAGTCTCCTGACCTCAATATCATTGAGCCACTCTGGGGAGATCTCAAACGTGCAGTTCATGCAAGACAGCCCAAGAATTTACAGGAGCTGGAGGCTTTTTGCCAAGAGGAATGGGCAGTTTTACCATCTGAGAAAATAAAGACCCTCATCCACAACTACCACAAAAGACTTCAAGCTGTTATTGATGTTAAAGGGGGAAATACAAAGTATTAAAAACTGGGGGGTGTAAACTTTTGAACAGGGTCATTTTTGAGGTTTCTGTTGTCATTATGATTTAAAAAGAGTAAACTATTTTTTTTTTTTTTCAATAAATGTCTTCACCCAACCACTAACCATGAGTAACAGAAAGGTTTTTGTGTTATCATTCATATTTTCTGAGAAAAGGCCAAAAAATCAGAAATTCTGCTGGGGGGTGTAAACTTTTGGGCACAACTGTGACTACATATCTTCAATTATCAACAATTTTGGCCTGTGGCAGAGAGAACACAAAACTTTATAAGGCCCTCTCTGTGGCTCTAGTGTGTTGTGAAAAGGGTAAAGCAGTGTCCATGACAAAATGTAAACTTGAATACTTAGAGGATGTGACTCTGTTTTTAAGATCTCTAAGGCATAATGCTCATGCTTGTGTCCACAGACATTACAGTGAGTGTTGAGCAATGCTGCAAACTTTGGACAAGAATTCACTTGGACTGAGAGGAGAGGGGAAAAATACAGCTTTACATGCCACGTGTTGTTTTCTCCTGCCTGGATCAGTTAGTGAGCTTGCTCAACAAGGGTGCTGGAGGTCATGTCATTACATACATGTGTGTGGATAGGGGAAGGGGGTGTCATTTGCATTCTTTCTGAGCGAATATGTTCGGTGCGACAGTGAGAGGGATGAAGAGGAAGTGCGGGTTGCTGTAGGTGTGTGTTTGTCCGGCTTAACACGCGTGAGTGTGACTGACTGATTAGCAGCCTGTTTTCATCGACTGTCTGCAGTCACCTCTCCTGAGATAGCGAGGCATAGAGGGAGAATTTCGTACTATTTTTCAGCGCTGGCTGCTATCCCTCTCCTTCCCATGCAGCTGGTCGGCCACACTTGCCACTCATTGCCAAGCACACTCCCCTCTATCCCCCCTGACATTTTAGCTATGTAACCGCTGAGAGAGTTGTGGCTCGCCTGCCTGCCGCCTGAGTGTGCACATGAGTAAACAAAGCCCAGTTCATTTGATTGGGCCATAATGTTTAATCTACATTTGCTTGGTCAACGAGAGGTTAATCTCATTACCTTTTGCTAAATAGCATGCTCGGGCATCCTCTGACAAGACCATGGCTAGACACAAGTTAATTAAAAGAGCAATTAAAAGAAGACAGTGAGTCCCTCTGAACTGCAGTAGGTTCCCCTGACACTGGGGCTGTGATGGTGAATTAGGCTCTTCTCTGCTAGTTTGCCACTAATAACAAATTATTAGTGATGACAAACAAGGGAGACTGGTAATAGTGGAAGAAAAGAAAAGCCTGGAATGAGACTAGCTCATTTTGTGGTTGAACATGTGCTTCAAACTAACCTTTAACACTCTCTGTGTTTTACCTACTGCGAGACACCTTCATAAAAGCATGCCTCACCACAATGCACATGCACATTAGTGCTGCTAATCAACTCCAACAGGTTGTAAAAATGTGATGTGTAGTTAGCCAAGTCTAGATTGGAGAGCACTCAAGAGCTTCACAGAGATGGAATGTACCTGGAATGCTCCAAAAAAATAGCTATTTAATAACCAATCATAGCAAATGCCAAGACAAGAAAGAACTAGAATCCTAACCAATATGAGCAAGTTATATAAAAAAGGTAACGAGTTACTTCTTACACATTTCTTCTAAACAGAAGGCTTTACTTTTTTTGCTATGTATCAAAAGTAATGTTCATTTATGGTAACATAAGTCATCCCCCCCCCCCCCAGAAAAAGAGTACACAAATATTATTTCTCTCAAGTAAAAGTACAATTACTTTAGTAAAATTTTACCAATGTACAAGTACATGTAGCACTCTGTATCTACTGAAGTGAAACTATGAATGTTATTCAAAACACTTCTTTAAAATGCACTCAAAGTACTAAACATTTCCAGTATAGTATCAAGTGTCTTCTTAAAAGGACAGCAGCCGGTCGACATAATAACAGATAGGAATAAGTGGTTGATGTCATTTGATTACTTTTCTTTTAACATTCAAGTAAAACAAAACAAAACAAAACAAAAAAATCTGAAAGTATTGATGTGAGTTCCTCTACAGTCAAACTTTTTCCCAGGCCGAAGTTATTTTATTACCACTGCCAGGAGGTTATGTTTTCGGGAGAGTCTTTTTTTCTGTCTGTCTGTCTGTGAACAAAATAACTCAAAAATTTATGGATGGATTTTGATGAAATTTTCAGCTAATGTTCAGCATGGGAAAAGGAAGAAGTGATAAAATTTTGGTGTTGATCCGAATCACCGTCTGGATCTGCCATGACGAAAAATGTGATTTTCGTGAATAACTACTGAACTAAAATAGATATCATAATGAAACCAATTGCTAATGGTATGTTTTCATGGTCAATGAATCTAGATATTTACATGAAATAAAGGTAGGACTAATATTCATGGTAAAAATCACAATATGGGAGAGGACTGTGGTGCTGGCGGAGGTCTGCGCTGTCCGAGTGCTTTTCTAGTTTTCTATGGCACTCTGAAAAGTGTGCTTCTCTGTTCTGGGAGTTCAACCTACATGAGATACCTGATTGAAAATATAAAGCATATTTAATTCAGACATTTACAATGTGATATTAGTGTGGTCCTGATAAACTACTAGATCCTGTATCATCTCAACACGCTTCATGCTTGGGCTAGGGAACTAACTGAGCTTTAGCACATCTTTGGCTTATCATGGTTATGAAAGCAGGTAACCCTGTTCAGATGATTACTGTGCAATCATACACTGTTCCACTACTTCAGTTAAAATGTTTTGTCATGGGGGTTCAATGAAGAGACAATTCCTTATTTTTCACTTAAGTGTGCACTTAGCTCTTCCCACCAAAACAGCACTTAGCCTACTTTAAATCGAATACAGAGCAGAGGGAGCCGCAGCATGTTCTGCGGCTCGTTTGAAGCAAGAAGAGCTGAAGGACGTGACAGACAAGCAGTCACTGGTCAATGAAACAGACAAAATCCTGTCACTTATGTGGAACCGCTTTGGCGTGAGGTGACAGACCCAAAAAAAGGCAACAAAATTAGCAAAATTTGATTCACTGTTTAGTTGTTGTATAACTCCAATGAGAAGTGACAGTGTGTAAAAAAAGTCAAGATCTTTGTGATAACTCACATCCATTATTCTTTCCACTGATCCATTTTGAGGTCATAGGTAGGCTCAAGCTGTCATTGCTGCAAAAGCAGGAGCCTATCCCAGCTGTCACTGGGTGACAAGTGGGGAAAATGCTGGACTGGTCCCAAGAACTCATAGAGGTGACATACAGCAACAGAGAACCATTCACATTAGCACTCACATTAAAAGGTCACCAATTTACCAAACAAACATGTTTTGGTCTGCGGGATAAAACCACATTTCCCAGAGAAAACTCATGCATGCACAGGGGGAACATGAAAACTTGCACAAACCCTCCTTTCAGCTAATTCTTGAAATATAGACCACATCAGAAAAATCAAATTTGTGCTGAACCATCTTTAATGTCTTAGTTAAATCACAAATGCCTTGACATATACATGCCATGGTGCAGGACATATGCCATCCGAAATCATGTAATCTTACTTCCCTCTTCCCTCCATTAAGTCTCTGTGTGTTCCACTAAAAACTCTAGGTGTTCAGTGTCCTGTTAGCAACAGGGCTGGAAAGGAAGCCTAGCTGCCTGGCCTGTGGGCACTACTACCGGCTGCAGCCTCCCTCCAGATGAATCATAAACAAGTCCCTTGGCCTCGGTGACTTAATCCCCTGTGACATCGCCACAGGGAGATGGAGAAAAAGGAAGCCAAGAGAAAGGAAAACATGCCCTGTGTTCAACTTTCAAGGGAATAAAACATTAGGATGAATGTGTATGAGGTCTATCTGAGGATATGTCATTGAGTTAAACCAGAATTTTAACAGATGATAGCATCTTGCTATGCGGGAGGGGATTTTATTTTTTAGGGAGGGGGGGACTTTAATTTTTGCTTCACAGAAGAAGTAGTCATTTCATCTCAGGCTCTACCTTCAGGCTCCCTCTTTTTCTCCATGTGTGTATTATGCAAATTCATGTCCCACAGTCCTTTCATTTAAATTTGGCCACACAGCTTAAGCTTGGGTAGTCTACAGAGTGTGGCAGCTAAAGCTATAATCAACATCGTGCTCCTTTTGGGCATGAGAAAGCATACCCAGGAGGGAGCAATAAATGGATTTATTTTAGGAACCAAAATGTAGAATCTTGGTTAGGGCCAGACATGCTAAGTGCTTTGTCCCTGATGCATCAGCCCTCAGGCGGTATTTCCCTCCTAATTAAAAAAAGAACAAGGTGCAAGAGAAAAACAGTGTAGGCGTTGTGATAGGTGGGAGCAGCCTGGCCAAGCAGAGTTTTGTTTTGGACTGAAACTTTGGATATTATTCTCACTCTGCTGTTGCTTTGCAGGTTTGTGCTGATGCAAGGAGATTTTGTCATGAGATTAATGAAAGACATTGGGCTTTTTGACATTTCAGATCCCACGCAGAGGTTAAAAACAGCCTCGGACCAGTGAAAGCTTTACGCCTCTGAGAACTGTCTGCTTGCTCCAGGAAGCAATTCTTTCACCACACACTTTCCAACCATTTAGCCAACACAAAAATCAATAAAACTGCAAGGCTTTGCTGTGTTTTAACATTTCTTGTTGAATACACCTATCCCTTTGTTTTATTTGTGCTGTCTTATTAAATTTATGCCTAAATGTGTCCATATGTTGAAAAGTTGGTTGATTTCAGAAGAAAATAAACTCTGAGCAAAGGCTTCTGGAATTGTCTAGAAAATTGCAACATAGCTGATAATATTCATGTTCTTAAAGAATTATTTAGGAAGGACCAACAATTCTATCTATTCTATATCCACTGTCATCAAAATTAATGATACTTGAGGATTTTTTTTTTTTTTTTTTGATAAAACACACTTTGGACCAGTTGTCCCTAAAACATTTTTCTCTCGGAGCATGGAAGAAAAGTGCTGAAGAAAACGTGTACTTAGTGGTAAATTTTATTGTCTCATTGACTGTAGTTAACATCCTATGCTCAGTAGCATCCATCATGTAATTAAGGTTATTTGCAACTACATCAATGACAATTTAATAAACAAGGTTAAGTGTTTGATTGATATTTTATTTAATATTTATTATATTCAGTCATCACACCGGTGGCAGGGACCCTATTTGTGTCAAGTCTTGACAGTAAAGATGCAGAAACAGATGTGAGGGACTCATGTTACCTTGTTTTCCAAAATAAAACATCCTTAAGGCTTAATTGGTGGAGGAGAGAAGTATATATATGTATATATATATATATATATATATATATATATATATATATATATATATATATTTTAACTATTGGATGATTGATCCAACATGTTTGAAAACAACAGCAAGAGTTGCCTTCTGCTTACCTTTACTACCTGTTTATCTTTGTTACAACTGTGATCATCTCAGTTCCAGCTGCTTCCACCTCTAAGCATGGCGTCACTGTACTGCTGAGGTGACATGGCAAATATGTTCACTTTATAGGGCATTAGTTGTGTGATGTCACAATGTGTTTAACGTTTAACAATGCAAACCTTCATTAGGCCAAAGCTCCCCTAAGTTGTGCACGCTACCTAAGCATTCCATCTACATTGGCAAATGTTTAAATATTCAGGCTGTAATCAGTCAGCTGGACATAAGGAAGTCACACTCTCTCTGCTTGGATATCTTGACCTGGAACTTTAATTACCTCTCAATGTTGTTCAGCATCTGTTAAAATACGTTTTTGTGCAAATGGGATTTTAAGGAAATTGAAAATTTAGTTTTGGTTTACATTTTTTTGAGGAAACCAGATAATTCTGCTTTTTACTGCTATTAGAAGTCTGTTAAATGCTATCCTTGTATGTGTTTAGTGACTGTACTTAATATGCAAATTGGAAATCAATGGTTGACATACAGAACAGTGTAAAGTCAGAATTTATTTGTAAAATATCCCAAAGGTATTTGATTCTTACTCTGTCAGGGTTGCCCAGGGAGCCTAGAATCTCAAATGCTTTCCATAAAGATAGTTGAAATAAGTGTTTTGCCTTAAAGTGATGGAACTTACTGTGGTGGAACAGTTCAAATGTGACACAAAGTTATTGGTGAGCTTAAATAGTAAAATCTGTATTACAGTGGGGCTACAAGAAGCAGGTATGGACATCAAATCTTTCTTGACAATATCCAAGATTAGTGAAGAAGCTTTCACGCATGATTAAATAAAATGAAAAAGTGCTAATCCCACTGGCTTACCTGGGAGCCTCACAGGGATAGGTTTAAAAAAGACAACTTTTCCTGCTCGTACGTGATTCCTTACTCTGAGGGAAATGTCCCGTTAGCCAAACAACACTTTAGACTGATCTCCACTGTGAATTGAACTGCATATGAGTCTCAGAACCTATCCTCCATCCTGTGTGTTTTTTCAGTTGCACAAAGGGGTAATGTGCTTCGAGCACCTCACTGCTGCCACATCATCATAATCATCTCTCATATCTCATGTACTTGCTTTACATCACACCTCATATAGGACTCAAACACAGTCATTGCTATAAAAGCACACTTTCTGTCCCCGCGTGGCGCCTGCTCAGCCAAGGGTACATAATGTCTGTGCCATGCATGGCTGGACCAATGCCAGGACAATGAAAATGTTATCTCCTGAGTCCAGAACAAGAAACTGTTCAGACAAGCAAGCTTTGCTCCTACATGCCACATGCTGGCACACAACACTCCTGCCTACTAAATGTTACTGAAGAGGTATCAGTATTTGAGTTAAAAACATCCTAGCTCTGATAAAAGTGTCTTGCAATCTTGTTAAATCCAAGGCCACTGAAACAGCATCAAGAGAAAAATCAAAGAAGAAAACCAAAGCTGGTGGAGTCCAGTTTGAACTATGATGATGACTTCAAATCCAAAACAGACACTGAAAGGGAGTTTGAAGAAGTGTAATTGTATTTAAAGGTCCAAAATAGAAAAAGTTTTCACTGAAATTCCTCAATTATTACAATGTCTAATGTTATATTTTTTTTAGTTGAGTTCTCACAGTAGTGATGCAATGTCTGAAACATAGTTGAACTACTGCTGTTCTGATACATCACCTGAAATCCACCATTATTCAGTCACCTGAAAAACATACGACGACAACTGAGTCATTTAAGCTGAAAGATTTCAGTTTTATTTAGGGGTTTTGGCCAGCCAACATTGCCTGCACCAGTGCTGTGCTCTTGCTTTCAATGCTCAATCATCCAAGCATCCATCTGTAGGCACTGACAGGTTGCTTAGGGAAATATCTCATCAGTCTTCAAAGCTGCACTGTGATTAAATCTGCAGAGTGATGTAGCTGGAGCATATACACCAAACTCAAACTGTATGTTCTGCTGCATTTCATATTTAACATAACAAAGGTCTAATAACCTCAGCAAACTGTCAGTAGTCTTCAAAGCCAGTCACATTATTATTTCATTTTTAAAGTGGTCCATGTCTTTCTGTGGTGGCTAATACAACAGAACAGTCATGTCAAAATATGTCTTGGTTGTTGATGCTGATATGTCAAAGACTGCTACTATAGGAAAAAACATTGCTGATACCACAATTGCCCTCTGCAAATCAGCTGATCTTCCACCATGTACAACTCCATCGGGGGTATGTCCAAATAGGTGGTCGAGGTTGTTAAAGAAATATTATTAGTATTGCCTTTTATTGTTGATCTATTTGCTCTTTAAAGCTGGTTGGATAAGATCAATAAATTCGTTAGTTAGTCAATGATGCTGTGAATCATTTAATTGTGTAATTTAGATACCATTAGATATCATCATTGTGTAATTTACATAACATTACTTTGGAATACCTTATTGCATTGCTCCATGAGATATTTTAGTACTGGTATGTTCAGTGAGCACTCAAGCAGTTGTTCAGTCAAAACAAAAATCATGATTGATATATGGCCAAAGAAAGCCTGATTGAGTCATTAAATTTAATTTAAAAGGTTCATATGTTACCATTTGGAAGTACCATGGAACTTTCCAGAATATCATATCAACTTTGACTTCACTGGCAGCAGTCAAGATACACATACATTACACTTATTCTTCCTCTCGTCTTTACAAACGTCATGCTATGTTGCAGTAGAAGCAGTGTGTTATCACTTTTGGTTCATGGGTGATTTTTATGTTGTCAGGGAGAAAAGCTGATGAAAGTGGTCTCCCTGTAGTAAACAGTTAGCTATCCCAGAATGCTTTTTGAGTGGTTTTCAGTGCAAATAACACCACTTTTATACATTTACAACCTCATGTCAAACTCATGAATGAAACAAAAATGGTAGTTAACTGACTTGTAAATATACTAATGAGGTTAAATTTTGGCAGCATAATTAAACCTGTGTGTTTTAAAAATAGCCTGAACAGTCATTCAGTGTCACATAGAATAAGAAAATGTAAACTGCATCCTGCTTGAAAAAAACTTTGGTGTTGAAAAAAATGAGGAAACTTGTCAGCAAAGAGCAACTGCATTGGAAAACAAGTGGTGTTACCCTGCTGGCAGAATTCAATTATCTCAGTGCAGTTTGAACTAAACATGAAAGAAAATTGCTTGATAAAAATTTCTGTCTGCGATGTGGATCCATTTGCAACAGACATGTGTTGATTTATACCAATGTAGCCAATCAGGAACAATTTATCTCCCCTCATCCCGGGCGGATTAGGTACTAATCTGTTTGCTGAGGGGAAAATGAGAGAAAAGGGAGCGAAAAAGCTTTTTTTCTCTCTCATCCTCTCCATATGAATATTTCTATTAGTGGTGCCTCCCAATGATGTGATGTGACACTTGTGGCTCTGCATGAGAAGTCAGGCTAATAGGGGGATAGAGGGGGTCAATCTAGGAGATGTAGGCTTTTGTTCCACCTGACATCTGTAACCACAGTTCGTCTTCATGCGCTCATACATTTGCACTGCCATACATGAAGATCTGACCGTAATCATTTTAGAGAGAGATCAACTGGACTTCATAAATGCAGATGTTCATTTGGAGTGCAAGCAGTGCCGTCAGGGCTGCCTGATGCTGATTATGGCTCTGTACGCAGGAGTGATGGGGAAGAAGACTGCTCCTGTATGCTTTAATGAGCAGAAGAGTTTAGCCTGGAGCGAGGTCTTTGGGAGCGAGCACACATTGAGTGAATAGACAGAATGTCCTCTTCTCTTCCCATAAACTCACTAGATACAACAGCCATACCTAATTAATTTGTGCAAAGACACACAACAAAACATCTTACATGCACTCCCACATACACACTACCTAGATTATGCATACCTAGCAGATTCATAAACACACACGTGCATGCACACTTGAGTGAGAGAGTAGTGCTGCCCTAAGCAATGTGCTAGCGACTCCATGATACGACCTTCAAGCCCCAATGTCCTTCGTCCCTGAGCTGTCCTTTATTACAGCCTTGCTCCTATCTCACACTAATGCATATAGGAGGAGGGGTGGGAGGAACATCTGCATGAGCGCAAGAGTGAGGTTAGATCAGGGGAGTGGGTGATGGGGCTCCCCTCCTCACTAAGCATACCTAATCTGAATAGTTAATGCATTCTTGTCACTACAGCAACAACGAACAATTCCCTTAACTCAAAACCCAGCATGCATATCTGTGGGTAATAAGGTTAAAAGTAACATAACCAGGTGCTGTTTTAAATTGTGCATGCATGGAGTGTTAGTATCACAAATGCATCTCACATGTAAATGTCCGGAGCAATAAAAGTGATTTAAATTCTGATCACGACTTGAAGGAAGCCGCACCCCTCCCCTTCAATCTCGAGCTGCCCAGTACAGTATGCGTAGATCATCTCAACCGCTAAGAGCTCAAAGAAAAATGCCTAATGACATTTGAAAGGCTGCATAGAGTTGCCACTGGCAATTTCCCCGCACAGTACTGCATTCTCCACTAAAGAATGCAGTAGAATAAAAACGGTCAGTGAATGCCTGCACTTGAGTTAGCCGGCAGTTGCTGTAATGTCACTGGGTTTTAGCAGGAATTAGTTTTAATGTCACTCTATCTCCTATACCTGAATGTCACTGGCTTTTAATTGGCCTGCTTGTGAAATGGCAGTGCAACTTGTGGCTGTGAGCTAATCATGGATTGGGTAAGGTTTACATTTTACACACATAATTTTATTTCAACTAGTCTCAGTTTAGGGATCAAGTTATGGCACAGTGCAAAAGACCCAGAGCCAAATAGTTAAAGTGTTTGAAAATGTGCCATTGCAAATGGGCCGATCCCCGTCGTAAATGAGCTGCTCTGCTGCTGTATTGTTTTATTACTGCCAGAAATCTACACAATGAAAAGTGTGAAAGAAAGTGTACAGAAGGTAAAAGTTTATTTTTCAGTGCCAAAGCAAAAAACATTTTCATTATTCACCACACATGAAAGCCTTCTACAGTGTCTCTGATGGATTGCAAAGTTTTATACTTTGAGTCCCTTAGCATTCCAGCAGTGCAACACAAACAAACTATAAAGGACATAATAGCTTATGTATAGAATTCACTGTGTCTGTAATGCAAACAGGGAAAAAGATCAGTCTGTAAAAGCAAACACTGCACCCTGGGATGTACCCTGGGAGTAAAATATTCAGAGATCAGGGGTCAAACCAGTCACAGCTGCTCTAAAGTCCATGGCCCAGGGGCTCTGGGGACACATGCAGACTAATCAGACACACACATTCACTCTTATGCTCACTCTTGCTCTTTGTATCTCTGTTACGCTCACACATATATACACACATGTATCGTGAATAGCCCGACAAAAACAAAATGGGCACCAGTGACATTTTGGGAATCAATGACAATGAAGAGATCTACAAGCACTTTGTTAGCTAAAGAAAAATACATGTAAATGATAATTGTAAAACAAACTGTTTTTGACAACGGTATGTGATAATAAAAGTATGAATAATACAATATTAATATTTTCTGAAAAAGCTGCGGTTTACAGTTCAACACTCAGTTATTAGAAAATGTGAACCTTTCAAGAAGGTCACCGTCAAGCAATCACAGACATAAAACATAAATCTTTACATTTAAACTTGCTTCAGCGACATTTTATGAGAAAAGACAACGTAATCCAAATATAATTTTGCTAAAAGCCATGCTCAATAGTTGTACTATACTTCATTGTTTTGGCCGAGCAAATTTTGTTATAATAAGAGGGAAAAAAGATGTGAAAAATAAAAAATCAGAATTTCTTGTTTTAATTGTGATGCATTGATTTTATTATGATTAAGTGACATTCTATTAATTAATGCTGAGTAGAGTCATAAGACAAATACATTGTCATAAAGAGGTTAGTTTTCTCTGATAGTAAATTCACAATGCTGAGAGCTTGAATACAAATGAAAAAATGGAAACAAGTGGGAATTCTGAAAACAATACTTCAGTTTGTTTCCTCTTTTGCAACACCTGCTTTTACTGTAAACTTCCACCTCTTCTGTTTTGTAGAGGTCAATAGTAAAATTAAAACATTCTCTGAGTGCCACATGTTGACAGAAAATACAACTTCCTGTTCAGACATATGTGTGTTTGAGTAAAAGTTTTTGAAGGGTTAACTGTTCCCACTGCTGCTTTGATGAACATACAGGACATTCAACTCTCATTGTTTCATTTTAAAACTGCAACTGAATAAGTATGATTTCAAAAATGGTCTGTTATTAAAATAATGACCCTGGAGCCGATGGGTTTGAAAGGAAGACATTTCCTAATGGACTGTGGATGTTAACTCAGAATCTAGCCTCACTTAATAGATTCAGATCAGCAGGTCACAAATTGTCAGCCTGATATTTTGCCTATAATCACCACGGCCAACCATGTCAGTAAAAGCTGAATCATCTGATGACTCTACAGATTAGCTCACCTGATTATCCTGTTGTGTAAGGTGTGTGAAGCATGATTCTATCTTCTCTATAGTCTGAAAAGAAAATCAGAGCTGGCCTGACTACAAATTGTTAATTTTCAACATGTCTAATGTGTATTATCAGAAATCCTTGTGGGGGACAGCACCAGACAGCCAAGCACATTGGTACCTGGCTACTGAAGGATGGAAGCATGATAAACATAGCCATGGCAATGATAGTAAACAAGTAAAGGGCAACAAAAACAGTCTAGCTTGTGAGCATATCATAATCAAACTGACAAGGAGATGAGTTTAAGCAAAATTTCTACTGCTTCAGATGCACCAGGAAGTAACTCAAAGCTGCATTAGCTTAACTTCATCTGTTTGCTGTCTATGTTGACCCTGGCTGTTGGTGAATGAGTCAGTCTATGTATTCTGTGTTAAACACACTGTGGCACATTAACCATGATTAGAACTAAACTACTAAATCTTTTGTATTTTTTTCACATCTGAGCTCTCACACTGTTTCAAAAGAAATTCATATTTTAAAATTTCATGTGTATACCAGGCCTAATTGGTGATAATGAAAAAAGTAAGTATCATTTATCCTTCAGATCACTTGTAAGAAATTGCTAAAGCTTTTGGGAATTCAGTCTATGTGGCTTGGTGCTATGTGCAACACATTCTCAAATATTTTAATTATTAAATTTCTAAAACTTTGTTTCTTTTCCTTGGTGTAAGGAAGTTTTACTTAGAACAGAGACAGAAACACAAATGAATGATTAGAAGCAACTAGTACAACAACAGTAGAGGGCTTAGATGTTCCTATTGTTGAGTCCTCCATCAAGTCCTTGCAATCCTTTGACTCTGAACCGTCATCATGTGCCAACACACAAGAGCGCACACAGTATCACTTCACATGCCAAACTCCTAGCCAAGCTCTTTCTCTCATTTGACCACTGTGACAGTAATGTGTGTGATGGGTGTCTCCTCTTGTGCCAGACTACTGGCTAAACAATAGCCTCTTGACCACAGCAGTGCTGCAGGCACACTGCAGTAAAGTGAGCTCCCTGTTGTTTGCTCACACACAGTACATGGCAGTCCTTCAGAGGCCAACAGCTATGAGAGGGTTCTTAGTTCATTCTTCCAGCTTACTTTTTCCACATTTGAGACTTTCTCGGTGCAGAGAGGGCCACGTTTGTCTTCTGCAACTGATTTTTTTGTTTTACTGCCTTTTGAATGGTGCATTACTGTGTAAAGGCTCTTTTGTAATGCAATTACAGGCAAATGTACAGCTCTGAGACACTGTCTTCCATCATTATGAAGTACAGTGATACAGAAGGCTCATCAATGCATTGGTTGCAGAGGTTTTTTTTTCATGAGTTGTTGGACTACTTTTCAAAGATTCATTTTCTGATTAATACCTTTATATAGATAAGGCAGATGGAACGAAAGGACAGGAGAGAGAGGACATGTGGTAAATGAGAAACAGGCCAGAGAGGAATGCAGATGTTACCACTAGACCATCAGCACCCCTGGTATTGGGATTATTGCTGAATGTAGTCTATGCAAGCGGAAAAAAGGTGTTCCCTGTTTATCACCAGAACTCCAGAGATGAGAACAGCTTTTATAATTTTGCATTTTGTAAGCTATTAAAAAAACTCCAAAAATAGAGTAGATAGAGAAGCTTTTTTAAGAACACACCACAATACCACAGATGGGCCACACATGTGTATTACAGCGTCCCAAAAAAGATCTTCCCAACATTTTTCTACTCTTTCTTTTTTAATAAAATGAAACAAATCAACATCAGAGAGTGATGTCTATTCACTTTCTTCCTGTAAAAAAGTACTAACCAAGGTACATCTTTGTATGCTGAAATAAAGCGTAAGTGGTTGTTTAATCATTTGAAGGGAGCTGGTTGCAGAATATATTTACCTCCACCAAGGAGGTTATGTTATTGCCGGCATCTGTGTTTGTATGTTTATATGTTTCTCTGTTAGACACATAACTCAAAAAGTTAGAGACGCACTTTGATGAAATTTTCAGGAAATGTCCGGATTGGGTCAAGGAACAAATGATTCAATTTTGGGAGTGATTCTGATCTGCATAAAACAGTCATGATGAAAAATTAGTTTTTCATGAATAACTAATGAACCAAAATAGATACAAGTACGAATTCATGCATACGTATCTGAATATTTTGATGAAATAAAGGTAAGACTAATATTTATGGTGATCATCACATTATGGCTGAGGACTGTGGTGCTGCTGGAGGTCTGCACTCTCGAGTGCTTCTCTAGTTATACATGTACTTCAGCTTTTTAGATGTATTACTGTGACATGTTACCTAATCAACAATAGATACCCACAGTCAGAGCTCACCTGCCATAAGTAAAGAATATCCAATAAAGCATTATAAAACACAAGTCATGTTATCTGAACATTTTTTAGGAGCACACACACACACACACACACACACACACACACACACACATGCAAACATGCACATATATATTTATATATGTGTGTGTGTGTTTGTGTAGTTTTTTTGTAAATTCTGTATCATAAAAATGAAAATTCACATGCTGTACAATTCCAAGTTCTGCCACGTTTCATTCCAAGAAAAGAGGCAGCTAGAAATAAAGTCTTATGATTACCAGCCCTTTTCTCAGAATAATAAGACAAAAAATAATTAGATGGTATGTCTGTCAGATATTTAACAACTACTGCTTATCAAAACAGCAGAGAGACACAAAAACAGAACAAAACAAACAACACAACACAACTCACCATCAACAACAACAGCATACAAAGCAACAGGAGGTCTTTTACCTATCAATTACAGTTTTGTCTTCATACATTCTCTTGAACTGATGAACTTCGTTACAAGGCTTTTGAGTCAGTTGTTAGAGAATTCCATAATTTAACACCACACAATGAATTACACATTTGTGTTAGAGTAATACATGCAAATATATGTTTAAAACAAAATTTCCTTCTACGATCCTCATTTTCTGAAGTAAAGGCAAAAAAAATGTTGCATATTTTCTGGCAGCATTCTGCCTTTTACCTTGAACATAGATAATAAAATCTGTAACTCGACACTGTCTTGAATTTTGATTAATTCTGACTTGATATGAAGTTTGTTGGTGTGTTCCCATGCCTCCACTTTATTTATAATTTGCACTTCTCTTTTCTGTAAATTAAACAATGGCTTGATATTAATGTGTACCCCCTCAAATTTCAACACAATAACTAAAATAAGGCAGATTAAGCAAGTAATTCCCAAAGATCTAGTCTGATACTCTTTCAATAGCTAATCCATCAATAGACAATGACACACAACCATCTTGTTTAGAAGTTTAGAAAGTATCATAAGCTTAGATTTTTTTTCAAATTAAGTGATAGCTTATTTTCTTCAAACCATTTGTTCAATTTAACCATTTCTTTTTCAACACTGTCCGTCAAAGTTTTCAAATTGTCTCGCGAACCAAGAAATTGGTGTTGTTCGCAAAAAAAAAAAGTAACATTTTTGATACCTCACATTAACATAAAATAGATAGCTTAGGCCCAAGGTCTGAGCCTTGGGGAATGCCACACACAATTTTTCCTGCATACAGATTCATGACCAGCAAACTGTACATGGAATTGTCTGTTCTCAAAATAATAACACAACCATTCCAAAACAACACCTCTCATCCCATATGTGTGACATTTCAAAATTACAATATTGCAATCTCATGGGTCAAATTCCTTCTTCAAATCAACAAAATTTGATGCTTTATTCTTAAGTTTTGCTACATTTAATATTATTTCATTTTCACTCACTTCCCCCAGACACATAGACTTTACCACTTCACTGTCCCCATTCCACAACTTTTTAGTTGTGCCACACTGCTTTTATTAATTGTTCATTTTTTTAATAATTATGATTTAACAGGTAATGCGACATTGCTAATCTTTCCCCTGTTTTAGGACTAGCATTTTAGCATTCTAAAGTTACTCCTGAATAATTAAACCATGTATGTTTATTTTTCTCTGTTAATGGTTGATGCTGGTTATAACAAGACGCTGACGATCCTCCTGGCCAAGCAAACAGTTTTCCAAAGCCCCACAGGATTGCACCCCAAAGAAAGTTCAGATTTACTGTCAGTGGTTAAAGTTTTGAAATGCAACAGGAATGTGAGGAGAGAGCCAGATGGGAATGTGTTGAGCAAATGTAACTGGAACTGGAAAAAAGCTCAATATTAGGTTCAGTCTTTCAGGAAATAAAATGAAATGTTTTTGTAAACACAAAGTAGTGTCATGGAGGAAATACTTAGTCTAAGATATACACAAAAGAAAGCGCCACGGAGGTCTAGATACTTGGAAAAACACAAGTGTTGGAGTAGCGGAACATTTTTTTAGTCTTCGTGAGTGCGTGTGAGGGATTTTTTTTCTTTTAACCTCATCTCCCCTGTGTGTGATCCTGGTGCAGACTGAATATGCTCCAGCAAAGGTGAATTTATCATCTCTCTGTGACTATACATGGCAATCAGGTAAGTCTGGGGATAAGAATAGCTCACCCAACACAAGGCTCCTGCACAGTTAACACGAGGCCATGAAAACAAGAGCTGCATGCAGACAAATATACACAAAATGCTAAAGGACAAAGGATGCAAGGGCAATGTATAAAGCTAGTGTCTAATACAAATGCACACACAGATAAACACTTTTAAGCCCCCTCTCCACACTCATCCTGCTTGACCCTCCACGTCTATGACCAACAGTGCAGACATTCCTCATTCTGGCTCAGCCTGAGCTTTGTTTGGATTAGCTGAGGGAGAGCAGAACCCCTTTGGTCCCTGTGGCAGCACGGCACACGTCAGCCTGCTGCTGGGCTGCAGTCGCATAAAAATACACACACATGCTGACATGACACACTTGAACTGGTGTGTGCACACCTACACACAGTCAAACCCAAAAAGAACACACAGCGATAAGTATATTTACTCAAACATCCATGGATAAACATGAAAACCCCCACACACACTCACGTCGACACATACACAACACTGGACAGTCATCTGGCCTTATACAGGCATGGTGGCGACCCATTGCCTTTCATGGGAGCTGATTTCCTGACATTTTGTCCTCAGGCTCTCTGTTCTCGGCTGTCCAACTAGTTCACAGCAGGACAGAGGGGGATGGAGGGACAGATAGAGAAAAAGATGAAGAACCAAAGACAAAAAGCATGGATAGGATGAAGAAAGAGGGTTGTTCCAGTGTGAGAGAGGGCAGAGGAAAAGAAGGAATACAGGAAAGAGACAGGGGGATGGGGGGAGATGTAGATGTAAGAATGAAGGAACAAACGGCAGGAGACAGAGGGGATGAAGTGTGCTCTACGGTGTTTAGGTTTGAGTCATTTGGCACCAGCCTCTTCCTCTCACAAAGCCTCTCTTCCAGGGCACAAAAACACCTGGGACTCCTACAAGATCCAAGCCGAGCGGAGATGGCTGGACTATGACAGGGCTGTGGAATAGAGTGTGCCATAAACGTCTCTACAGTTAAAGTCACTTCACACTAAGCCCCTGTCTTCATTATAAATAGAGTCATCCCTTTTACAGATGAGTCCTGTTAACTGACAAGTAAAATAAAATGGCTTGGCACTTTGCATACAGAGCTAATTGGATAAGGTGCAGGATAATACCATGAAATAAATAAGTATTTTACAGAGATTGGATATGGTGTGGGCAAAAGTAGCAATAAATCTTGACACTGACAGTTTGAGAAAATACTGAACCTTATCAAACCAACAAATGGAAGAAAAAGAAATAAATCACAAGCCAGTGGCTTTTGCTTCTCACAGATCCATCTTGCCTTTGTGGTGTCATGTCATGACTTTTATTTTATTTTGTAACAGAACCCAAAAGCCCTTTACAACCAAATGTTCCGTGACAGACATGGAATATAGAGAGATAGCTAGATCAAATCAATGTCTCCCATTTAAACTTTAGTGACTAAAATCACTAATATGATCTACAAATCATAGTGTAAACAAACATGAAATAAAACCATATTCAGTGAAGTCCATGCTAAAATAATGTACCAAATAAAGAATCATTTGTATATACTAACATGTATGTCTACATATGATCACGACTGTGAACCATTTACAGTGTTTTAACTCCTTAATACTACTGACTACTGCTTCGTTGTTGGGATCCTGTGAATTAAATTTAAAAATGGCAGAGCTACCTGACAAATAATGGGACAAAATCAGTGGGATAATCAAGATGTGTGGCTTAATATAGATGAAAATAGTTGTCAGTTGTTTCTGTATTGTTTCACTCAAATCAAGAGCTTGTGTCAGTGAGCTACATACTAAACCAGTCAAACTGTAAGTAGTTTTTAATCTTTTGAGATTTTGAAATGATGGCCTTGTAGAACCCTGTTTTGTGAAAATGATGCAAGCTAGGCTTGAAAATGTTGGACTAAAAATTACCAACTAAATTACCATCCTTTAAAGTCATGCTTACCTTTTAATAAAACATCTTTACGGCCTAAAAGTGTTGGCTTTGTGGTCTTAGTTGCTTTTCGTCTGTTCTTTTGGGCTAAAAAAAAATTGATTTAAAGTCTGCTTATATTCTAATTCTTAGTTTGTGTAGTTTTGTGTCCATAGAAACAATTCCACAAGCAATAAGAGAGTTTTGAGTATAAGACTGGATAAAGATCATGCAAGGAGACCCAAAGGTCAAACACCTGTCTAACACTGACATGCCTACATGTTACGTAAATCAAGCAGCATAAATTTGATTCTAAAATTTCAGACATGCACAAAATGCAGAGATGGTAAAAATATGCTGCTGCAGGAAAGCAGGCCATGAGACGTCTGAGACTCCTTTATTGCTTAATGTTCATTATAAATTTATATCGTAATGACTTGCACATGAAGCGAGAAGGTGATGAAATAGAGGGCAATGACAGACAGCTTAAAAGCTCTTGATTTGATCGGTGTAAATCAATTATCTATGGCAATGGTACTGAATGAGGAAAACTGTGTCATGTTTAAGATTTTTTTTTAAGAGCAATAATCCTAATTCACAATGATAACCATTTGTCCACATGTCAGCTTCAATGATGTCCTTGCTTCTTCTGCCCTTCAGTCTCGATCAGTGCCTGCCACTAGTGACCATAGGGCCTAGTGATCTCCTTTCTACCAAATTCAGTCCCACATGAGTAAATATACAAAAGATCATGAGATTAAAACTATGATAAACCTGCCATGGGTGGAAGTTTATCTAAAATACAAATTAAGTAACAACCTCCAGTGTTTCAAACTGAAGCCAAAGCAAAGTGCCAAGACGCACAATTCTTCAGGTGTCAGCTTGGGGCCGGCTGAAGAAGCACCAGATGTCAGACTTCATCTTATTTCCAGCATAGCTAAAAATTTTCCTGCAAAACTAAAAACATGCCTTTTGTCTAAACAGTTAATGTAGCTAAGTTCTCTCACCACAATAGGGATTAATTATTTGAAAATTTTCTGCTTTAAAATTTTGAAGGGTTTAAGTTGGAGGCATGGCTGACACAACACAACTGGGTTGTTTTTTTAATGGCAGTTCAATGACTTTATCTTATAAAAAGTTTGATCTTGAGTAAGTTTAAACCAGAATTTCCAACACAGCAAGCACCACAGGTTGGCTTAAAAGGCCCCCGACTGTAACCCTACAGCTGACATCACTCTGGCTTTGTCCCATTTATTACAATTCTCTAATACCAACTCTTCTCTCTGGCACATGGCCTCAGCAGGGAAGGCAGAGCTGTTTGTGTGTGTGTGTGTGTGTGTGTGTCTGCCTTTCTGTGAAAAACACACCATGCCACTCTCTCACACTATTCCAAAGCCATTCTGAACAGTAAATTTACTCAACTATCACATCCATACACAATGAATATAAATGAACTGCAGTGTAATAATGCCGGAGCTACTAAGCTATACTAAGCCAATGAAAAAGGCCTACATGTACACAATGTCAAAATAACACTCAAGGTATAGTCATATTTTAAAAGTACTATTTTCTCTCATAACACTTGACATTTTACACCAAACTACATTGTGAAGTGTTAATCAAGGTTTACAACATTTAAACAAGACTCTATTTTTAACTGACTGGTTTTAAGTGGGGAAGTTGATGTTATTTTCTGTAAAACTGGTATGAAGCATACTTTTGTGCATTAAAATATATGCATTAAAAAGTGTAAAAATGGAACTTCAGTTTGATGCAATGACTTGTAAAGACTCTGCTCACTGTATTAAAAACAACTTAATACATTTTACATTTTAGCTCAATAAACTTATTGATATTTTAATTTGTGATCAAACATTTTTAAGAAAACGTTTATATATGTTCTTTTTAAAATGACGTTATTGTAAACGTGGAGTGTCTTAAATTATGAAAAATATGGCCATATGGCAGTGATTACAAAAAATGAATCATCCATATGTCAAAACTGCACATCCTTGGTCTACATAGTTGGATTACATGAAGGGCTGAAAGGGCAAGTGGCATATCCGATCAGTGTTGTCATCAGAGCTTGCATATGATGGCTGGTTGATGGAGGTGAACCGAAGGGTCATAATAACAGAAACTGTATGACTGAATAGGCATAGGTATGTATGTTGGCATAACTAAAGTTGAAGGTTTCTTAACCTACCATTTACCCTCCAAAAGGGTACAAGTAAATTGTGTTTGTCTTAAATTTTCATTTTGCTTAGGCGTCACTGGGCTTTGTCCTCATGAAATTTACTTAAGAAACAAAATTTAAAGGTCCTGTCCTGTTTTATTTGACAGTTTATATCATGTCTTAGGTTTTTATTAGGAATTAATTGATTTAAGCTGAATAAAAAACATTGTTTTTCTCTGCAGAGGATCATATAGAGTTGTTTTTCCCTCCCCTTTGAAAACACTCCGATGTAAGGGGGAGGCTTTTGTAATGAGCTCTGCTCTGATTGGCTGCCCAAATGATGCCCAATTAGAGTGGGGATTGGAGGGGTTCAGGCCACAGAACAGATTCCAGTCATCACAGTCTTGGTGTTGCCTTTGACAACTAGAAGCACACATGTAGGTGGAGGCTGTTTAGTTATCACATAATAAACCCTTGGAAGAAAAAAACAGAGTCTTAAGGAGCATTTTCTTTAAAGAGACACCGAGCATTTCTCTGTGAACTGAGAGTTTGGCGTAAGACTCCATGTTCTTCTGCTCTTCAAGCCCCTTCTTCAGACATTAAATTTGCTTTTGAAGGCTCAACAGTAGCTTGTCCAAAACAACGCCTTGCTCTCACTTGTTTTTTTCGGATTTCTGTACTGGGATAAAAAAAAACCCTGAATTTTAAACTCAATGTGCAGTGCTAAATAGAAACCATTTCCACTCTCTCATGCATTTGAAGCTTACACCACATCAGCATTTCTCCGCTCTTTATGTATAGTATGGTGTCACATCCCTGCCTTTGTACTCCAGGTTCTGGTTGACTGAACAGTAACACTGAAGTCTCCATCATGACTCGGGGGAGTCATAACAGACTCATTACAAATGAATGAGAGGGGCCTCAGCTACAGTACATATGCACAGCACGACAGGCACGGTGTAATGGACAGAACATTTACAGACGTTTTTCCCCAAGTCCCATGAAATTCACAGTGTGGAATATTGATTTGAAGTTAAAACATTATGACCTGACTTAAAAGCATTGCAGGAGCAGCTGGATGGATGTTTATGGCCTTTTGTAAATGACTCCACCTTGTAGGCTCACCCCTGAGAGGGAAAAACAAAACAGGGAGAGTCTAGGGTGGGCTGAGGCAGAAGCGTTGCATATGTATGTTGTATGACAATGAGGCAAGAGGGTGTGGGATGACGTCCCATGGTGGTGGTGAGTCACTGTATAGTGCCTCAGCCAAACAGCCTTTTATGGACACGCTAACTGCTCTGAGGCCTGTGGAGAAGAGCGAGTCTTGTTCAGCATACAATCAAAAACTCAGTGCTGTAGCACAGTTTGAACATCTGCCAATATCTTCCACTGTCGCTGCCATGAGCTATTACGTATGAATAGCAGGTCATGATTAAGGGTTACCAAACGACCATTAAAAAAGTGCCTCTCCTCTGTGATGCAGGCCCTTCCAGTGTGCTATGGCGATATACTATGCTCCGGCCCTGGCTGGCTGAGCCCTCCAGGAAAATAATGCATGTTCCCATCAGTCATGCTACACCGCAGTGCTCTGCAACCCCCTCCGCTTCCATGCACCCTCGACCCAATCCATCACTGCTGAGTACGATGGCCTCAAGGCACTGTCTGGGAGCTCTCTCTAAAGGAGTGGGACAGGGGAAACAAAAGGAGGAAGTAAAAAGGGAGCATAACAGAAAGGCAGTGCGACTCAAACATAAAAACTTGCAGGATCAGGGGATGCAAAGGGTGGGCTACTCTGAGTAGGAAGGTGTGGTGCATGGAAGACTGCAGGGGGCCACTCCCATACTGTTTCTGCAACATATCTCTGCTGCTCCTCTGAGCTACATTTCACTGCTCGCCTGAAAATGGAGCTGAGGCAGAGTTTTGTTTCTAATTTTCTTCAAGCCTTTCATTCCTTTATACCCTTTCCTTGTCCCCGTTGTCTGTTGTTTTCCCATGAGCTCCACTCTGCCTCTCTCTGACGTCCCCTTTTCTGCTGTTCTGCCTCATTTCTTGCTTTCTTGTTTTTTTCTCTCTCTCTGCACACTTTCTTGTTTCTCGCACATTTTGTTTTTGTCCTCCTCCTGACTTCATATTTTTTGCCTCTGTAGTTTCCTTCCATCTTTTGCTCTGTTCTCCTTTACCTCCCACTTTTTCTCCTCTGTATTCTCTTATTAACCCACCACCTCCCTCTCTCTTTTTCCCCCTCTCGGCTCTTTTATCTACCTTGTTTCCCTTGCTCCCCTCCACTGTCTCATTAGCTGACAGCTACAGTGGTACTCCTATGAGAGGGCCAGATGAAACCCAGAGAGTAATGTGACCTTCATTTCATGGTAGAGCCACTATCAGTGACAAGCCATCAGCTGCTATGTCATCTGAGGTGCGCACACATACACATACATGGCTGCATGTACAAACACATATATACCATGTCCTAATGAGGCCACACAGAACCCTCATGAGCACCCATACACACATACACAAACACACAGCCAAGTCTGGCATATCATGGTCTGAGCGCATGTCAGCAGTCTTCAACCTTCAACCAGCTCTTCACCAAGGCTAAAGAGGTGACACGTCCCACAGTAAGAAATGACAGCCATCTTGGCCCTCCTTCCTTTTTCTCATTCCATCGTATGATCCATTGCACTGCTGGGGGATAGATGGATGGGTGGAAGGGCGGGTGAATGGATGGGGGTTATGAGGCCGGAAGCCCGTTGAGACCTGAGTCCTTGAGTTGCATGCACACATAAACAGAATCCGGACACACATACAAGCACACACAAGGGCTATGCAGTAAATAACGCCCATCACCCTGTGTTTTAATCAGCTTCAGGGACGCATGGTTGCTCCCTGTGATGCTAACAGGCCATCTTTCATCGATGTGGTGGGTGGGCTGGTGGGGGGTGACACATGGCTGTAAAGACCTAGAAGGTCAGTGATCAAGCCCTGTGGTTGACCCCATCAGGGCAATAGTGATAAGATAGCAAAAAGCTGCTCCATAACCCAAAGAGAAATCTTCCTGTAGAAAGAAAGAAAAACAGACTAGGGATGTACATTAAAAAGTTTATGCATCAAAAGGTCACTGGAAATATTTAAATTATATTCAAAATAGACCAGGATGCACAAGTGGATTTGGTAGCTTGATAATAACACAGCCTAGAATCTGACATGTTTAACTCATAACACATTTTATTGTACTTAATAACACCAAAGAAGAATGGCTGCTTGGTCATTTCTCACTTTATCCGATACAAAGTCAGTATTTTTAGACACGTTGGATGTTTTTTTAAACACAGCTTGACACATGTTTGTGTTTCAGCCTCATGCATTTTATGGGTCACTAATTGATAAGCGACTGTATGAGATGGCAACCCATGCTCACCTGTGTCTTTAACTGCTATAATGATGTTAAATTCATTAAAGGAGCTTTATCAAGATTATGTGAAAATCCAAATCAAGAAATATTTCAGAAGAATATGAGTTAACACTAATTAATATGGCCATCAGTTAAACCATATCATTTGTAAGACTTGGTGGGATTGTAATATAAACTTGTAAAATAAACAGCCTGAGCAAAAACATTGAAAGTTCTCTTTTTCATGTCACTGACAGAATTATAGACTGTATTCATAAGTTTATGCATTTTAATTTGGACAAATATGTTTTGGAGACTAAATTTGTATGGACAGATATTTTTTAAAGCCTTGTGTCAAACCTTGTGTCAACAAAGCCTTGCATCTGTAACACCCCAATTATGTGAATATTCGTATTATTATTTTGTAAATTACTATTCTTTTTTTTATTAGTAGCAGTATTGCTTTGATTGTAAAGCACATTTTAAGAGCAGATACTTATGAAAGTCTTTACAGGAAAAAAATAAAACATGACGAAGACAATAGAACACAACAAAAAAGATAAAACTATGAGATGATATTGCCTCATACGCAGATCAAGCAGTTAATTTAACAACTGTTAGCAAACAGAATTAAGATGCAATTTAGACTGTTAATTGCAGTGAGTGTAAAGCAACAAGATGGCAATTAAAAATAACAGGAAGAAATGTTTTTAATCAAGATAACCATTGGAGGCCATCGTTCTTATTTTACTTTTTAAGAAATTCAAGAATATTCGATTATTACAAAACAAGCTTTTTCAGGACAAAAAGTCATCATACACCTTCACTCAATCTCTTTTCTACACTAGGTAAATACATCACTGTAAATTAGCAGCTAATTAATTTTCAGTCAATCAAACTTTATGTTGATATCAATTTAAATACAAATCTTGTAGCACAAAGTGCTCTACATAAGAAAAATAAAATAAAATTAGAAATAAATTAAAAGTAAAAATCTGAATACAATGAAATACAAGTCCCCACACACCCCTCACAATCTGTGATTGTAATTAGATTAAATCTGCCTTTTTCAAAAGGGAAAAGTCAAGTCTTCAAACGTCTCCTGAAATAATTACAAAGATCCACTCAAAACCAATACAGACATAAGTCACAAATGCTAAAGTTAAAATCTTTGCTGTTTATTGTCACAGTAGCTTTTGCAGAATATTTAACAGAATATAGCCATTCCATATAAACATTTTAATTTTATCTTTGCCCTTCAGTACTATGATACCATACTTTATGCAGGTGGGAAACATATGACAGGTAGCTATTAAAGCATCGTATTTGGGAACGAGCAGTAAAAAAAAGGAAAAAAGAACAAGGAAAAAGGGGAAAGTATTAAATAGGAACAGTAGGAGAAAATGGATGTCTTGGAGTGGGTCTGAGGCAGGGGAGAAGGAGGGCTGGGACTGAGACTAGGTTGCACACCAAAGCACTGTGCCAAGGAGAGAGCTGCTCTCACTGTGCCAAGCTTTTTCACATACTGCAGCATGCTGCAAGGGCCTGCCTTGCCATACTCCTTGCATGTCCACAAACATCTGGCAGCCAACCCATCCCAGCCCATCAGTGACGAAGAAACTGGATTCCTCCAGCCCCTCTGGCCTCTCGTTTTCTGAATCCAAACAGGCTTTCATAGGCGTCTCTGGAGTTACACACTCATGGGTTCTCACTTCCTTCCAAGTTCAAAAACTGGCTGAGTGACTTCCAAAACTTTTTAGTCCCTGACCAAAAGAAAACAGTTTAACTGATTTTAACAATTAAAACAAAGCTGTGAAGTACTTTATGCTTTGATGTTTTAATCTGCAAGTTAATATGCTGAGCCAGAAATAACACTGTGCAGTCTGTTTACATTTATCTCAATAACTAAGTCAATACATAGCTCAACAGATAACCTTTACAGAGTAAAATAATGCATGGTTCTGGCAGCAGCAAGAGGAAGTGATTAACACATAATAGCTCCACAAGAACATATTAAAACACTCTGATTACATGCAAATGATGTGCACCTGCTGTCATCAAGTGATTGCTATTTCCTCTTCTGGTGGCTAGATTATTAACAGTTCAATGTGATTGGTATAATATGCAGAAAAGGTAAAGCTGACATGTCAGAGCTATTAGATTTAGGAGAACTGACCAGAAAATAAAATATATAGGATCAGGACTGGTTGATATAAACATAAAATAGTATCTCACATATTTCTTGGAAAATGATGATCATACTCTGTAAATTAATAACAAAGGGTTGTCACAAAATCAGAATAAAAGACTGATATAATCCCTGATTCATGCAACAAAAACACAAGTAGAAGTAAGTCAGGCATTTTTGTTTTTAATTGCTCAAAATTGCAGACAAATCTGCCTCAGCTGTGTGTCTCAAAATTAGACACACAGTCTTAATTGCATGAATGTTGTGATGAGATGTTGTCTTCTTGGGATGCCCATTTCACAGCCGGCCTCTGACATTTCCCTTTAATTTGGCTCTTGGTCTTATAGTTTGGATGTCACTTCGGCTCACACCAAATAATGTTGCAACTTGATTTTGTGGAACACCGCCTTGAAATCGCCCTATCACAAGGGCCCTATCTAGATCATTCAAAGGTGGCATACTAACTGTTGAGGTAGACACCAACTGACAACTGAAGCAGGGCCCATGTTTAAAAAATGCAGACCTTCAGGTGCCTAATTATCAGTATGTGGGGCACCAGAAATACAAAAGTCAGTGGTATCAGCAGGTAAAGCTATTTGGCACTGGCAGATTTAACAAATTTTCATTGGTGCAACTCACATTTCAAAAATGTATATTCCTTAGAAATGTGGCACAATTTTAGAGAGAAATTAAACAGCTTTCCAGCAATATATGAATTAGAACTATGATGCTTTTTCAGAACAAATAAATAATCTTCCAAACAGTAAGTTCCTTAATTTTTATGCTTATTTCTCATACACATTTCTCACATGTTTGTTTTTGTCTCTCCCTTCTAGGTTGCTGATTCGCATCCTGGCTGTGCCGCTTTTCCAGACTGCACTAAATGCAGACTAACAGATCAAATCAGTCGGGCTGTTTTCCGTCCAAGAAGATAATTTCCAGTTTCACCCCCAGCATGTTTTGCTGAGAGACCCTGTGTTTACATGACATTTAAATTGAGAACTAACACTGCATCTGTTGCCATGTTCTTTGTTCTCGCATGAATACATTTAGTTGCTGTGTTTGTTGCAAATCATAACAATGACTTCTAATGATAGGAAATTGACAAGATATTTATTTCAAGTAAACTTCTCAGCCAAGATCTGTCATAAGTCTTCAGCTCAGATTCTAGAACATTCAGCAAATAAACTGTAGATACCAAGCTGTAAATAATTTATACAGGATCCATAGCTGATGTATGTTCTGCATTTCAGGAGATACTTGGCATTGTGTGTTGGTACCTAAGTGAGTTTTGACTTGCAAGCCTGACTTTAACCTTAACTGAAGAAGAGCTGTGGAAGAAAGTTTGGGAATATGTCAGTCAGCCCCACTACACTGCGGTTTCTGTCACAATATGGAGCCTCAGTGTTGGTATATATGTTTTTAGTGGAAAAGATAAAATGAAAATGATTATATTTCCAATCTTGTTTTGTGTCTCTTCTATAGCTGCTGTAATTCCACATCAGGTCCATCAGTGTGATGGTGCTGAAACTTACACTGCCAGAGTCCATGTGGCATATGTCCATCTCAGCCATAACCTCATTACTAGACCACTACAGTAAAAAATAAGAAATATTCATTGCTTTTATTTTCAAGGAAAAAACAGAAGATCAATCAAGTTTTTATGACTGTTTTACAGTCTAGTGTTGGGCTTCATTGGCAGGCAGCTAAGTAGTAAAGTGCTTAAAAGCAGTCAATTGGTGAGTTTCTCTGATGACTCTTAAATAGAAACCTATGACCAAATATGTCTAACATGCTGTCCATTGAAGGGTATATGCCTGGCTGAAGAGGCCCTGAGCTGCTTCCTTCTGGTGATGTGAGCTTACTGGACATGAAGCCAGGCTGTCTGTAAAGTGAGGACACTCACTGCAAAACTGCATGAGGGTCTATTATTCAGCCAACTCCTGCCTGCCTCCCACAAAAAGAGTGTTCAGGATGCATCTGGTAAGTAAAGAGTACAAATAGTTGTCTACATGATATAGACCAGTGTCCCTCCTTCAAGATTATGTTTTTAGGGCAGAAAGTGGTTTGGCATTGTCTTGCTGAAATGGGCCGAGGCATCACTGAAAAAGATGATACTTTTATGATAAATTTTGTTCCAAAACCTGGATGTACCTTTCAGTATTAAATGGTGCCTTTACGTATGTGACAAGTTACTCATGCCATGGGCACTTACACACCACCATACCATCACCGATAATGGTTTTTGAACTTCATGCTGATAGCAATCTGGATGGTCCTTTTTGGACTGATGATAAAATCCCTGAATTCCTTGCAATGCTATGAAAAGATGTTCTTAAACTGTTAGACTTCTTGGTCAAACAGTGGGTTCGCAAAGTAGTTAACCTCACCCCATCCTTGATTGTGACTGACTGACTTCAGGGATGCCCTATTTATGCCCTATCGTGACTCTTGCTCTTGCAATTAACCTGTGCATCTGTGGGGATTCCTAATCAGGCGCTCTTTTTTTGTTGTTGTTTTTTTTTTACATTCCACAATTTTGCTAGATATATTACAGGCATCAAATTCAGAATGAATTCAAAAAAACAAACAAAAAAATTATCAGGGTCATATATTTTAAATATCTTGTCTTTGTAGTGTGCTAAATTGAATAAAAACAGAGTTGTAAATCATTGTTGTAGTTTGATTAATGTTTTACACAAGGTCACACCTTTATATTAATTTTGGTTTATAGCTGATCCAGAACAGCTGCTTTCTTAGTCTTGTTCAAGTTTCCGTCCTGTTAAGACTTGGAAAAATCAAGAATATTAGGCCCTATCATTTTGGTAAAGCCAGACAACCAGCACAATGTACAGAATCATGACATCAAAGGTTTTATAAGGGTTACCTTAAACTAATGTATTTTTGCCTGCTCTATTAAGTGTTGTCTCCAATGGCCTCTGATATTTACCTCTTCCAATAAGGGTATGTTTCAGCAGGGTTTGTTTGTTTGTTTGTCTGTTTGTGGGTTTACACAAAGACTAATGGATGAATTTACATATTTATATGGTGGAAGGAAGAAGCCAATACATTTTGGTGCCGATCAGATCCAGATTGACATGACAAAAAACATTTACGTTTAAAATGGCAAATCTCATTCATTTACAGCATTATGGGATTTGTAGTGTATTTGCAAACTGATGTAGTTTTCTAAGATAATACAAGGCAACGGACTCTTCTGAAATCCTAATTAATATTACAGTCCTCCACAACTCACAACTGCTAGTAACATCTCTGTGAGCCCATTAACGTTATAGAAACATACATGCCAGCTCTGCTCGCAGTCCCGCCAGCCGTGCCCCTAAATCACTCAAAACATGCCTGCTGACAATGCCAATATGGAAATAGTCCATCTTGGCACACGTCTATGAGTGAGTGTAAAGACCTAACCCTCAAATTCCACATAGAGCGAATGCACCACGCACCAAAGCACCATGGTTTTGCTCCGACTGATAGGCTGGAGACATCGCCCACTGGAAGTGCCATGGCACACACAACACCAACATCTGTACAAGCAGCAGCAAATTGCTTCACTTAAGTTACCAGACTCACAACTAATTTGGCCACTCTACTGGTTTATATACATATATATCGACAATAATCACACATCTTGCAGAATGATATTTTTCATTCCACAATGTGTGCATAAAATAAATATAGGACTATAATGTTGAGTGGAAATCACAATTTATAGGTGGAACTGATCTGCTTGGCGGAGGTCTGCGCTCATAAATTGCTACCTTCATTCCTACCTTCCACTCACATTAGATTACAGTACCTGGTTGGGTACTTTTATTTTTTTTTATTTATCTTCTTTCCAGACCATAAAACTGATTTTTTAAAATATATAGAGATAAGAATATTTGCAAATCTTAAGAAGCTGAAATTTCTACTGCTACCCAAGCAAGCTGTTTAGATTAGGGCTGAAAGACACCTCAGAATGTTGGAGATATAGCAGGGTGATAGGGGATCGAGTGTATGCTCTCTGGTCATGTCCAAAGGTACAGGCACTGTGGACCAGAATTCATTGTCATATCTCAGAGATAGCGGGATAGCCTACCAACTCTGTCCTAAACTCTAAATATAATGGAACCCGAAAGCCATCAACCACATTGTAAAACCTTAAAGGAGACATATCATTCTGATGCATGATTTAATACTTACATATAATATAATAAATCTGAAAACAAGACCTTACACCCCCTTAATTTTCAAAAAATGAGATATTGTATTTTTTCTGATATCCTAGAACGAGATTTGATGCCTCTGAAAATAGGTCATTGTGAGATGTCCGCTAGATTTCAAACATCGTGACAACATGAGGTACCTTTCTTTTTATTGGAGTAATCTGATAAAACACTTCCTCCTCTGTGATGTCCGTTAGCCACAAAACCGTCACCGAGGAACACATCCACCAGCAGGGATATATAGGTCCCTAGCTCACATTCACTCATTACCAGCTCTGGCCTGTAGGGGGACTCAATACGCGGTCGCTGCATTGAGCCTGCCGGAAAATACAGTAGAAGAAGAAGGACAGGCTGGCTCAACCCCCGATAGAATTGACCAATCAGACCACAAAGGGCTGTGACGTTGCGAGGTAACTTTAGGTCATCCTCAGATCCGAGTGTTTCAACGAGGGCTTCATCATGGTCTAAAATGAGGATATTGAGAACGCTTTTGTGGGGCAATGAAGGAACTAAATGACTTGTACTGAGGGCAGAAATGCTTTACAGGCATCCTAGTCTGTCATAGTGAAAAGGAGAAACAAGCATGATATGTCCTCTTTAAGCTAACTTGGTCCAGACAAGCATCATGATTGGCAAACAGATAATTATGAGAAAATGGAAAGCTGTGGTGGGCCCATTATTTCAGGAACGGGTCTTGAAATTGGGTAAAGTGGCAGCATTTGAGAAAATATCATACAGCTTGAGGAATGAGGTAGAGAAGTATAATGATAAGTGGGGAAAATTTCTGCAATTTCACTCAGTACACAGAATGTCACAGGTCCAGGTTCAGTTTTGTTTATTCTTATTATAATTTTTTATATATATGCTTGTATAATTATTGTAATTATGATTGTTCTCCAACTTATCCATCATCAGTTTTTATCCTATTCTTCTGTATCAACCTATGTTTCAACAAATCATCTGTACTTTCTTACTGCGTTTTGATGTAGGTGATATGATGTGGTGATGCCGCTTTACAAGTAAGCACATAGACATTATAATATGGACACTATTGATGTTTTTAAGGACTTTGACTCACCATGGGACAGTGGTACAGTGGAAACAGGACAAACCCTTACTCTGAAGTTTTATTTCAGTCACACCAACATTGCCTTGGGCTCTTGTTTTGTTATGTTGTACTGTGTTTCTGTTGGGTCTTCGTGCCCACTGCTCTTTGTTTGCTAACAGTCGCAGTGGTTATTTTCTATTGTAAAACAAAATGGAATAAAAACTTAAGTCATAAAAAAGAAGCTGAAATTTCCAAGTTAGACAATTTCTTATTGTCCTCAATGACCTCACAGCTGCTTCTCTGCTGTTCAGACTGTTTTATTGCAAAAATCACATTCCTGTACAATGCTGATTTGGCAAACAGAAGATGCAGAGAGAAAGTATGAGAAAGAGTTATTGTGAGGAATGTTGTCTTATTGATTTTTGTTTCTCTTAACCCTGTCTGTCCTCTCCATAAGTTTCAGTACACATCTTGAGCAGTAAAGACTTTGCCCTTTACTCAGAGATAGGCAAGGATGAAACAGCATAAACCACACTTGGTTACTCTCTGAGGCTTGTCTTCAATGGCTCTCTCAGGAGTCAGAAATGCTATTCACCCACTAAATCTCCTTAGAATCAGTCATGCCGAGGTCTAAGGCTTTGCTGTCATATATTTGTATGCCTTTACTAATTTTCCTTGACATACCAGTGATGACTGGCTTTTGTCAATGAATCTTCCTTAAATGGTGTCTTTGACTGATTAGGATGCAGGTGAACTGCCTCAAATTTACCACATTTATCCATTTAGGGCAACTTAATGTGCTTAAACATTGCTACCTTCCACTCAGATCAGATCCACCTTGCCCTGTCTGCAACCAGCATGGCCATGTGAGGAGTGCCAAGCTCAGTTTGAGAGTAATGGGGGAGGTGTCTCTCTTAGTCAAATGGATCATTGCGCTCCAGCTCCCTGGGTGAGGAGAGAGATAATTTGTGGGGACAAGCTGAGTCTCAAAGTAGACCCTGATGTAGCTGGATAGCCAGGCTACTGGACTGATGTAACCTGATGTTTATGAAAGCAATGGGTTAACAGCCATCATGCAGGTGTGGTGACAGCCCTTTGCAGATATCAGGCAAAGAGTTTAACTAAGTCGTAAATGAACTTGAGCTTTTATTTTGCTTTTCCGACAACTTAAAGGGACTGTGAGGAGAATCTATTACCGGCAACGCAAAGACTCTGCTACCCATGAGCATGCGTGGCGACTGTCGTAATGCTGTGTTCCAGTAACCTCGGAACTGGGAGTGACATCATCTCCAACTTATCAGCGTTCCAGTTGAAGTCAGAAAAAAACATGGTGATCTACCAGGCTATTGTTAGCTGTTGTTAGCACGCCCTGCATTGTATTTCACAAATATCACATGGAGAATGTGATTATCACTATGGCAGCATTTTTGTAGATATAAGTCTAACAATACGATGTATACAGCTGATCTAGAGCGACACACCCCAGTCAGAAGTGCAAATAAATTGATTATTACAGGAGCTAAATAACTGTTCACACTGGGGGCATCCATCTTCGATTGTCAACTCGGGGGTGGCGAGGTTTCACTGAGTTCCCAGTAGGAAATTCAGACTTCGGGGAACGTTCCAGTTGCAGCTTCCTACTCGGAACTCAAAATTCCTACTTCTGACTACAACTGGAACACACCACAAGACGTGTGCAATCCAAAGCGTGTGTTTGTTGTGAAGCAGCTCAGACCTTCCTCAGAACTCTGCATTGCTTTACAACTTCTTTTTTCAACAACTTACAGGAAGCAAAGCGATGAGGTAATGTATCTCTTTCTAGTGACGTAGCGGTAGTTTTTGATGTGTGACAACAAGCAAGTTTTGGAAAACTTAGTATTATAGTTTTGTAGCCGGCTATATATCGTTACTTACAGCCCGGTGCTCTAAGACGTGTCCGAATACTATAAATTTGCTCTAGTTTTAATTGTCTTGTTCCCGAAGTTGAGTATCCAGGCCTGTCCAGCTCTGTCTGACCCGACCGGAAGGCTATGGAATAGCATTTAAAGATAACCTATTTTGATGCTATAAAACTCATCTTAAAGTGTGTATTTCAATCTGGGATATACCTAAAAGTAAGACTTTTTTGTAATTACTTGGAAACTCCTCACAGTCCCTTTAAAGTGTTTTTACACCAGAGATCACATCTACCCTTGGACTCTCACATTCACTCACTGGTTGAAGTTTCTATGTAAGATGTCCACCAGTATTTGCACACATATTTTATCCCTTCCATACCCATTTACATGTCCCTGATACAGCAATGCAAGCAAAGCTTGGAGTTAAGTATCTTGACAGTTCACATTGACATGTGAGCCCAAGCTGGGCTCAAACCTCAAACTGTGTGATGACTGGTTGACTGCTTTACATCCCTGAATGGTGACAATTGCGGTAATGTCAGAACATCTCTACCATTTGACAATTTACCATGTTTCAAAGGTCTAACTTAAACATACAACAATTATTTTCTCACAAAGGCTTATGTGACTGCAACTACAGTGAAATGAAAAAAGTTGGGTTTTAGGACATTCCAAAGGAACACTTTTTCTGATAAAACCATGTTTAAATGACCTATGCACCATTGTGGGCTTTGCAATCAGAATACTCTGTCCATGAAAAATAGTGCTGCTGATCATGTTTGGGATTGTGGGAGTGATGCAGCCACCCTGGACTGATCACCAGTCAATCACAGGGCTTACATGTTGAGAAAAACAAGCAGTCACACTTTCACACACATATGGGAAAATTAGAGTCAACCATGGCACCAAAGTAAATGAAGTGAACCCAGAGGGAGCATGCAAACTCCACACAGACAGGGCGTGACCAGGGTTTTAACTTCAGTGCATCTCACAGTGTTGGGAAACACAGTTCAACATTTAAGGTGGACACTTCAACAAAATAATCCTGCAACCTTTTACTAAATTGTTGAAGTATAATGATCAAATTTCAGTTAAACTTTTACATACTTTTAAAAAATTGGTAATGAGTGCTTTGGCATGTGATTAGGGATGGGTACCTTTCACATTTGAACAGCTACCATACTGATGCCGGGTACCTGGGAATCGGTATCGGTACTCAACGGTACCAATTTTCGGTACTAATTTTCGGTGTTTATGGGGTAATAAATATTAATTTGTTTGATGTTAAGATCTCAGATTTTTTCAATGTAAATTTATTTCTCAATATATAAAATTTGACAGATATATATCAAAGCAACATTTAACTGTATTGTAACACTGTAGTTGTCCCAAAAACTTCTTCAACATGAACAACATGCTGTGTTTAAGTCTGGTATGGAAATTCACCTACTCTACCCAATAGTATGCCTGCTTCTTCCACTCCCTCACAGTCACAAGGATGTGTTTAGGTACCTAAACATGGCACCTTTTGATTTTACGTGAATCGGTACTCGGTAGTACCTACAGAATTCAGTCGGTACCTCTTAAAGTACCTAATTCGGTACCCATCCCTACATGTGATGTACTTTAATAAAGCTCCCCCCTCAGCATTCCTTACACAATCCTGTTCCAAAAACTCATTTAATATTAAATAAAATATGACTGTGTATACATTTCATATGTAATGCAAACCTATATTATCTATGTCTCAAGGTCAAAGGTTTTGTAATCCACGAGCCCAAAGCACATTTTCCTCATGGTGACAACACCAATACTGCCATGAAAACCACAAGAAAAGTGAAACACTCCTGAGGGTTTAATATCGGGAAATATTACTTCATGAAAGCACAAGCTCGCATGCATCTCTGAACAAAGTGACTGTGACAGTTTGACTCACAGAGAACATATTAAACAGACCAAAAGAGGTCAGCTGGGCTGTTAAAACAATCTAATTAACATAAACTGTTATAGCCCATAATGATAAGCAGAGAGACAAGGTTTAACACTTTAAACCATGAAGACCATCTTTCATCTGTGTATCATACCTTCTGCTTCATTGTGCTTGAGCTCAGAAATCACGACCAAGAGCTCCATCTGGCAAAAGGCATGAGAACGGGAGCGATAAGGATCTGCCCCCACACTGACCACTACCAGCCTTGCTTTATCACCACAAACAGTCATCCAGAAAACAATAAAGTTAGAAAATGAGCTGCAATTAAGTCCCCCCTTGCATACACTTTTCCCTTTAATGAAATGATTAGGAATAATTAATCTCCATCTCGATCATGATGGAAGTAGCCATGGGTGTTTTTTTTTCAGCCGGAGAAACTGTAGTTCATCTAAAGTTCCCCCCTCCCTACCTCACACGCAGCCATCTTCCAGCATCTGAGGTGATAAAATATTTAGATTGGTGCATCTAAGGATTGATTATTCCCGGTGCTCTCTTGTCTAAATGAGCCTAAGTCAGCCCGAGTTGAAAGGGTTTGTTTTGCTGGCTTGCTATGCCAAATGAGGCAGACACACACACAGAGACCCTGGGTGGCAAACTGCAGTGGATAAACTAGAAATCCAGTTACTGGGGAAAAGGGGAATACTGCTGATTTTGGTTTGCTCAACCTTCATAGTCCAGCTGCAAAAACAACCAAAAACTGTGTAGCATCACAAATGTGCTTCAGAGGGATAGCTGGAGAATAACAGAGAAGATAAAAGAGAAAGAAAGCTGCCAAGAGCTCATAAAACAAAGGGCTACATTCCTTGGACTTTGGATCCAAGTTAAACAGTTCATGCAACCTACTGCAAAAAATGATTCTGTTCTAGTGTGAATTAGGTGAACCATAATAATTACCTTACATATTTTTTAACTTTGCAACTTGGTTTACTAAAGGGACACATTAGATTTATATATTGGACACACTTTCAGTGCTTTACATTTCTGCAAGAAAGCCCTGTGTTTTGGAAATACTTCACTCCAGGCAGAAGGACACATGTAGTATGTGTTTTGCAGAGGGTGAAGTCTGAGGTCCTTCCTCGTGCAAAATGAAATCATAAATGAGCTAAGTTCAAATGAATATCACCTTAATGCTGTTTTAACTTTGTTTTCCTTGCAATAAACCATCATACTCAGAGCTCTGTTCTTAAAACAGCAACAAACAACTGAAAGCTATCCTTGTAAATTTTAAATAAAGTGTTTGGACATGGAGAATCAGCAATAGATCAATCATCTTTGAAATGGTACATGGCAGGAATTATGTTGACTCCCACAGTCACAAGGGGATGGGTTCTTGGGCAAGACACTCAACCCAAGTTTGCTCCCAATGATGCATCAGTGGCATCTAAACAAATAGTGTGATTGTGATTAGATGAGCTATTTTTAACAATCAGTCTGGGTTGTTGATTGATTCAATAGATAAGTCTTTTTTATTATAGATATTAAAAAAATAGATCATCTGAACTTTCACTGCAGTTCAGCTAAAAGATTTTTTTCTCTGAAGAAATTATAGTTTAACACACATTTGAAAAAAGTGCAATGTTTCCTCTGTCACTGATCCAGAGACAGAGATGTCAAGTAGTTAAATGAGAAAACAGAAATAAACAACAGTCTTCTAATGGTCTTGTTCACCATTAATTTCAGGTTTTTCAGCAGATAAAAACCTTCAAATCTTAAATGTTTATCTGAAAACTCTCCTGCTATTTTTGGTGTTGTAAATTAAAGATTTGTTTCCTACCAATTTATACAGGAAAGATTGGATTGAATCACGAGGATAGTTTTGTATTAAAAAAAACAAACAGATTTCACAAATACAGATTTCATTTTGTACTGGCTTCTCAAGAATTTCAAAATTCAGTTCAAGATCCATTTTTGTACATCAAGCCCTGCACAATCAGGCACCTGCTAATATTCCAGACCTTCTTTCTCCCTCCACCCCCAGTTGGCCCCATTGGTCTTCAGATCAGCGCCAACTTGTTGCCCTTGTGTCTTATTGAAAACCAGAGTTGTTTGTATTTGAACATGTGACTAGAACTCAAGCCCTTTGTACATAATGTACACTCTGCAACATTGGCTTTCAACCACATCAGAGGGTACCCATATGGTTATTTTAGGGAACTACTTTTGTGTAGACCTGATTTGATTATGTATAGTTTGTAAACTTTATCCATCGTGGACAATAAAAAAAGTGATTTGCATTTTAAGGTTCTTTCTTTGTTCAAGAAAATAAAACAGTCCTTAAATCCCTAAAATAGTCCAAACATTATTCTCAGAGTATTTTCTCTTCAGCATTTTATTCTTTTATAGCTTTCGACTAGTCTTAGTTGAAAGCCTAATCTCTACCTGATGTTGAATTTCAGAACCTTTCCAAAGTGTATGCCTCAAAATGAGTCGGGACATGAAAGGCAACTTTCCTCAGATAATCTGATCCAATTTTCTTCAAACATTTGCCATTACTTGACTTAAAAGCACTCTGGTGGCTTTGTGTTATGTGACCATTATTTTTCTAAAGTATAGGAGGGAGACATTAATGTGAAGGGAGGAGAGCTCCATGATTCAAATCGACTGGTTGAAAATGCAGGGTGCTTCTGAACAGACTGAGCTGATAAAGACACCAGCGTCACACAAACTGCAGCACAGCAGCCACAGAAAATAACAGTGTATTTGAAGTGCCTATTAAAGTGTTTGTTTTGGCTATGGAGGGTTCTCATTCTGGGTTGGTCACACCTTAATTTGCAAAGCTGTGGGAGTGACAGACACACACACATACACACACACAGCTTGTAGGTGTACAGAGTGAGTGCACCCTGATGATTATTAGCTTGACTTAATAAGAGATTGGGGGCTCAGAGTCTTTTATATTGTTCATCACGCCTGTTAATCATGACCGACTCAAAGCTTCACAGCAGGACCTACTAAACAGTGAAACAACTTAATGTTTATCCTTTTTGACTAATTTTCCCGTTTAACACAGTGTTTGTTTCTCTGCCCCACATTCCATTGCACTCTTTCATTCCCTTCCTTTTACTTTACAAAAAATGGCCCATATTCAATCAAAAGCTTTGTATGTGTCTTGCGTCTAAATGTTGAGATACATTTTCTCAATAATTGAAGACGCTACCTTTAAAAAACAAGTCCTTTCACCCATATCTAAAAACAATTCACTCTCAGCCAAAGTCATTCAGAATAATTCATTTTAAAGAGACTGTGAGGAGTTTCTAAGTAATTGCAAAAAAGTCTCACTTTTAGATATATGCCTGATCGAAATACGCACTTATCGATGTGTTTTATAGCATCAAAATAGGTTATCTATAAATGCTATTCCTTAGCTTCTTGGTCGGGTCGGACGGGACAGGGCTCGACTGGACTGGCCTGGATACTCAACTTCAGGAACAAGACAGTTAAAACTAGACCAAATTTATATTATGCGGACACGTCTTAGAGCACCGGGCTGTTAGTAGCGATATATAGTCAGCTACTAAACTACTATACAAAGTTTTTCAAAACTTGCTTGTTGTCACACATCAAAAACGACTGCTACGTAACTAGAAAGAGATACATTACCTTGTTGCTTTGCATCCTGTAAGTTGTTGAAAAAAGAAGCTGTAAATCAACGCAGAGTTAGGAGGAAGGTCCGGGCTACAACACAACAAGCACACGCTTTGGCTTCGGTTGTGTTGTGTTGCGTTCTAGTTGTAGTCAGAAGTAGGAATTTTCAAGTTCCGAGTAGGAAACTGCAACTGTAACGTCCCCCGAAGTCTGAATTTCCTACTGGGAACTCAGTGAAACCTCGCCACCCCCGAGTTGACAATCGAAGATGGATGCCCCCAGTGTGAACAGTTATTTAGCTCCTGTAATAATCAATTTATTTGCACTTCTGACTGGGGTGTGTGGCTCTAGATCAGCTGTATACATCGTATTGTTAGACTTATATTTACAAAAATGCTGCCATAGTGATAATCACATTCTTCATGTGGTATTTGTGAACAACAACGCAGGCGTGCTAACAACAGCGAACAGTAGCCTGGTAGATCGGCATGTTTTTTTCCAACTTCAACTGGAACGCTGATAAGTTGGAGATGATGTCACTCCCAGTTCCGAGGTTACTGGAACACAGCATTACGACAGCCGCCGCGTGTGCTCATGGGTAGCAGAGTCTTTGCGTTGCCGGTAATAGATTCTCCTCACAGTCCCTTTAATTCTAGAAAAGGGTTTTGAACACTATGGGCCTGATCTACTAAGATCCAAAATAACAAGGGCTAAATTGACTCGTGCCCCGCCCCCCCCCAATAGATTTTCTGTGTCTTCTGTCTCTCTGTCTTGATATAGGAGGTTTTTTTTGACTATTCAGATCAGCAACTGTTTATCCTATACACCAGATGGACTGTTTCAAACATCCATGAGATACATTTCAAGTGGTAAATGGACTTGGGCTTACATAGTGCATCTCTCTTCTTTGTGACAACTTTATCATTTTAAAACTGCAGGATACATCTACCCATTCACAGCCACTCATTGTGACAGTCACTCACTGATGGTTGAAGTTTCTACGCAAGTTGCCCATCAACATTTACTCAAATATCCATGCCCTTTCATAGCTATTTACATGCCAATGACAATGCGAGCAATTTTGGATTACTGGTTGAGCCAATTACCTGACTGAGCCACTGATGCCTCATGACACTGGGGAACAACCCAAATAACTGGGATGATAGCACCTCTGAAGATACACTGTCTGTAGCATTTATTAGAGGCAAGTCAGCAGCTGGTAGTCACTCCTTGCTGTCAGCACAACTTGAAAAGTCTGGGCATGCCTGATGTACCCAGCTACTTTGCAGGGTTAGGCAGTTGTAGCTCTCTGCTATCTCTCACTCTTGCATCAAAACATCCCTTTAAATACAGTGTTTTTGTAGATTATGATCATTTAAATATGGTCAAAATTTGTGCACACAACCACTGAAAGCAAGATATACTAAACTTATGGTTTGCATTTGCATCTGCTTTCTCCAACAGGCTTCTTATGAAGGTTCAACCCAGAGCCATTTAGCACCAACTATAAATAATAATATAATAATAAACAGGTCTCTGTTGTGAGTGTGTAAGGAACAAGTGATCTTTTTCACAGGAAGTGATGGACTGACAAAATTTTCTCAACTTTTCACTGTTTCCCAACTATCTTATTGAATTTTAAAGCACTTTAAATTGATATGAAAGAATTAAAAAAAAAAAAAAGTGTTACTGTAAGTGAAATAGCTGACAAGCATGTGAAATCCAGGTTAATGTGGAACAGTTTGGCAGCAAAGTTTTGTTAACCAATGCAGAGTAACATCTTGGAAGAGAGACCTACAAGCTTAGTGTAACACGCAATGTTTTTAATCACACTACTTAAGCAATAGGTTTTAAATTGTTTATTTTTGAAGAAAAGGGCAATAATACTGTATAAAGGTGAGTGGTAGTCTATTCAGAGGAGAGAAAATTTTGCCAATTGCCAATTATGATAATGCTACAGTCTTGCAACAGCACAAAAACAAACAACCCCATTTAACTGAACTAGTAATCAGAGAGACTACAGCTCAGTGCTGCAGACCAAGAAGGATCCATCCAAACAAAAATGGCTTGATTTTGAATCACTGCCAGAGCCACAATCTGTATGCCAAAATAAAACAGACATATTGACAGATATGTTGTTCCATAACAGTTGGGTCTGCTGCCTTCAGAGAACTGATTAATGAAATACCACCTTTTTATTAATTGCTAAATGAAATATGAGAATTGTGTCCACCCCCACTGTTAAAGCAACAACACTATTATTGATCACATTGAAGCTACAAAAGAAAACAAGGGTCTTTGACTGATTTGACAGTGTGCTACTGTGTTTGTGGGGATCAGGATTCATCCTATTGTGCTTCTGTCATTATTAGCTGGAAAGGTTATCAATGAGCCATGGCTTATTAAGGTGAAGCTCTGAATGCTAATCTGTGTCAACAGGTTTTTATGGTGACTCGATTACTTTTTGATAACAGTAACTGTTTGTGGTGACGGTTTTTTTCAATCACATGCAATTACTAACAGTTATTGATAAAACAACATTTACCATTTCCACTATAAATCACCTTAACCATATGACTCCTTTGCACTTTAATTTCACTACAGAGAAAAAAACAGGCAAATGGTTGGTTGTTGGCTACATTTTTGTGTGCAACTCATTTGATATCAGGGTAAATGCATAATTATAATAATTTTCATGTTTTACTATAGGCATAGGTTTAAGTCCACATTTTGGCTGTCTCTACATTATATTCAATGCTTACGTGCCATTGCATCTCGCGATCTCACACTCATAGATCACTGACAGACAGTAATCAGAATGTGTGACTTTCTCTGTCATGGCTGATCACACCATAGGACTATGTCAGCATTAGTTTGCAAGTAATTAAAATGAAAGGCTTGACATTTCTCACGCATGTTGGCCAGTGAAGGCGGTCACAGAAATCATATAGGAAGTAGTTTAAAAATGCCACATTGGCTCTTTGCTGTTTGAGCTCACACACCACAAGAGATTGATCTGTACAGACAGGGAGACGCTAATGGTTTTATAATGTTCTAAAAAGCACTCACATTAACAAATCTATACACAACACTCATAAATGAAGACTTGCAACACATTATCGTGCATGTACAAATATAAATGCATGACTATTTCCTGCAAACATGTCAACTCACATGCAGGATTACCCTTAAATAAAAGCACATGTATACACATGCCTGGATATCTTCAACTAAGGATATATTTGATCGGACAAGTTTGATCAGTCAGATTTTGCCAACAGCTGATTAATGACCCCAATTTACCTAATTAAAATATGAAAAAATGTTGGATAGACAATGATTTTATTACATATATTTGATAATTTATGTTGCAAAGAAGGTTGGCAGCTTTAGGTAGCCTAATGATAGTGAATATATGTGCTGACTTATCTACAAAATATATAATTTTCTGGTTGTCTGATTCACACTCATCTCTCACAACAGAAAGTTTTCCTGCAGTGATAATATCACCAGATGAAGGGGTGCATCTTAATGCTAACCAGGCCATTTATCAGCATTATACGCCGTAGCATAAATGTCCTTACGCTTAGAGTAAAGTAGTGCCCAACTGTGTGCTGAGTGGGTAACATCCATTTCCTTACATTCATCAAAGCTCTTGTCTCATGTGGGTGGCCGAGGTTCAATTCACACCTATGGTCTGTTTTTTCTTGCTCTCTTGCCCCTCTTTGACTGCACTCACTTCCCTTCCATTAATTCCAAATAGCCAGAAAATAACTTTAAATAAGAGCTGAACCATATAAAGGTGCTGACTAGAAGAGAAGTGAAGCATTGTTGTGTGTCCAAAAAAATGATCAGCCATCTCAAAACCATTGTGTTTCTCTGTTTTTATCTAAAACTGACAAAAAATAACAGATTTCTTGGCATCTACAACAACAATGCAATGCCTAGCTTCTGTGCCAGTTCTTTCCTTACAGGGGGCTGAGCTGACCGGATTCCCTAAGGCTAATTTATTCAATATTGACATAAACCTCATACAACCCCACTTCCAACGTACTGAACTATCCCTCTAAAACTTTACTTGAATCTATTTAATTAAGGATAAATCTTCAGATTTATTGTAGCGTCAGTCTGTCTTGCTGATTGTCAGGGATTCAAGCAGCTTTGCCCCTGAAACACAAACACACAGACATTCTTCCACTGAAACACACTTATTTGTACTTGAAAAATTCAATGTCTGTGAAGCTATCTGTTCTTGGTGCGGTAGTAAATAATCCATCCTGAAGAAGGGAGGGACCTGCTAATGAAGTCAACTGTATGTTACTGCACTGCGTAACTCAGTGAGACTGGCCGGCCGCAGCACGGGGGCTCCTGCTCACCAGGGCACTGTGCCTAATGCTGCGAGTGGCTTATACTGCAGCTGCATAGATCAATTCATGAATAAGAGAGCTCGTGCTTCTTTTTACTCACGTGCTCTCCTCTCACTTCCACTCTCACTCCTCATGTATCAGAGGCAGCTTTGAACGCAGTCATTAGAAATCAGATGATAGGACAGGGAAGCACAAAAGGATGCAGATGATGTAGACGATAATAGAAGCCTCTCCGGTGTAGGGGCCCTCCTCCTTAATGCGTATCATCTTGATGTCTTTGTGCCGGAACATTGTTCCCTAGTTTAGAAAATGAGGTAAATCCGATTCAGAAAACAAGTGGATTAACTTAATCACCCCTCGGCTTTGACAATGACCTTCGCTTCTGAGGCATAATAAGGATTAGTTAGAAGTAGAAGGACATATGCCATGCAGAAGAAAAAGATTATAGTTCTCCCGTGACAGAATGATTGAAATGTGTCACACAATATGCCTTCATGGTGAGAGGCTGTCACAAAAGTTCATGAAGCAAAATGCTTGGCTGGGATATTGAAGGTAAAAGAAGCAATGATTTTACCCAAAAAAACATGAAATTCCATCATCCTTTTATCTCCAAGAAATCTGCTTAGAACATAAAGAAATGCACATAAAAACACAATACCATCACTGGAACAGGAAGGGAAGAGTTCATTTACATTAGGGCTATTGATTTCATGCTAGCTAGCATATATTCTCCACAAATCCTGTCGTTATATTGAAATGGGAAATGGCTTAATACTTCTTGCAGCCCATGCTACTTTATTGATCTGCTGTACTGGAAGGAAGTTATTCTCGGGCTGTATGAAAGACAATACATGTGGACTAATGCAAGGCAGCTCAATAGGACATTACAGTCAACAAGGTCATGCAAATTAATAACAGGGGTTGACCTTCGTCCTGATATATGTGAAAGGTGAGGTCGGGAGGGAATTTTAGGTCATGGGGCATGCTGCTACATGCAAATGCAGGCAACAAAATATCCAATAGAAGAGGACAGATGACAATTGATCTCCGGTGAGAGAACAGACTGATCAATTTTCCACCTATTCGCTGTGTGCAAACCTGAAAGCTGATCCTTTTGTGAATACAAAGTTCTATTAAAGCAACCTAGAGGGGAGAATATGCTGCCATAGCCATGTGAAGGACCTGGCTGTCCATCGCTGGTGCAGTTGTTAGTATCAGGATTTATGCTATTGTTGTCATTGTCAGCTGAAGAGGTTATCTATGATAGGAGGCTTATACGGGCAAAGCTGTGCATGCCTATCTGTGTCAGTAGATTTCTATACATACATTTTTATGTGAGCATTTTTCTATGTGTGCCAGTGGAATGGCATGACAGATCAACAACTGTTTTTTACAGCAGACATAAAGATGATACCAACAGGGGCAAACATGCTGCAATCCCTCAACTCCTGTTTTCCTCCTCACGCTCCTCTCATTGTTTCCCTGTGCTCTTTCCCTTTATGCCTCCCTTCTTCAGTTTTTTTTTTCTATCTCCGTTCTGCTTCCATTTGTCTCTCATTCCCCGTTCTCCCTTAACAACAAAGTGCCGTTTTGGGAGGAATGACACTAAAATGTGGTGACTGTGGTTACATAACAGGAGCTGGTGCTTGAGGTATGTCTGCATGTATTTATGTGCTAATCACTGTCTGCACCGACAGCCTGTCTTTCTGTGTGTTTGTGTTGAACAGCACACACTTTCTGTTTGTATAAGTGTATGAACTAATGTAATTGTTTAGGATGCCTGTTTATGCCAGCCATGTGTTAGTTGTCCCTGGGGTGTTGTGTGCTTGAAGGAGAGGGTACCTGCAAAACAAACTCTGCACTATTAGTCACACATACACACACAATACACACATTCAGGTCTCTATATGCACACACAACATGTACTCCTTCCTTGCTTTACATGAAAGAGAAACTGAACTGTGACTTACATCAGGTCTGCTTTATTGCAGCAGCCACACACTGATGTGGAACTAAGAAATTCATCCGGGGTCCAAAATTCTCTCTATTAGTCTTTCCTTTTTTTCCTCCTGTCAGATCTTGCTGGATTGTGCAAAACGCCCCTTTGACCATGACACCTCTCACTCTCAGCAGCAGCTCAAAGTTTGTGTGCATGGGCAAATCTGCATTGAGAGTTGGAGGACACGCTCACACGGACACTGTTGAGTCATGAAGCAGCAGCTGCAGTGGTTTGGAGGCACGGCGCTGGCTTTGTCTATTCAGAGGCGAGTCTAAACACATCGACAGGGCTATACTGCAGTTGCTCATGCTGACTCACCCTGTACATTACCAGAGATGCAAGGCGGGACGGCGGGGTGGTAATCAAATGGTCTCACTTCTCCCCCTTTTCAATTCTCATATTCTTCCCTTCCTCCCCCACATTTTCCAAGGTTATCTAGTAAAAGGGTTGGGAGGAAGGGTCAGAGAAGGTGACAAGCCACCTGAAGAGCTCCGCTAATGACAGAAGACAAAAAGGGCCCTTCAGAGAAGCGCTGCCTATGATTAGCCATCCGTCCCCGTGGATAGAGCGTGTAAAGCTGTCTGCTGGGGGCGGAAGTCTGAGACCATTAGAGGGATTGTTACTGTGAAGTGTAAGCTGGCTGGTTGGCTGAAAGGGGAACTGGGCGGAGCGGTGGTGGCGGAGATGCTGTGGGTGGATGCACCATTTTTCTAGACCGAAATGAGCCCAATGTCACCGTGACAGCGCAGCGCTCCTCTGAGGGCACCGCGGGCCAGGGGGGAAAGTGATGGATGAGTCGCCAAGCAGCCTCTCCTGCTTCATCACTTTGTAGATGCACATGCACAAACACAAACATGCATCCAAAGTCAGGGAAATATATCCACCTGGTATACTCAAATGATGACAACGCATACCCTGCAATATGTTCCCACATAGGTATCTGGGGATGCACAGTTTAAGTATTCCACACACTCACTCACATATATGCTCAAGGCCATCTGAGGATACACATTCATATGCAAAAAAGCTCTGAGTGGTTTATGTATGTCCACATAAGTTATTATTAATCATTATTAAATAGACACTCAATATGCAGACATTTACTTGAGAACTCAATGACACCCACACATACATACGCACACGTATCACACAGCGCAGGCTACATTATGACTGCAGTCCAGGCTAATAATGCAGGACCCATGAAAGATCCTCCTTCTCCCTCTTTCCCCTCATTTCTCTGACCCAAAAGCAGCAGCATGCTGCCATGCAGAGCACCCTGCAGCGTTTCTTTCTTCAATGACTGAGCAGTAGCCTCCAATAAGGCCCTTGGGTCATCCTCTTGCTAATACTCCACCTCAACATATCATCTATCCAGCCCACCATTCACTGCAACAGCAGTTGTAAGGTTAGGAGGATTATTCTGAAATGCAATTACTGAAAGTGCTGATTACCTGCAGAAAATGGTAACCAGTAATGCTGTTAGAATACTTAATTTATGTCACACATCAGTGGAACCTTTTAGTTAAATGGGGTTCATTTTACAGTACAAATCTCCGACATAAGAGGGAATTCAACATATTTGGATTCCAGTGTTGTACTTCAAATGCATTATCTCTACACTTACTGATATGATTACTACATATGTACAGTAAATACAACAGATTACAAATGTTTCTAATCTTTTTGGAATCAGATTACTATAATTCCATTACACCTAATCAGATACTACTACTCCGCCCTGCACAAAGCAGCATCCCTGACTGTTCTCATGCAGATGCAGGTTTACGCTGCTAGCACTGAGGGAGAAATATGGCTGTCCTCTGGTGAGCACGGCATGTATAGCAGAGTGGCCATCCATCACAACCCTGCGGCAGAAAGCTCTACATGTACTCTCCATCCGCTCAGACCCCTCGTCTCGTAAGAGAGAGAGGGGATTGGGAAGAGACAAGACAGTAAAAGAAAGGGTTCATAAACATATTCCCTCTGGGTGGGGGTAGGGTGCCATGTAAAAAATCCTCTAACACGGGGCTGGAGGAAATATGTCGGGCCTCTTAGATTGATGGACTCAGCTTCTTGGCGTGTAGTGTTTTTCCTGCAGCACAATACGCAGGGGTGTATGGCTATGATTACTTGTAGTCAAGCTGCAGCTGGGAGTGCATAGAGGCTACAGTCTAAATATTAGGATTAATGACCTTGCCGGTCAGTGCAGTGGAGCATCATTCATACTTTTATCGATGCCATGTAGGCAAACAATGGCAATCCCAGAGTCTAAAAAATAAAATATATTTGTTTTCTCTCCTTGGATAACATATAAATTGCCCTTTATGACAGGCGATATAAAAACATAAGTGATATCACTTCCTGATCAAGTAAACAAAAATGCTTTTTAAAATGATGATGGCTTTAATTACTTGTGTTCTTCTGGATATGTTAATGATAATACTAATGAGTACAATGAGTCATTAAAATGTCCACCCACAGGACAGGGCAGATTGGATGTATTCTCTTCTCCTTTAATACCACTTTAGCTTGTCATGAGTTGAACTGCAGAGGGTGATTATATATGTAGACTGTCTAAACGAGCAGAGGCAATGGAGGAGAAAAGGCAGTAATGAAGGAGATGTTAGAGTGGGCGCTGCTCTAACTCATAACTTTTGATCATAATTGAAAAAGGCATTTTAACTTCTTTGCCCACCGATATGGCCAAGTAATTATGTGACAAAACACTTTTGGTAGCAACTAATCACAGGAGTCTGTATCTCACAATTTCAGAAAGATAAGCAAGTAGGGGTATTGATTAGTCATTCTTTGGTTTTCTAAAGATTTCAGTAAACTAACTTGTGCTCACAGGACAGTTGGTCTTTTATGACAGGAAAATGAGATAAATAGGTTGAAATCTAAAAAAAAGTACATTGTTTGTAGAAGCAGAGCTACATAAAATGTTAGTCTGTTTAAGGTTTTAATATATCATAGATTACATGCCTTTTTTCAAGGCGCACATCTGTGACCCACTGAACAAATTCCCGGCAAGTCCAATCCAGCAGCTGAGTACAACTGTACTTGGCTTAGTCATATTCACCAACCAGCCAGGGTTTGGAGCAACAGAAGACTTTGTAAGGTTGCAACAGGGTTATATTTTAATGCAATATTATTATTGTTCCCCTGTTGATGAGTACTGCAAAATGTTTTCTTTTTTCTGAATACAAGTTACAGTGGGCCTTAAAGAAATAAAATAGGTAAATTCAACATAAAAATCTAACCCTCATGTGGTTCACCATCACAAAGAGTTAAATTCAAAGGTCAAAATAGTAATTCATTAGTTCATGCTTAACAAAACAACGCATAAAGTTTTTTTTTTTCTTTTTGTCCTGTAGGCCACTGGTGAGTATGTGAGCTTCTGAATATTAAATGCAAAAGTCATGTTTTCAGAGCTTTCATGAAAAAAGCTTTTGTGACGGCAGACTCATGTATATGTAAAGCCAAAGAATAAAGTCAGAACTGAGATGAAGAAAGTGAAAATATGTCGGCTGAGCTCTCTGCATTATTCAGGACATTCTGCAGTAGAGACATGTACCCCGTCTTGTCCGATGTCAGTAATTTTAGCCAACAGCAAACACACATGGTCAGTTGCCTTTGCAGCACTTTGCTAACAGAGCACTTTTTCCGGCGCCCTTGCCACTGTGCATCTTTAGTATCCTGTAACCAAAAACCATCAGCCCTGTCAGTCTCCAATCCTGCCACTTCAGTGGTATCTGTGTCACCCACCAAGAGGAGCTAATCTCCTAATATTGATCTAGTCACACGGCTATGGCAAATATGTTAAAGTGGACTGTAAAGCTACACATGAGGCCCAAAATGTGACACCAAATTAAACCATTGTGCCCTCTTAATTCCTTTGCTTTGAGTGAATACTTGTGTCTGTAAGATGTAAGAGGACATTTCCCCTTTCTATATGCTGCAAAGAATCTGACAACTTGCAGCAACGACATACTGTAGATGAGGCTACAGGAGACATGCATTGATTTCAAGCAAATCTGTCCGGACGTCTCTTCTTTCAGGCTCACTACACCTTTCCATGGCTAATGAGCAGCCGTCTTCATTCTCCACCAAGTGAGACGTTCTTTTTCATGCGTTGTGTCAAGATACACTGGCGATCCATTACTGGGGAGGAGCGATGGAGGAGTGAAAAAAAAAAAAGAGTATGATGGTTAAGCCTGAGCTTTAAGACAGACGACTATGTCCCCTAATCCCTTCTGAGCAGCTGTAAGCCTTCCTTTATCACTCGTTAGAATTGTGCATCCCTTAAACACATTAACTCACGCCTAATGCTGGCCTTTTTTGTGGGACACAGCAGATGCTCACAGCATCCTGTTATGATAATAATATGAAAAAACAAATCACAGTTATTGTTATTATACTCATTTATTTAGCAGAAATAGACTTTATAATGAATACATACATATTGGCTAAAATAAACATTATTCTCATTTTTAGGGGCAGTTTAAGAATCAGCTGCTCAGGGTTGGTCATGTTCTACAGAAATTGTGTTAGATCCTCTGCAAGTGTTCAGTCATAGTTCACTATATCTAATTTTAGTGAAAACTGCATATATAAGCACAATGCATACTGTTGAAATGTTAAAAGCACAACAGTAAAATGGCAATTCCCTCCTATCTCTCAAACATGTGTCAAGAAGGAAATACACTGATAAAATCAGGAATGAAAATACATCTGCAGCCACTCAGTCATAAAGCATGTGCATGGCAGTATATTCATCGTTTTATTATCTTTCTGCCACACATGCCACCTCTCTGTTATCACTGAACACTTGAAAAACAGGGAAAGAACCTTGTCTTTCCTTTAGGTCTTCTTGTGACTACAGGATCAAGGCTACATCTTTACTCCCCTGTACTTTACAGTAAATTTCCAGCCCAAGTGTACGCCACTCTGTACACTGACCTTCAGTAAAACCAATATTCTCTCAGTCTGTTGGCCAGCAAGAGTCCTTTTAGTTGCATGAATAACTCATAACATAAGGAAACACTGTAAATACTCAAGTCAACAGGACACACTGAGGCTTGTACAAGAAACAGGTATCAGACTGTTGGAAAAGCTGAATGATGTTCTCTACATCAACTGTGGAATTGTGAGGCTAAGTTTTCTGTTATCGGATATTGTTACTATGATAAATGTGTGATGGACGAGAAATTAGGATGGCAAGTTATCTTCTTTATTTCCAAAACAATCCTGTCTGTCAGAGGTTTAAAGCAACTGATTGCATTTACTCATATTACTGTAATTGAGTAGGGTTTTGTATATTTGCAATTTGGGGTAAATTCTGTGCTTTCACTGAGGTGATTTCTGCAGGAGGAATTGTCTTTCTACATTTTCCCAAGAATCTGAGAAAAAGTAAAAATAAAAACAAATTTAGTGGAAAGCTAAACTGATAATGCTGTACATTAACTTGTGTAATCACAATATTAAATTTTATTTTTGCTACTATGTTAAGTTTTAGAACAGTGACACTGAAACAAGACCAGCTCAATACTCAGTACATAAATTGTAAAAAAAAAATTAAAAATAAATTGTCTTTGAATGAATATACTGAATGTAAGTTTGTCAATTATCGCACAAGATTACTTCAATGGTAATTGACATTTACACACTGTGTATGTTAACAGTTTATAAGTTATATGTGGTTTCATGTCCTTCATCCATCCAATGTCTGTACTGCTGTCCTTTTGTGCTTGTGGGGCCTAGAACCTACACCAGCTGTCATTGGGACAGAGATGGTGCACACACTAAAGTGGCTGGTAGATACCTGCAGGGCCAACACAAATGACCATACAAAGTCACCCATATAAGAGTAACCAAATAACCGAACAAGCACATTTTGGTCAATAGGAGGAAACTAAAGTGCTTGATCTAAAAAAAAGAAAAGAATACATACACAAGAGGATTACATGAAACAAAACATAATGTAATTAACTCCATGGTTTGTAACACCCACATAGAATTTTATTAATGTACTTATAAGTTTGGCTTTTACAAAAATGCAACATTTAAATAGATAAATAAATAAATGCCACAAAACTCCTGAAGCTAAATTAGCTTTGCACAAATCCTGACACCATGCATGAAAGGGTTAAAGAATGCATGGACAATAATTGGCATTTCAACAAACTGCTGCCCACCCTTGCTTGAGGAAATTCTACAGCTAGAGTACAAACATTACTTTATAACATTGTTTGTCTTCTACTTCCATTTGCTGCATTTCAGTGCACATGGATAGACGTGGCCTGATTCCTCCTGTGATCTCCAGCTGTGCAGAAGGCCGCATCGACAAGGCAGGACCAACTCGACTGGGCGGTCACTACAACAAAGCAGAACTCGTTATGTATTCTGACTGCAGCACGCCTAAGATGCTTGGTGTTTGCTGAGACAGCAGATGACTTGCCTTGCTCTCCCTGCCCCTTGCTCAACCAAGGCAGCATAGACTTAATTGCCTCATTAGCAAAAGGGCCAGCGAGGAGTCCGCCTCTTCCACATTGTTCAATGTCATGAGTGCAACCGAGAGGAAAGGTTAATAGAGTAAACAGCATCTCCCTCTCCTAAATGGAAAAATGTTTGTTTTCTCGTATGATGGGTCAGTTGCCAAAGGCTTCATTTCACTCCTTGGTGACAAAATTATGCATTTGATTTAATCTTATCTGTATTATAGACACTTTATTATTCCTTACATCTCAGAAAATATCAGCTCTGTGTTGCTGTGTGGCAACTCCCAAAGCTGCCTTTTTTGGGTTTAGACCAGTTGAGAAAGCAGAGTCATCCTGCCAACTTTAATTATTTTAAGAGCTTGATTTTGCAAACTCGGCTATTTCCTCCTCCGCAGTGTCTTTGGACCCAAGACAACAAATCAGGCCAAAAGCTAACACTCTTCATTTCTCTCTTGAAGAAAGACACACATAATGAAATTGTGTTTGCTGCTGAGGGAAACATGACATCCCTAAAACATCATGTTTGATGATCATGGAGGAGATAAGTCAGAGTTTAGCCGGGGTTACATTCACTGCTGCACCCTTCACACACGAAAGAGCCTCCTAACCAAAGAACCATAATAAGACATCATCATTCACAGCCTGACAACGTAGACAACAATGCCAAACCATGACAGGCATTTTGAACTGAGGCCTAAACCTCTGTCTGTTTCTGTACCGATGATGTGTTGATCTAAAAGTCAGAGAAACTACATGACGGGCCAGGCTAAATAAGAAGGCTTACATAAATGGAGGACAGATGCCTGCATGTGCTGACAGTTAAGATTGGAAAGTTGTTGGCATCAGTAAGCCAAGTCCCTGCGGTGCACTCCATTACTGAGGAGAGTATGCAAGACCTCATGAGCACCACTAACCTACAGCTTCAGTAAGTACTTAAGAATTATCATGATTGTTTATTCTGCAGTAAAACTAAAAAAATGTTCCATGCAAAACTTGTGCTGCTTCCCTGCAATGAGAAACCTTTCACAGAGTAGTGAGTACATGGCATTAAACAAACACAACATCCTTGTTGGGGATACCTCAGGTTGAGGTTTAGTAAAACTTTGCTTGCAGGCACTTTAAACCAGAAGCTACATTAAAAAATATACTGTGGCGCATCTGCATGAGCAGTATAGCGTAAAGGCTCCATTTCATCAACAAGTCAAATCTAACGAGTCGGAAAAAACAAAGGTGGTGGTACCATCTGTTCTGCACCACTTTGCAGGGTTTGGGAAAATAAGTAGGATTACAGGGGAAAATGAGCTTATCCAACACTGAAAATATGAACTATGCTTTAAAGAAGAACTAAAACAGTTACTCGAGACTTTCAGAGAATGCCTTTTTAACGTCATGGGCAATGTTTTGGGGAGAGGGGGGAGATAAGAGACACACTCATTCTTCATGTCCTACCACCAGTGACAAGATCATACTGTCTATGCCTCCTTTTTGTATTTAATTGCTGACAATAATTGCATTACAAATCAGGCAAAACTACACTGACTTGGTGTGAGAATATTATACATGCTTCAAAACAGGTTTGGAATTTATCAACCTCATTTTAGGAGTAATTGCTGTTAATGAATAATGCTTCTCAAATCATTGGATGCAACACCAAGGGGGGCACAGGTACAAGGGGTGTGGCCAAAATGGTGGCCTTGGCCCCCTTGAAATTGAATTGGCCAATCTGAATGCAAATCTAAGATAGGAAACTATGACTGGCCTTTTGATTCATTAGAGATTCAACAGGCCAGCCCTCAATCCTTTATTTGGACTTTGAAGAAAAAGTCCAAAAAGTTAGAATCTTGCCACTTAAACCTTTTACTCTAGAAATAAAGGCTAACAAAAAGTTTTGGGGCACAGACAAACAACATATCTTTCTGTCTTCACACACAAAAGGTTTCTGCAGTTCGCTGCTTCCACTGGATTTCTTGATCACTTATGCACTATTATCAAACAGGCATAACAGAATCTAATCTCGTGGAAGACACAAGTGCACTTGGTTTTAGCCTTGTTTTAAGATTTATTTTTTTTATTTTTTAAAGTCTTAAAGTTTAGACAGACAAACTTCATAGTCAATAGTTCTGGAGTGTTACATGAGTATCTTTGATTATTCAATTTTGGCTAGTGGCTGCCACTACTGATGTTGACCATCAAAATAAAAAAAGTTGGTGGTCACTATATGGCACTAAGTCCTATGATGACAAAAGATGGTACCACATTTCACTTGCCAACACAGACTGGTCAAATCCAAAAGTCTACATTCAGTAGATGGGACTTCCACCTGTAAAATGCATTTAATATGGATATTTAAACACAACACATGGAGTCTATTTCAATTGTACTTGTATGTAAATATTTTTTCGGCTGAAGAATTAGGTCTTGGAGCTCTAATTTTGTAGACCAGACACAGGTGCCCCACAGGCCAACGGGGTGTGTCCAGGGCATTTTGCAATTTCCGGTGCACGGTGCAGTCCTGTACAGCGATTCACACCCAAGCTTCCATCCCTCCCACCAGCACAAGTGCTAAAGCGGGAGGAGGGAAGGCGTGAATGGGTTTAACACAGCCTAGTGAAATCTTCACCAATCAAATGAATGCCTCTGCTTGCCTTTAAATGTGCAGCGGGCGAGGCGCAGTGCCAATTTCACCTCATCACGGACGAAGACAGCAGCAGCTCCAGGCGGTCAACTTCTCCCAGGAGGATAGTGATGTGCTGGACCAAGAGGTCCAAGCTTGCAGTACCAGAATACATGGTAATACAGACAGACCTCCACAGGCAAAAACAGCCGGGGAGGAAGTTACTAATATTGTCAATCAAGTTTGCACAGATATTCTGAGACCTGCTGCCCAATGTAAAAAATGGTTCAATGATGTAAGGAGAAGGGCCAAAAGACATCTGTCAGATCGAAAGAGGTGGCCAACAGGGGTGGCCCCTCCTCCAGTCTCATGATGAGCTCAGTGGAGGACATTGCATCCTCCACCCTCTCCATCATAAGCATCTTTGGTAGGACTGAAGTTGGGATTATGGTTAAGGCAAAAATATTTTTCGACTTAAACAGACTCAAGCTCCCTCCTTCCCTCTCCAACAAGCAGTCCAAGCACGCAAGGAGGAAAGGGAGGAGATGCTTTGAAAAACAATTTATTAAAATTGTATTTTTTTCAGGAACTTAACAGTTTATTAACTCTTATATCAAAGCGTCGGTGAATGTACCTCCAGAGGCAATAAACTTCTCCACCTTTTATCCGTTAAGGGCCTCTGTCTCTGTAATAAGAAATACTGGACTACAACTTAGGGCAACCAACACATTGCATACTTAATTAATGGACAACCTAGCAGTTGATCAATGGTATTTAGTTTACAGTGTCTCCTCTATGCTATGACAGATCCAGTGGCTGTACAATGTGGTGGGATAATTAAACCATCAATCACATTACACCCAGTGCAAGCAAAAAGGACCTTGGTAAACCAAGACTGTACCTTGGTAAATGTATTTCACAGCTCATAACTAACTGCATTTACATGAGGCAAGGTTCTGATGAGCAAGGGTTTCATCCCCAATAAGATTCTACTACTTGACTGCATATGTCAAGGATTTTTAAAAGGTCATTGCCAGAGTTTGTTACAGTCAATAAAAAGATTAAGCCCACTATTTCACTATTTCTGCACGATTAACTTCCTCCTTTTTTTTTTAAACACCACCACCAAAAAATCCTTTTCTTTCTCACACTCAGCATAGATCTTAATTGGACAGATGGCTGAGTCCTGACTTCAGCTTTCATGCACCAAGAGTGAAGAGGATCCTCCAGATGGTTTTCAGGTCTTGTACAGGTAAGCGCTTTGTCTTCCGCTACTCTAATCAATGGCCACCAAATCCCTCCCCCCCCAAGCCCCATCCATCTTTAGGTCTTTCCAGGGCTGCTCGGTGACGACCAAAAGCGGCTGAAGATAAATGTTTAAAGGGCAGGAGGGCCTCTGCTGATTAAAGCCTCTAATGCTTTAGGGAAGGCTGGCAAGCAAAAGAGGGAAATGGAGTGAGACAATGGAGCATGCGCTTTCAAAACACCTAATGGAGTGTCCTGCTTGCCGGGCTAATAAACTGCTTCAAATTGAAAGGAACAGCGGGCGTCTAAATAGAGCGACTTGCAACATTTCCTCCTGCTCATTCAGTCCACTTCCTTGTCGAAAAAACTGGAGAAGAGAAAAAAGGGGTCTGGTTTGCCTTTGTTTGGTGCAGTGCAAGTTGCTTTTCTTCATCTGCAATCAATTCTTGGGATTGAATTACAGCTGAATGCCATGTAGAATGAAAGAAAAGTCAATTTTTTGTGCACTGCCGCCACCCCGGGATACATGAAATAAATATACAGTTCAGATTCTTTTCTATCTGCATGAAAAAAAAAATTCTTTGCTTTCAGATTTATGGTTGAGGACACCCAGTGATCGTGGTCTGGCTGTGAGCTGTATTTCTCTTGCTAGTTTTTGTCTTAGCAGTATAATGCAGTTTGAATAACCTGGTTGATATAAGGATATGATAACCAATAAAAACTCCATGAAATGAGGCACCAGGTATGGTTGTGACATGTGCAACACATGACCACTTCAAGTGCTAGTACAGAATTCCAGTTATCTGCAGACAGTTTACAAGACATTTCGGGGCCATATTTAATAACATATCACTCAGTGAAAATGCCAGCCCTGCAAAGTTGAGTCTTTTCCATCAGGAAAAGCCTACACTGCTGTAGAAGAGAAATAGAAACTGCACTTCTGCACAATAAGCAAAAGCTGTTTTGTTTAAATTTGGTACAAAGAGAAAGGACCCAAATGCAGCTGTTGAAAGGATTAATTGCAAATACAGACAAAACAGAGAGGTTACGTAAAACAAGTCCATGAAAGGCAAAGTATAAAATTTCCAAAGCAAAACAGTGCACATAAAACTGCACATAAATTTTCAAGGATGCATTCACAAAATGAGCAAAGGGTTTCATAACAGACTTTAAATCAGAGCAGAAGGGAGAAGGACTATGGCCATGTTAACACAAGAACAATCCACTTAAAAGCAAACAGTCTTTAAAAAGGTATGCATTGTTAGGACAAATTACTGTGCACACAAATTAGCAAAAAGCCAAAAAACTCAGCCAAAGATATCAGGTCAGTGGCTGCTAGGGGAGGTTTTAATAAAACAACACACATCTGATGAACATACTCCACTTCAGGATGGTGAGTAAACCCACAAAACAATGTTGCACTTAGTCTAAATGGGCCTTTTTTTTGGCAGTTTTACATCCAGACAACATCTGACAATGACCATTATGTTCATCAATCTAACACATTCACCACATTTGATATTCTATAATTGTCAGGCCAATTGTTGGTAGACAACACATAAATGCAAACACGCTCTTTCTTCCAGAGAGGTTTGATGTAAATATGCAAAAATGGCTGCCATATGAAAATTCATTTGGATGGATAATGAGGTGGTCTTGATGCTACAAGTGGCCTTTAACACCAAAGTCAGTACAAAAAAGGTTAACTGAAGTGATAAAACACAACCATAATCCAGTCAGCCACTATTGTTGCTGTCTATTTTCTCCCACATGGCGGTTGACTTTACCATGTTACATATTGCCATTAACACAACAAATGAGACAGTGTCAATTTTGTGTAACTCTGGAATATATTTTCATTAAATATAACATTAACAAACCAGAAAAGCACTCGGAAAGCACATACCTCACAATTCACAAGACTATGGACAACAATATTCATTTCATGATACAAATGATCATTTCATGATAATTTCATCCTTAATAAGCTTTTTGAACCCCATTAATCACACACATTGCATTAAAAATATTTACATAGTAGAAAAGCACTCGGGGAGCCGGACTTCCTCCAGCGCCACAGTCCTCACTCATATTGCGATTTTCAGCAGAGGTATTAGCCTTACCTAGATTTCATCTAAATTTTTAGATTCCTTGACCATGAAAACCATTTGCAATTCGATTCACAATGATATCTATTTTAGTTCAGTATTTATTCACGAAAATTGCATTTGTCGTCATGGCGGATCCAGACTGTGATCTGGATCACTACCAAAATCTGATCATCTGTTCTTTGTCCCAATCTGGATATTTCTTGAAAATTTCAGCGAAATCCATCCATAACCTTTTGAGTTATGTTGCTAACAGAGAAACAAACATACAAACTAACAAACCAACAAACCAAGTAGAAACTCCAGTGGCCATGAAAAGAAAAGCTGATTAGACTTTCTTTCCATTTAAGACTAGTATATGCATTTTGAGAAGTAGCCAAGACAAATCAGGACAAATTTTGCATTGCAGAAAATTACTGACAGTAATGGACTGCCATGTACATAATGTGTTGTGTAAAATATATTTTTGAAAAAGGCACATCATGAAAAGCTAAATCTATTCTGTGTAAAAGCAGCTGAAGCTGAGTTCCCCCTTGGGGGTTAATAAAGTTTTACTGATTCTGATTCAAGTTGAATATGTGACTAAGATTGTTAAAATTAGATTAAAAGTTTGCTTAGTTTAAACAAACTCACAGTCAATAGCCGCAACTACATTATTATTGGATTTTGGCTAAGTTAGCATACTGAGTCTGGAATCCACCTCAAAAGTTTTATTTTTATTTTTTTTAATGTGCTTGTGACACATCAGGTATGCAAACATAAGAGAGGGGAAGAGCTTGACAGACATAAAGGATAAAAGAGAGACCCCCGCAAGGCCAAATGGAAGTAGTGTCCTGAAAGCTAATGTTAGCTAGTTGGCACTCACCTGGGCTATGACAAAGAATGTTATGTCCTTAACCTCCATTTCAAGATGACACCGTTATTAACCAGGCCACACCAAAACACATGAAGTTCTCTGTACTTTTGTTAACTCTTACGCTGGGTCAAAATTCACGGTATATAAATGTCACTGAAACTACTTTTGCTTCCCTTGATGCAAAAAAAAGTTGCAATAAATGAAGACATGAAGACAAAACCCACTCTTAAAGTCTCTTGCAGGTTTTATTGAAGATGCAGCACATACAACCTCAAAAACAGTCCCACATATGATATTTACTCAACTATCTACCACACCCCAATTATTCCAATAATTCTCTGACAAAGAGAAGTTCTGGCAAAGACTTGACTGTTTAAAATAATCTCAAGAATGTTCCTGGTGTTGTTGAAAGCTAACCCTAACCCCCCAGCTTCCCTGCCTTCTCCAGGCCTTTGTGCTGGTCATGTGACTGAAAGCAATTAGACATAGGTGAGAGTAATCAGGCACAGGTGAAAGCAATAAGCCCACAATCAAAAGACTGGTATGAAAAGAAAAGGAAAGAACTGACAAACTGAATAGGAGAATGATAACTCAAAAAAAGAAAAGACAAAAAAGAAATACATAAATTAGAAGGAATAATAGCTAACATAAACTGGCTCTGTCTACCTCTGCCTGTGTTAACAAGCTCCCAGGTGACAAAAGAAATCCTCAGAGCCATATGCAAGCTTGACCGCTAAGTAACACATCCAGTGTCACTCCTGTGAAGCTCATCGGGTATAAATGTTTTATCAAAAGTTTCTCTTTTCCTCCGCTGTGCCGTAGATGTAAGTACTAAGCTAAGCTGCTTGCAAGTGAAAGACACCCTAGTAACAGGGATTTTGTTTTTTGAGCTGTTTATTTTCCAGCACAGTTGGAATGCACCGCTGTACACTGATATACCTGGTTTTAGGGACAGGAAACAGATAAAAGCATGTTCTTCGACGTGACGACAAGCCTGCCATTTTTTTGCAAAGCCAGTTTTCAGAATGGCAGAAAGAAAGCACTTAAAAGCACCACAACAAGGACAGGGAGCGCTGAGGAAGCATCTCAACCCCCCCACCTCTGATAAACAAATCATTTAAATCGCATTTTCACAAGATGTATGAATTTTGATCACTCCTGCTTTTGAAGCCAAGGAGCACTCAGATGGTAATAGATGGAATCCCATTTTCAGCAATGTCAATATCTGCATAGAATTAATATCAGAACAGACCTCTAGTGGGATGAATCAATGGAAGACAATTCCCTGCTCCACCTCGCCAACAACATCAATGTTTATCTCGCTGCTTTGCTCTTTCTTTTATCTTTTCACTGCAAGCATAAAACAATCAAAGACCTTGATTAAAATATCCATGCACACAAGCAGCAAATCCGGGTCGCATTTTCTAAGAAAACACATAGCTAATTGCATAAGTTCCATTGACTTTCATGGCTATTTACCACTGCAAATAAGGCAGATATCATTCCATTGGAGCAAACTGCCATGGTGTTGGTGATAACATTAAGCTCTATAGCACTGTAACACTTCAGTGTCATAGCTTGTCAAGCTTTAAAGGGCTACTTGTTTGTTTTGATTGGAAGTTTGTCTTTAGTTAACTTGCTTACCCCTTCATATTAAGAAGATCAGTGTTTTTAAATATGGAAATAAAGGTTACAAAAAATAAACATTCCCGATGTGATAGTGCTAATAATGAAACCATTTAGCCACTACAGTTCAGTTAACCATTTCAATGGGATGGATAATCAATATCTGCTTAGGTCGGATGGCAGAGAGAGGCGCTCAAGTGTTTCAAAATGTGAGGGGGTGAGGGGGTTATTTGAAGGGATTATAGCTATAGTCATTGATGTCTTGTGGTCACATTCTAAAACAGTCACATGGACTAAATATATTATTGTGCTCCTAAGACCAGATAAGTTTAAAAGAAAATAAACAGATGTCTAGACAGAAGTGAAATAATGAAAATAGCAACCTGTGGTTAAAAAAACTAAAGTGATTTTTGTTTGTTACAATTCACAAGGTTATGGACAACAATTTTCATCATCAACAATCCCTTTTATATGCTTATCATAGTACATCAAATTTCATAACCTTTATGGATGATAATTTCTACCTTAATTAGCTTTTTTTAACCCCAGCAGTCAAACACATTCCATTAAAAAATATTTACGTATAAGTCCAGCAAATTCAAATTAATGTGGATCAATAACTTATTAAGAACTGGAACAAGCAGAGCTGTTATAAATGTGTACCCCATGTTCTCAATTTTTGGTTATATCCCTACTACCTTATTTGCATTAGGTCTTCTAGTACTACAAGTTCATGTTTTGGTTTTACCAGTAACACCTTTTTTGTAGTATTACTATTGGTTGTAATGTTTTTTTAAAGCCAAAGGGAATTCTGAATTTGACCCCCCTCCCTCCCCCCAAAACAGTCCATAAGTAGTCATTTTTAATCTATTAGCAGTTGTGACACTTTTTTGCCCCACTAGCAAAGTCTGCTCGTTCACTTTGTTTACCAAAGTTGTTGTACTCCAAATACTAGAGCATAACTATTGTTGATATCACCAATATATATATTGTACAAGCAGCCTGGCAATCAACTTAGAAAAGTAGACAGGAAACTATAAAGGTTAGTAAGTAAATAAATGGATATAGGTCATTTTTGACCCATGTTGCGCATTAGAGGGCTAGTGATAAAAAATGTTGTTTTCTCAAAAAGAAAGTTAAAATAAGGATATAAGATGATAAAAAAAACAAGTTGGAAGGCTGAATGATGAAATCAATTTATGGCAAAGATACTGACATTAAAAACTAAGCTGGGTCACATTTGGCCCATGTTGGGCATCAAAGGGTTAAGATGACAATTTTTACTGTAGATGTTAACATTCCTACACCCGTGATAAAACAATGTTTCTTGTCAAATTGTTAATATCTAAACAGGCACACACATGAACTAGGTGCGAAGCTTTACCTATTATCATTCTCATTGTTTTAGGAAGGATTCTAGTGGTGCAGACAAAGGGTGAGGCAGATATGACGACAGGCCAGCACATTACGAGAAGGCTTTGTCTACACAACTACAGTTGCTGGAGAGACAGTATTTTTAGCACAATGACCACCATGGATTGGCTCCAAAATTGTCCCTCATAGACCAATTGGATGATGTAACTCAAACTTTGTCCAGTATTTTGGACAGTCTATAATCTTGAGGTTAGCCCTGTTTGAAACAACTCGCTCTAGAGGTTGAGATCCCAGGCCAAAACTGGAACAAAAAAGCAAATCAGATTTGTTGATGTAAATTTTTATGTAGGCCTTTTTTCAAAAGGAATCACATACTGTGAAGTAACCTTTTTAGACTCACCTCCCTTTTCATCTCAATGCCTCAATGTACGTGGCTATTAGATCTTGGGAAAAAAAACCCTGTCATAAATATATCCTTTTAATTTTTCTGTGTACCACATACAGGACCCTAGTGTAGTGTTATGCTGTGAGTAGTCTGTGCATGTGGCTCCAGTTACTGTGGATGTGAGCCTCTCTAGAACATCTGTCAAAGATTAGCAGTAAAGTGAAATAGGCAGTTCCTGTTCATACGTTCCAAAGTAATCTGGCACTCATTATTCCCAGTGACGAATGAAAAGGAGGAGGGCTTGCAGGTCAGAAACTCTACACAAACCCAGCCCTGTGAGCAGGCATATGTCTGGTATTTACAAGAAGAAGTGACAAAGACCCATGCAGGATGGATTGCTTGGATTCTACAAAGAAAGGGGACACATATCAGGAACAAAGAAAAAATGTATGTAAGAGCAAATGAATTCAGGGCAGAGCACACTTGTTCCAGCAATACAATCTTTTGTTTTACCTCAGATGTCTTCAGCTGCTTTAAAAATACAACCTGCCTTGACCCTCCACAAGCCGAAATAAAGGCACTTATAGAACAAAGCAGGTAGACACCAGCCTACAAACACTTCCATTCAAACATGGCATTCAGCCTGCTGCGACAGAATAGAAAGACCTTCTGACTAAAAGCAACACGATCAATGAAACATGAAGAATCCCCGAGGTACAGAAAAGGACGGCTGGTTATTCAGGGAAGCACAGTGTCATTCAAAGGCCGATCACATCAGCCGGGAAAGTGCTTGGGAGGCAAATCAGCGTTTGTTAATGATATGGGTCAATTGTTTTGAGGACAGCTAGACCTCTGTTCTCATCTGTAGGCATCTTTAGTCACCCTTGGTTGAGGTTTTGTATTCCACACTGTTCTGTCCTTGCTGAGAAATACAGATTTGCTGTTTATGCTGAGAGTAAAACAATCCTCTGTTGATGGAAACCTGTTTACACTTTGTTCTGCATGTCAAATGGCTGACATTGTAGGTGAAGGGAAGTCATTCAGCTATCTTGAGTGATGTGCTGTTGTTTTTTGTTTTTTGTTTGTTTTTTTAAACTGCAATAGTATTTGGGTCTATAAATATCAGGAAACAATGACAATGCAATATTTTGTCTCCCCCTTTGACATAGCGATACCTTGGACCAGTGCTCACTTGTTGAAAAAGAGCTGAATATGTGAACTTTGAACTTGTCCTTGCACTTTTATGATATGTTAGGTCTTAACTTCTGACAGCAATTCTCATCAAATACAGTGGAAGCAAGAGTCAGCAGGTATGGAGATATGTATGTGCTTAAACTTCATAAAAACAATAGTCATCAATTGTTTTTAACAACAGGAAAGCAACATTTTGTCCACATTAACAGTCTCTTGTTTTTAATGCCATAGTAAACAAATGTTGCGCTGCTGACCATCTGCCTGGAGCATCATGCCGGTGTTACATTTTAACAGAACAATGTGTTTACCAATGACTCAGTTGTTGAAGCAGGTGAGGCTGTTTTAATCGTTATATTGTGTCCTACGCATCTGTATTTAGATTTTCACCAAAGCAGACATCTAATAAGCATTTTGACATTATTCTGAAAAAAAAAACAGGAATTGTCCACCCTGTATTCTTAAGGTAATGTTTGTTCAACAGTTTTGAGAAACATACGGATACTACCTTACATACTTGGTAATTTTTTTCTAATGTCAACTGAAGTGAGTGTAATCATTTTAGTCACATTTCTACAAAAGGTCTCTGTGCACTGGTGTTTGTGTGACTCTTTATAATACTCTGTCAACACAGTCTCTGGCAGTGCGATTTCTATTTGGGGTCCTGTCATGTTTACTGCTTGTTCATTGACAGAACACCACAGCAACTGAAACAAGCATGTAATACTGGAGTATATACATATCTTATATATAACTAGAAGAAAATAATTACAATACAATATTTGCAAAAAGGAAAAAAAGAGATGATATTAGAGGAGATGGAATATAAAGCTGAAGAATTTCTTCAGGTGTGTGTGTGTGGGTTGGGTGGGATGGGGTGAGGTGTTACACTTGTTCTGCAATGGGGTGAGCAAACAAGCACTAAATCATGAGTGAATGAAAAACACATGATTAATCAAAAAGTTTTAAACACGTAAGTTCATCGTCTGCAGCCATTCTACTACCCTATAGTACACACAAAGAGTCTTTTGGAGAAGAAATGAAATATCTTAAAAAACTGGAACCAGTCCAGTTGCCACCTTGATCAGCATTTGATAACCATGACCTCGATGACTGAGAACCTCCACAGACATGCAGTACATAAATAAGCTGAGACTAACGTAGACACTTAAAGCCACTACATGCTCCCCAGCATACCAGTCAGTTAGGCTACACATGTAGGCCTCTTTTTCAGTTAAAGTCCAAACACTTTTGGTTAGACTTTGGTCTAAGTTCAAAGTAGAGGTATAAATCGGGCATTAGGGTCTCCTCATATCAGGGAAATTTTGCCACATCTTTATAAGCTCAGATTTGAGACCACCTTTCAGGTCAACAGCAAAGACTTATTGCCTTTAATTAAAAATACCATTTTTACTCATGCATCTGTAGGTATATATTTTATGCTTTTCTTTATCCAAAGGTTAGACAAGTGTGATCTATTTAACAGAGACTATTAAGGGCTTTGGTAGATTTTGTTGTCTTCTGCCACTTTGAGTGAAGCTTTGCCAAATCCTCTTTCTGATCCTAGCTGCTTCGGGATTTCACACATCTGAGACTTCTTGCCGTTTTTTTTCCTGGGCACAATTTTATGAATAAAGCCGAGCAACCCAATTTTGGGACCCGAACCCCGGGGTTGAGAACCCCTTATTCATAGGCTGATGTATTTCCAATGAGCTGAAGGTTCACTCACTTTGTAAGAATCCACACCTCACTGACAGATGCCTGAAATAACTTGCAGGTTCCTGCTCCTCAAAGCAGATCTGCCAAATTCACCCTGTGCTTGCAAAAAGCAAATATTTTCAAAGCTGGGAATGTACACAGGGGGCATGGTGTGGTAAGGCAGAGGAATAATGTGAGCCAAAAGCAGATCAAAATGATGCCTTAATGTATGGTAACTAGACGTCAAATATCCAAATGTCTCTGGGTTTGTTGGAATGTCAGAAGCCTGACTGGGTGTGTGTGGGAGTGTGATTCAGGCGCAAACACATCAAGATGTCACTTCATAACCTCTGGCTCAGGAGGCTCCTGTCATCTTCACATTTCAGAGATCCTCTGCCTACCCCGGCAGACATGCTAAATATAGAATGGGGACAGAATTTCTGTTTGGAGCCACTGCTCTCTTCATCTACATCTAATACTAGCATGCGTGCCTCGGCACAATCTCCTCTCTGATGATCTACACATGTATGAATGCCTGTTGGAACACAAGCATCAGCGTCTTCTCCCACAATAACTCAGGTTGCATTGTCTCATAGCTTCATGTTCATACTCCCATAAAAGTCGACAAAATGATGCTGCAGAGGTTCTGATCTCAAACAAAAGCTGCTCATTCTTTTCAATTACATTGTGTCAAGTAACTTACACTCTGTTATTACTTCTTGGACAGTCATTTCAAATCCCCTCATTCAGAGTCATTTAATTCTGTAACAAGGACAGATAGGCAATCCATCACTAAGTCTCCTTTACCTAGCTGTATCTGCCACAATGTTCCCGAGTTCGCTTTGACCTTGTTCTTTTTCCTACTTTGTATCGGCAGAGGTACAGGAGGGAGCGACGAAAGTCTCTGTGGCAATTAATTGCGCTACTTATCTGTAATGTGAACAGTGGATATTACATCTCACACTGATATTAAATTAAGGATGTCTCAGGACTTGTGAGACCAAAGCCAAATAAAAAGGAAATGAGCCCCTATTAATGACTATTGATTTTTTTTTTATGATAAAACAGCCAGTCCCTCTCTTTACTCGGCCTTGGTGTTGATCTTGAATTAAAACTTCAGGAAAAAAAAAAACATCCCCGTAAAGCTGCTATCCTCCTGGTCAGGTGAAAAAAAAGAAATCTTTTTGGGTTATATGAAGGTTGAAATTCCTTATAAGATCCTTTTCAGTTGTGTATACAGCCATATTTTGTGATATGGCAGAGGAAAGGGGAAATGTCTCACCATGGCAACAGCAAAGCATTTGATTCACAAGGCTCAGTCTGATGGTTATTTTAAGAAAAGTGTGCTGTAATGATTTGTATCAAGGAAATGAATGATGTTCTTGATTTTATCCTCCATTGGCACCTAGCAATTTCTGGGTTTGTCAGTTTGAATATCAGAAAAAAAGTAATTATTATAATCAGCGGAAATCACAGTTAGTCACAAGTGAATACAAGGGTTTGGTGATATGAACAAAAGAAAACATATTTGAATGAGGATACACTGTATATCTATCTATCTATCTATCTATCTATCTATCTATCTATCTATCTATCTATCTATCTATCTATCTATCTATCTATCTATCTATCTGTCTGTCTGTCTGTCTATCTATCTTCTATCTCTCTGTCTGTCTATCTATCTATCTATCTTCTATCTCTCTGTCCCTCTCTCTCTTTCTATATGTATATATACATATATATATATATATATATATATATATATATATATATATATATATATATATATATATATATATATTTTCAATAGAATTTTTGCAATGAAAATGGTTTTACACACATATCTGACACAATCATGAGCTTCAATTTTATCATACAATAAAGAAACTCATAAACAAAAGAAGCGAGAGCCAAAAATATATATATCTATTCAAGGTTATTAACAGCCTGATATTGGCTTTTATTCTAGCCAATTATGTTAACTCTTCAAAAATTATCTTGCTACTTTTTTGTAGAAAAAGAATAGAACATGATGATGTACAAGTTATGTACATTTCATAGAGGTCTTTTCTGCCATAAGATTATTGAAAAAATACTCAAAAGCTGATTGAAAAAATCACAAGGACCTTTTGTCCAGGGAACCAGCACTTTGCTAACTTCCATGTTGGCCAACAAAAATACAACCCCCCTGCATCTTTCCGTTTAAGAATTTTGAACTGAGACCAAATTAGTTTTTACACTGCATAAATTATACAAAAACCACTGGCAAGATCCATACCCAGGGTGTCACAGTTTTATCTTTTCTTGGAAAAAAAAAGTTGATATCACCATCATGGTCGTGGATTGTGGTATCAAAAGCAGAGAATCAGAAAAAATTTTAACCAAACGAGAAAGTGCTGTCTTCATTGCACAAATAAATCTGCAGAATTTTTGGCATTACAAGTTTCATCCACTTTATTGAATATTGCTAACATAAATGTGTAGTTAAACATTTTGCTGCAATTTTGCATTTATTAAAAGAAGGAAAAAAACAAGTATTAAACACTGAGTGTTGCTGTAGAGTCAACTCCATAAAAACATAAAAATAAACATTAACTTACAATTTGGATGTAAAGTTTCAGATATATTACCTTGTGGTCAACAAAAACCTGTAGCTGGTGGTGATTACCTAAGCCAAGGTAGCTCACATATTGCTGTTACATCTATGAGTAATAGTTCCATGATACAGTTACCATCATAATATAATTCCTTGACCCTGGAAACCCACACCGAGCACTCAGAATCATGTTGATATCATCGTTAGTAAGACAGTTACTGAGCAAAAAACAAATCTTTCACTAATGGTGGCTATCTGGATCGCCAACAAAATCTAATCAAATTTAAAGTGAGCCATTACCAACTTCTCCTGAAAATTTCAGTAAAATCTGTCCTGTAGTTTTTGTGTAATCGTGCTTACAAACCAACCAACAAACAAACAAACAAACAGAGTTACAATGGCAAACACTGGCAGTGTATACATACACTGGCAAAAACATACCCTCCTTAGTGGAGATAATAAACAAGAAGATACTAAGTTTAAATAAATGAAGAGTACTATATGGTTTACCTACTCTTTTGTAAGTGTCTTGAAATAATACGTAAAAATTGACTCTATGCAAACAAAGATTAATTATCTTTTAAAATAAATGTATTAGTTTGTTACAGGCATTTTGGTTCATTTCATGTGGTCTTGTTCTAAGCTTAGACAGTGGTGGTTGAGCATTGAGCATATACTGGCAAAAGTGAACTGAACCTCCCCTTTTATGAGCCTTTCTATTACATCTGCGAAAAGATGCATTACATCAAAATGGAATCATGATGATATCCCAATCAACCCAGGTGCCTCTTAGAGAAATAACTTGCTGTATTAAGCTTTTTCAGAGGTTTTCCATAAGACCTGGGACCCACGGAGGAACCGCATAGAATCTAATTGGCCTAACATGTCAGAGGACGTTCCCACAGTTAACATATTCAATAACATCATCTCTTTTCTTCCCCACTATCATAACAAGTTGAATTAAGCCTGATTGTACATTCACACATGCATGCTGATCTTTATTTTTATTTGATTATTCCATAAAACGTCCCAACTATTAACATATTTCCATTCACTGATGTGTTCATTTGTTCATTTTCAAGAGAATTTATACATGTCCAAAGAAGTATGCACACATCCCATCTCTTACTTTGACTTGAATTTACATAGTTAATTGTAATGTACAGTATGTGCATGTATTTGTCTATGGATATGTACACATGCATTTATACATGTTGATGCACATATATGTGAGTATGTACGCCTGTCCATGTGCATATACTGTATGTGCAATATGCTTATTTTTGGTTGTACATCTATCATGTACCGTTCAATTTATCACGTTACATCATGACATACTGTATCATCACTCATGAACTGCAATGCATTTTGCATCACCAAATACTCCCCCAAAAAATACATTCTACGACGTATTTTAGAAGCTACTCAATTTTCAGATTAAGATCATAAAGAAACACATACTGTATTGACATTTTAAACCAAAAATTAACATAATTTAGAAAAAAAAGCATTACTATCTTGAATAAATCAATACATCCTTCAAACATGATACATCTCCTAGCCTAAATTTATGCAACACAACGTGACTTTAATTTTTACCCCAAGTTAATCTTTTAGAGGTGATGGCCTTGAGGAGCTCTATGTGTGCTGCTGATCTGAACAGAAGTTAAAAATGGTGATAGAACTGTTGAAATGTATTTCTCAAAGTACTGGGAAGGCAGTGAAATACTTAGAAGATCTGAATGTTTACATGACAAAAAATGAGAGCGCAGAAATGAAATAATTTCCATTAAGAAAATTATTTTTTGTCTTGGGGTGGTGATAGCTTGTGTTGGAGTGGTGGGCTCTGCAAATGAATGGTGGGTGAAACACTTCATGTGGGGAGGTGGGATATGATACACAACACGTGATCAGTAGAATCTGGATACAGTAATTCCAGCGTAACTGATGAAATATTACTTGTTAAGGACATGTAGTGTATTAGACAAATAATGGGAGGAGAATAACCCTTAAATTATAAAGTGCAGGATTACTGTATCTATACTCTGTAACTTTGTATCATGTTAACCCCATATTCTCATCTCTTCACTTCTGTTTATCCCTGTCTGACGAATCCTGTTATTATCTCCACCAAGGAGGTTATGTTTTTGGGAGAGTTTGTTTGTCTGTCTGTCCGTTCGCCGTCCATCTGTCCAACTGTGAACAAAATAACTCAAAAAGTTATGGATGGATTTTGATGAAATTCTCAGGAAATGTTCAGCATGAGAAAAGGAAGAACTGATTCGATTTTGGTGTTGATCTGGATCAGCGTCTGGCTGCCATGGCGAAAAATGTGATTTCTGTGAATAACTACTGAACTAAAATAGATATCATTATGAATCCAATTGCTAATGGTATGTTTTCATGGTCAAGGAATCTAAATATTTCTTTGAAATTAAGGTAGGACTAATATTTATGGTGAAAATCACAATATGGGTGAGGACTGTGGCACTGGCGGAGGTCTGCGCTCTCCGAGTGCTTTTCTAGTTTTCTTCTGTCATCCCTCAGTCAACTTCTTTTTTGGCAAGTTAACCTCTGTTCTACTTGCTCTTTCATGTCATGAGCACTACTATAAAGGGTCTTGAGGGAGATACAATAAGGGCAGAACTGGCAGAAAAATCTGTTTACATTATGCTGATCAATACTTGGCAACACTGATATGATAATGGTATCATGTGAAGGGATGACCATATATTGCCATATCTAAGTTTCATCCCACCTCTATCAGAATAAGACAAAAAACAAGTCTAGCTTGACTCACAACCAGTAACCAACAAGCTGACATCAAAAATCCAAAAAGTATTGGTATGCTGTGTTCTCTGCAGCATCAGCTCTTTCAGTTTAAGCTCAGGATCAGTGACCACACAGTGTGGGTTCACTGGCTGACCAATTTAAGACCTTAACAAGCCAGCATGTATGCAGGTCCACATCTCCCTCCTGCAATTTTCTATACTGCTTATCTTTTCCAGGGTCACAGGGGACTGAAGTCTTTCCCAGGGTGCACCAGGCAAGGGGCAGGGTCCTCTCCTGAGAGGTCAGCACAGTATTAAGGAAACTGAATAATGGGAGGGGATGATGGATTCCTAAGACACTCACAGGCCGACAGCACAACCAGCAGAAAAGAAAAAAAAAGAAATAAAAGAAAAAAGGCAAGTAAAAACCATCTGTATGTCTTAAGTCAGGGAATGAAAAATTCAACACAAATGATCGAGCCCTTTGATTCTCTCCAGACTGCACGCCCATGAACAGTGAGCCTCATGTAGTCCAGAGCACGACTTTTGGAGCCCAACCAAAGCAGGCGGGCTGCCAGCTCTCTGGTGCATTATTCCTCATATGGCCACTTTCAAACACACTCCCTTTTAACTCCGAGCCTTCCAAACTTTTTCATACCTGGTATTCGGAGTCCCTTCAGACCATTACTCCCATTTGCAAACAGTGCTTTATCTGAAGTACTACCTCACATATAGGGAAATTCTGCTGCAGAAGGGGAGACAGCAATGGAGAGTGTGAAACCTCGATCACACTGTCTCACAGTGCTATGGAAACTTCCTGTTAGTGAAGTCGCAGTGGAATTAAACAATCCCTCATTAGCCCTCAACCTGGAGCCTCCTCCAGGAACTTGCACTGGAAACACACACTTATATAATTTTTTGGGTTTGTTTTAGTCTAATTGCAGCTTTCTTTTGCGGTCACAGAAAAAGAAAAATACATTCGATGTTAGAAGATCCTGTTTATAATATAATTAGGTGGCTTAACAAAGTTACAATACTAAAAATTACATTTTTGGCTGCACCAAAAGGGGCCAAAAACTATGAAAAAAGCTTAAAAATATTCTAATATCATTGTGTTTTAGCTCCTTGAGAAATTCTTAAGCTGTTTGCTGACCTGCTGTGGGCCTAGTCTTATGCATTTTTGGTATGCATAAAACAGGAAAAAATCCACAAAACAGCACAAATATGCAAACAATGCTGCATTTACAAAAAATATTTGTGTTAAGGTGTACGGGCTTAGTTTTGTAAGTATCCACAAATGCAGATCTAGGTTCAAAACTAAAAAAAAAAGGCACAAAATATGTACAAAAGATTTGTTGGGAGGGGTCATGTGAACTTTTATCCGTTTGCTCCTGATACCTAACAAAGGCTTATTGAAGCAAAGCAGCTTGTGGATAGCAAATGAAGGCTGCAGTTCTGAAAACAAAGCATAGATAAAACCATCTATTTGTACGCATACATTTCATCACACAGGGGTGTAATAAAATAATTTAATATAATAAATTCTGACATCACTGTTCGCTCTGAACAATTGTCAGATGGGTAAAACAATGAGAAGGTGTATTAAAAATGTGTGAGCAATAAAGAGCAGACATCCTTGTGTACATCGCCAGACTAGCACGCTCCGCTGCTTCTTAAATTAGTAAATTGCCTCAAAAAAGGAAAGCGATGTGACTTACCCAGAAACAAAGAGCGAAATATTGCAGACATCACGGCTGGAAATCCCATATGCAACGGAGCTGGAAACAATGCGCTCAGACTGCCTTCAGATTCATTCGGCTGACCTACAGCAAGTGCAGGCACAACGAAGCGGCACCATGAGCGAAATCACACATAAACAAATCTTCATTGAACACATGAGTCCAAGGACATCATATGTTGCACGCTGCCGACATGTCTAAGCCTCCAAAGAAGAAAAAGGGGATGAAGAAACGTGGCTCTTTCTCTCCATCGTCACGTTCATCGCAGGGGCGACTTGGCGTCAAATCAAAGTTCCCCGGCTGTCTGGCTCTGGCGTGGGACGTGTTGTCTCAGGGTCCCCTCTGTCTCCTCCTCAGCAGTCTCTTCTCCTTTCCACCTCCGCTGCACAAAATGCCAGAGAGGAGGGAGGAGTGGAGGAGGAGGAGAGGGAGGAGGAGGGCGAATAGGTGGATGATGAGGGGATGCTGAAGGATGGAGACCTCTAGAGTCTGAAGTTCTCTTTCACAGCCTGAGCCGAGCTGCAACAAAAACGGCTCCATGAGACGATGTGGGTGCTTTTGTTTGGTGTCACGATTCGAAAGGATTAAACTCAAGTGACGTTTGGTGATGATATCGTTTTGTCAGTATACAGACCAGCGAACAGTCTTTGTGTATATTTGAACGAATTCAATTTTAGTTGAAAAAATGATTTCTTAATGCTCATTGATGGAAAAACAGTTTTTCCTTTATCAAGAGCAGATATGAGACCATACACAACTAGGCCACTGAAATTCAAGGGCAGATATAGGTTATTGGTTATTGATCTGTATTTCGAATTATTGAAACAGCAGTGTCAGCAAATCAATGTTTAGCAGCATTATTAATGACTTGTTGATCTTGTTAATTTAAGTTTAGATAATTGCCATTGATTTTTGCAGGGGGGACTGCTGCTGTGGTGTAAAATAACATGCACTTATTGTAACTGAACCCTCATGTTTCTTCACGTCTTTGATGTAGGCCTATTTTAATACGTGTAACCTCACTTTTACTTATAAGTATATTAGGACATTGTACTAGCAAGTTTTAGCCAGGGGTAGGTCTAGAATTTTAGAAGGGGGGATAAGGATGGAGCACACAAGGGGAGGTGGCATACAAAATAAAATCATACCCTAAAATGTCAGCTCCAATCCCTCATTTTAAAAGAAAACTTTTAAAGACATAAAAGCTTGAAGAGTAAATGTATTCACATTTGCTCAGCACAGCACATTACCCATTCTGGCTGATTTAAACCTAAAAAATCAGCTCTATAGATTACAGGTAAATATTATAAATTCTATTTTTGTCAACACCCAGAATGAGACCATTTGATGATGTAATTATTTTTATATCTATTGTTGCTCCACCTAACAGAATGTCATATATAATATTAATTCAAAACAAATCCTACTCGAAACCATAACCAGTGAAATGTTTATTTTTTTAAGAGACAAGCAGAAAGCAGTTCTGCATTTTTAAAGTGTTGTCCCGTATTGATCCAAAATCAGAGGCATCATTGAATTGACAAATACACGATGAGATTGTTTTTTTTAAGGGACAGGTGGCAAATTGCAACCGTTGTTGTAATACAATTAAGCTTTGGCATTTGCTTTGTTTTCTGCTCCTGTTAAACTGCTCCTACCTAAGGAAGCAATGTGCTGCTTAAGGTGCACAAGTAAAAATACTCAAAGATATGTTGAGAATAATCAAAATAATCAAAAAACATCAAACTAATTGAAAATAGACATCACAACATGTAAATGCTGATTTTGTTTGATTAATTCAAGAGATTACTGAATAAAAACCTGACTTTGGCTGGGATATCCCATGGCATGGCTACTTAAATCTAGGGAGTGGTTCAAGCCCCCATTTTACCCTGCCTATGCTTATAGCATTTGTCTTTGAACATAATAATAATAATAATAATAATAATAATAATAATAATAATAATAATAATAATAATAATAATAATAATAATAATAATAATAATAATAATAATTGTCTGTGAAATAATATGAAATCTAGCATGATTTATAAAAAGTTCACAAATGCATCACACTATTTGATAATGTGTGCTTCCTTAGTCCAGCATCTGGTTCATGCTCTCTCATCAGATCTAAAAGATTACTACAATAATACTTTTTAAAATAACCAGATGTGCAACAGGAATCATTTGTATCCTTAGGTACTGAGTTACTTTTGGCCTGCTGCCTTGATTAAGTGTTTGCAGAGCAACCAGCAAAAAATGATAACACAGCATGGGCTGTAAGCATGGACCAGATCTACTAAAGGTTTGCATGCTTAAATGCAAACTATTAACAGGGTGCAATGAGGATTATGTCTTTCAATTGTGCAAAATAGCATGCAATCCATTTAGCACGTTTGCCTTCATGAAAATACAGGATACATGCAGATTATCAGAACACAAAATACTGAGATGAAGAGATTCAAATGTGATTATTGAGCACCTGCAATGTGATTTTGGTGTTTTTGAGTATATATTTAGCATGTTTGAAAGGCAGGTGCAAACTGGCACAGTGTTAAGCACAGACGACTGGTGATGGAGAGAGAAAATCTTTTGTGTCCGTGAACATGTTCGGGTTGTCATAAACAGCATTAACCAAATATTTTCCATCACTGACCAAATTTTTTTCATGAAAGCCTTTCTGTCATTAACTACTTAAAAGGGATGATCCAGTGTGCCATCATACTCACGCAGACGCACGCTGGAAGTAAACCCTCTCTTAATACATCATGGAAGAGGTCCTTTAACGTATGCCAAAAAGATCTGCCTCATAGCCAGAATCACTTTGTTTGTCACTCAGAGCTTACTGCCAAAAAAAATTGTTTGTCTGATGAACAATTTGTTTGGGATAACACCTTTGCTTCAATAAGAAGGTGGAACAGTGCTAAAAGTTGCACTATTTGAAATTTGATGTGCATAATCACAACCAACTACACTTTTTTGCTACTGATAAAACTGACAAATTGGTCAAAAGGACACTTTATTATTCACAAAAAACACACATAAGGTTGAATCCAATCTCACATTTACATGGATCATCCTGCTCGAGACAATGACATGCTCTGCTGTCAATGCAGAAAAAGGACATTAAAGATCACCGCTTAGTCTGTATAACTGTAAGACTGCTCTACAAATGAAAGGTTATTGATGATTAAGTCATGTCACTATACTAATGCTGTCATTTAGATTAGGTTTAATTGGAATCAGAAAAAGGAAATTAAAACTGACAGATAAAAATATGGCATGACCAAAAAGTGACAACCTTGTGTGTCAAAATGACAGACAGCAACAAGGTTACCACAACCTCCGGTCAGAAACACATATACATATATATAGGATTCAGGAGTAAAAAGAAACTTATTAGAGTTGTCAGTAACTTTCCCAATGAAATAAGCTACATGTACATTTGCAGGTAAGTTCTTGTGTGAAATTCAAAATATGATGTATAAAGGAACTATACCTTCAAAAATTATAGATGCATGTATACAATCATCATATAAGTAGAGAAGTGTAAGTGCAGGATCATGGAGGAAATTATATCAGTGCTATAAAGTGACTGGCAAGCTATGCCAGTGCCAGTGTAGTTTAGTTTTAGGTGGTATTATATGCAGAAAACAATGTAATATGAGATAAAAGGTAGTATACACAGTGGTATAAGATTCACTGAAGGAGAAAGCAAAAAAAAACTAATCAAAGCCCTTTTTCACTCTTCCCCAATACAATAGCACCATGAAAAAAATAAGCTGTCTTTATACACTAAGACATTCATAATAATCCTGCAAAGATGTAATCAATGCAATTTGTGGAGCACTTGAAAGCACTGAACAGCATTGTGTTTTACATACACACCCAGACACAGCTGCTGCACTTCCCTGCTGGCTCAGTGTGCTCCCTTCTCACCTCTATTACAACCCTGATACTACCTCTGGGTACAAATAAGGTGTCAATTCTCTAATCTGCCTCTATAAAGGCCACAGTAAAAGTGAAACATAATGGTGGTGACATTAACATTCAAATTATCGTCAAGTGTAACCTTACTACACTATGGCTGGACTAAATATTGAGTACAGATTGGTAGCTTATGTAAAGAGCTAACAAATACAGAGTCAGTTTGTAAGTCAATATTAGTGATTGTGTATTTGGCTCAGAACTGTGTAGGATGAACTGACAAAAAAATAAAAATTAAATTAAAAAAATTAAACATGTGGGGGACTTTTCAGGCAGTACATACCAAATAATTTTGACTCATGAATCCATAAATGACAAAACAGGGGGCGAATAACTGACTTTCAGAGTGGCAATGACCTTTGGCATCAGTGAGTCAGTAACTTAATGATCAATGATCAATAATTCAAAAGCTAGAATTCAGTTAGAAGTATTGCAGCATGTATTAAATCAAAGGAATTCATATTTTTCAGTCTGTTTATATTTTGCCGGCGCTGACACATGTTTGTGATCAAAGTCATTAGATACCAAGAGACACATTTGTGTTTCTTTAGCATTTATACATGTTCACCAACTTTTCAAATCAAGGGCTGTTCAATCTTCAAAACTGTCCTACAAGAATTGTCTTATGCATCCTTCAGCTTTTATTCCCAATATCTAACTAGCACAGCATGGTCCAAGTCAGGTAAACAAACAGCACAGGACCCCTTGCTGCTCTCTGCTGATGGCTGCTCTCTCAGACCTTGGGATAAATTAATCCCCCACTTCAGTGTCTCAACAATCTACAGAAATAACAAAAGGATTTTCACTCAACACTGGCCCCTCTGCTCTCTCTCTTTTTCCCCCTGGAGTGGCCTGCTCTTCAGCACCAGCCATCCTCCATTTTCTTCCGTTCCAATAACTAGATAGCTTGAAACAATGTCTCACAGGCACAAGTAGACACGCACAACCATGCACTCCGTCTCTTCTTTTTTCCGCTTCCTTCAACAATGCAAACAAAGGGACACAAGAAACACATGTTAGAAGGGAACAGTTCAGGAGATCAGGATCATGCAACAAACAGATGAGGCATGTTAGATGTTAAAGCAGCTATGCAGTATTAGATAGCAGGTATGTAAATTTACAAGAGTACTATGTTTAACCCTTTAACTATCAGCTCAACTGTTTGGCAAAGGTCATCAATAAATTCAGGGATATTCAATGCTTAAAAAAAACCCAGAATAAATCAAATCCTTGTTTGATTCCTTGAACACTTCAGGGAAAAAAGAAAACTACAAACAAACCAAAAACCAGAAATCGCCTCTTGTTAGATTTAAAGGATTGAAAAGCTAACAGTTAATTATGCGATGGCATAACTAAAACATAACTAAATATAGAGGATACTGAGTTTGACAAACACACTAAAAAGTTTTTATGAATAACAGATTATGTATATAAATCATCATATGGTTAAGCTAAGTATTTAAAATAATAATGATGGTATTAGTAATAACTTTCAGCATTTCAAATCCTACACATAGAAAATAGTAGTTGTTCTGGTTTGTTTGCATTTATTTCTGTATCCTAAATCATTGACAGAAACAAGCAATGATGTATTATGGTTTCTAACAAATGAAATATACCTGCATTTATTGACCTCTACCAAACAGTTGAGGTGGGAGTTAAAGGGTTAAGTACATTGTTTTAGCTCTGTACTTAATTTCACGTGTTTATTTTCAAGGAAACTGATTATTTTTACTTTACCAGATTTTAAAGACAACTACTTAAACTTTGACTCCACTGTATTTCGGGTTAGTACAATTAAGTAATCTCATTCATTTCCTTTATAACAAATTAGATTTAAAGCCATAAACATCCAAGGTTGACCCAACACAAGCTTATTAGATGTTTAACAATGTTTACCATAGGGGCTGGATTTATATGGGCTCATCACCTGAAGTTAACACAACTGTAATTGAAGGGACACACTGGATAACAAGGCACAGGTGACAAGAACAGACACAAGTTCAACAGGAATGACATAGATTAGCACTTTCAGGACAATTTAATGGGAGGAAAATATATAAGCAGGAAGTAAGGCAGAAGATGAAACATGGAAGAGAAGCACTAAAAGAGTAAACAGCAAACACTCAGAACTGAATTTGCAAATGTGAAAATGAACCAGACAAAACACAGGAGCATAAGAGGGTTAAAATGTGAAAAAGGGAGAGAAAAAAATACTAAAATGAAATGAAATAAAATAAAAATAAAACAACTTAGAATAAAATAAAGGGCAAAAAGCAGCAAAGACCAGAAAAGACATCTTAAGATAATAAAATCCACACTACTCAGTTTAATGACAGGGTAACCCGACACATTAGATAGACAGTTACATATACACAATGCAACATGTATTTTACCTCTGCAACACATAGTACTCATAGAATAATGATGGGGGTAGTGATTTTCCATATTATAGTGTTGACTCTTGAAAGTACATTGTTGGTAGCTATGAACTATTGGTACAGAGAAAGCACTAACGAAATGTATATCTGTATTCTACCTTAGAGTATTTTCAGTCTCTCTCACTCATTCTATACAAAGGCAGTGCCAAATCTCATGTCATGTGACTGTGGAGACCAACCAGATTAATCAAATGACTCTCAGTTGCACCTGCAAGCCTGCACACAGACAAATACACAGTTCTGTAACAAACTACAGTCAAGATGGTGGAAAGATTACAGTTTTTTTCATAGTTTTTTTCCAACAGTCTGGAATATATGTTTCTTTGTGTGTGTATGTTCACTGAAAATAGCTGATTTATAAAATATGCCAGAGTGTAGAGTAAACATCAGGAGCCACTTTGTACAGCAAGCTTTTGCCAAAACTTGCTGGAAGTGGAATGAGAATATATAATTGAGAAATGTTTAAGGGCTGTTATTTGTTATTCTTCTAATGAAAAAATGCTGTTCAGATCTGTAAGTCACTTCTGAAGCTGCGGGAATCTATGCTAATGGCTAATCTCTCCATGAGCAGTTGCCTGTCACTGTTGTCAGTCTGGTGGCTCCCAGGCTCCCAGGCTCCCACCTTTTTCCGCCTTGAAGGACGGTGATTGGGTAGTGCCCATGCAGACAGAGCTCAGTTGTTTTGGTGCAGAGCTTTGCAAGAGGGATCTGCTTGATTACAGACTTTAAATAAAGCCGATTCAGCTGCACTGAGAGGTTTATGGCAAGAGGGAATGAAAATTATCCATCTTATCCATGGCCTTAAACCAGTGATACAGTTAATAAAATTAGAGATAAAATGTCTAGGCTCATTTAAACAGTAGATGTGCTTTAAGAACCATGCAATATATATTGATTAAGTGGATGTTCTGGTTCAGACTAAAAGCTACCCCCAAACAGAAAAAGCCAGGAACAGAACCAGAAAGACATTTTGGAAAAGTTTGTATACCGTTTTCTGTCAATTTTGTCTCCAAAAAGGATCTGTTGCTGTACTGCTCAGTAAAAATACCACATGCAGAGCGTTTTTATGAAAGACACTTGTCAATATTGTGAGGGAAGCTCAGCTGGCAAGTCTTCCATTTTGTCTGGGAACTCATCGTATGTTACCCCGCTTTTCTGCTGTCCTCCCATTTTAGAATTTTTCTGTAAATCTCCCGTATTATAATATAATGATAAAAAAAAAAATCCTATGCCTCCCCAAACTGAACTCTGTCACTAGTTTGGAGAGAATGAGGCGGTAATGCACCAAAGTGATGGATGCTAACCTCTGTAAAATCAAAGAGGAAGAAAAAGGCTCAAGAGTACTGACACCTGCATCACCCAGGGTGGCAGTGGTCGTGAGGTTAGTGCCAAGAGCGGGAACAAACCAAGAAAAACAAAGTAGTTATTTAAGATTTCTCTTACACCTGTCTTAAAACGTAAGGCATAATGGAGCTTGGCTGGGGTGATGGCAAGGGCAGCCGGAAAATTTCCTGTATTTTCAAATCCAAAACTTGGCAGACATGAGAATTAAACCATTAAGACTAGCAGAGCCCACAATGGGTAAGTAGGTTTTATTAATTTCAGTCTGAATTCAAGGTTTTAGAAATGAAAAATTATTTTAATATTTTTAGAATTAAGCCCCTCTCTTGACTATTTTCATCAATTATAAAGAATTTAGTAAATATAGTTGCAGGACTTAGGTATTTTCAAGAGTAAACAGCCTAGCACTTAAGCTAACATAATGACTTGATTTAACAACTTTTACTTGCATTGGAATGTAATGGACCTGGACTATCGATTGACTCAGCAATGAGGTTGTGCACTTTCAGAACTGCATATAAGACACATTGAGACAAACTCTTTGGTCCTATTTGTTTTTTGTTCAGAATAACACTGCCCCCTTGCCTTTTTTCTTTCCTTGTGTTGTTCTGTTTATCTTTGTATTTCCAGCTGAATATAAAAGGTCACCGCCTCAATGCACACAGTCTCTGCAGAAGTCGGTATTCACAGAAGTGGGCTGCAGCAGTGTGTAGTAAAGTACAAAAGGAAAAAAAAAAGTCCGGACTGTTGCAGAATCAGCTGTCGCACTGTGATGGATGGCTGCCTGTATCAAACATGTTTGCCTCTGTAATCACTGCAGCCCTACTGTAATCTAAGTCCAGATGAGAAACACTTGATTGAAAATGCACCTGATTTCTAACATATATAACATCTTTCTTTTTCCAATATTCCTCTGGGGCAAGCTTTTCTGGAGAGAGATGAGATCAGGATGCTGGGGTAGAGCCTGCAGCTGTTCAATGCATTATCCAGCGCTGAGGTTATCATGATTGCTCCTTTAAAAGATGACCTTACTTTTGAATGAACACTACATAAGATATGGGGCAGATCCATTGTTGATAGTAGTGATTGTGTGATATGCTCCTTGTCTTGCTGTGGTGTGGATATTGCCATGGGAGGCAACTTGTCTGTGTTTGGTGGCTTGGCCTTGATGCATGATATAGCACCCCATTGCAGATGGCCTCACAGATGGTTGATATTTATACCACGGGGCCTTAAAAAGTCACTAGTGTGGAAACTGCTCTTTCTCCCTGATTAGTTTCACATCACCAAGAACACAGCAATCCCAACAGACCCATTTGTCTCTGCTCTGCAAACATATGACCAGTCGGGAAATGTATTACAGGACATAGGGAGAAAATACGATATTGTTATAGGATAAATATCATTTGCTGTGTGGGTTGTCCCTCTTTTTTGAAGTGACAGAGATGATGTGTTAGGACTCTTCCTCCTTCTTTTTTTTTCCAGGGAATGAAAACATAATCCGCCTAAGTGCAAGCTCCATGATTTTTTAAAAATCTTCAGGACTCAACAAGGCTTGCATTTTAGCTTGGAGCACTTTTGACTTATGTACTTAAAGTGGATTTGCAACTTAAATTGGAGCAACATGATGCACCTCGGACCTCCTGGCAGAGATGTAGTGCCTCAGAGAGTGCTCATGTCCACCAGAACAGCTGTATCTCTCTCATCATGACATCACAAGGGCGTGTTAGTGTTTTGTTAATGCACCAAAGACACCCTGAAAACACATGCGAGTGCAGCATGCTGCCTTCATTGGCCACCTCTTTCTCTTGACCTGGGGGAATGTAAAGAGTGGGTGGTTAAAAGGATTCTTGAGTAACAATATGAATCTGGGGGGAAAAAGTCTTTTGTTTAGGGCTATCTATTTTTAGAAACCAGTGTGATGCTTCGCTGTAAGTGTTTCACGGCTCGCAGATCCTTTATAATTTAATGAGGGAGAGGGCAGCTCTCATGGATTTATGGTGAGCATCTGAAGGCAGCATTGGCTGCTCGGTTTATTGATCCAAATCGGATGTTTGTTTATGGGTCAGTTAAGCTCTTTCCTCTTGTGCCATGCAACTCAACTGTAGGAACATTCGAGTTGTCAGCTGCTTCTTAAGCCAATAAAATAAATAGCCCCAGGTCAATGTGCATTAATTTAGTTTGTTTACACTAAGCAGATTGTGACAGCCAGTTTAGGATGTGAAGTGCCATATAACATACACAGCCTCACTGACAAAACTGCCAATGCTTGGTTGAACTTCTTATGTGTCATTCAGACCCATTTTTGTCAAGGTTGCCCAAGTTGGGCATTGACTAATGCAGGGGCAGAATATGTGTCTGTGTATATATTGAGAAAAAGCATTAATATGCCCTGTCCAGTTATGAGAGGTTTGTGAAAAGTATAACTTTAGTATGCCACAATATAGCCACAAATCTCTTCTGATAACCTACATATAATTGACCTTTTTTTCTTTCACATGCTGCAACTGTCTTCATTTATGTGTCGTCCATGCTAATCCTTGCTTTGATATAATCATCCATCTTGACACTACATTTCCCTTTTCACTCATTTCAACAAGTCTCACTTGACCATGAAGAAGTGATGAAAATGTTTTTGTAAGGCTTTCAGACTAAGTGTGTGTATATGTGTAAGTGTGTGTGTGTGCATGTTATGATTGTGTCTCCCTGATGCCACAGCCCTGTCTCTCTTCATTAATTTATGCTACCACAAGCTTTCACTAAAAAAGTAAAGGAAGAACAGCAAATTTTTACAAACAAGCAAAGCTCTTTCACAGAGGTTACAAGCTAAGCATATACTTTGAAATTCACACATGGAAAATGTAACTGAACTGTTTCAATCGTGTCTGTGACATACTCTGCAAATCTGGCCACACATACGCAGTCCATATGCTCCATCATAAAATTGTTCCAAATAGAGAGACTATGTCAAAAAAGTGAAATGCTGGAAAGAATCTAACTGTGGAACAGTCCATTTAGTTGAGCCATTGTTTTGAATTGTTCTAACCTTAAAGTGAGTCAATAAAGAGGCTTTGGGTGGTACTGTGTAACTCTAAATATTTAGTACCGTCTTTCCCAGGATATCTCCAGTTAGTAACAAAGCTTGAAAGCTGCTATTTTTTTAATCATATTGGTTCATACTTTGGGCCTCTAGCAAGGCGTAAGTAGTCCCTTGGAACCATCTCTGCTATTATACACAATGGGCCTTGATCTACAAAAGGTTTGTGTGTATAAAACATGTGCAAACTTGATAGCATGCAAAAGCTGATCTGATAAACGGATGCACCGAGGACTGTCTGTCAAATGAACAAAATAGTACATGGACAGTGTTATGCACAGAGGGCTGATGACAGACAGAGGAAATCTTCCATGTGCGTGTCAACATGTTTGGACTGAAAGAGAAAGATTTGTAGCCTGTCCTTATGAAGGACTCGACAAAGAGGGACGACCCAGTGTGCCATCATAATCATGTAGACACATGCATAAAGTAAACCCTCTCTGTTTTGCTCTCTTAATACATCGTGGGAGAGGTAATTTAACCTGTGTATAAAGATCCCCTTCATAGTCAGAATCACTCTGTTTGTCTCTCACAGCTGGTAAAAGAATTGTGCAGATTTTCAGTTCAAGGACGTTTCATGCTCAGTATGTGTGTGCATAACGTTAAGGCTGTTCTTCACATGAGAGGCTATTGATGATGAAACTGTGTAACTATGTGAATAATATCACTTAAACTATGTTTAATTGATGTTAATTAATTGTTTAAAATAAATAAAAAACTAAGAATAAAAATATGGTATGACTGAAAAGTGACAACCTTGTTCATTAAAATGACAGCAAAACAGTTACTGCAACCTCTGGTCAGAAAAAAATAGCAGAGACATATTGTCTACCCAGCATGGCCATTTTGAGCTGTGTGCTTTTCACAGGTGGCCCCCCAAATTGTGTTTCTTCTGGCAATGCTAGGATTCCTCTGCTGGAGTTCACCAGTGTGTATTTGCCTCAAAGTCCATGGCTACAGACTACATTTTTTTGTTTACGGCCACTCTGCTCTCCCAAAATCTCCATGGTGACAGTCAGTAGCACACGCAAAATCCTCAACTAAAGAGTGCAGTCAGCATCACTTTCGGACCTGTTATCAATTGCCCACACAGTCATCGTAGATCACCTGCAACATGCCCTCTAATAGCACATGCATTTTTTGTTTATACATGCAATTTAGCACCTGTTATTTGGGATCTTAGTAGATCAAGCCCAATGACTTTTAAACAAAGGCATTATGATCTGTTTCTAAATCTAGCACATTACAGAGATCTGCTTTAAAAAGTTTGTGATCATTCAATATTAAAGTACAGTTTCCTTTTTTTCTTTTGTCTGTAAAATCCTGTGACAAGGAAAAGTGAGCAAATGTCTATTTTGAACCACATATTGTCATCTCCTGTTTCACATCTCTGTGAGCACAGAGCTTGTCTCCTTGTAGTGTAAAGCCCTGTGAGTTCAAAAGTAGATGTTCCTCCTCAATTTATTCATGAGCCTTTCAGTGGGTACATGAGGCAGAGGAGGATGGAGTTTAAAAACATGTTATCATGTTCTAATTAAAGGAGGGGTCAGAACTGGATCACATACAGGGTACCAAGCAGCAGGCCCAGCTCTACTTTACGTCTAAGTCTGTGGTAAATAAATGAGCTGGATGTGAATGACTGAAAGTTTGAATGGATGAATTCATCACCCACAGCAGAGTAAATGGCCAAATTAAACAAACACACATGATCGTGCAATTTGGAGGAGTGAAATAAGACTGATTGCTGTTTATGTACAATCCCATGACTCCATCTTTGGGAAAGGTAATAATGTTAAATTGTTGCCTGCTGCATCTCAGGATAAACAGATCAGTCATGTCGGAATATAATTTCCAGCACATTGCATGCCGCATTAGAATTTGTTTTTGTCAGCTCAGGTGTTTTCCAGTCCAGTAGTAACAGGAAAGTGCTGTATACGGTCTTCTTCTGACACACAGAGGAGAAAAGTTGAATAAATTTTTGATTACAGAAGGTCGTTTGGGGTATTTAGACATGGCTTTTCATTCAAGTAAGGGCATAAATAAACACCTCACTACCACTAGCAAGGTGTTAGAAGAAAGAGAGCTAAAACTCTGCAATAAGTCTCTCACAATTATTTTTTAAACTGAGATCTAAACTAAATACTGGCTAACCATTGCCAAATATAACAAAAACACTGGAATATAAGATATTTCTTGTTAAAACAACTAAAACACCTAACAACTTACTGTCTGACAGGTGTTAGACAGTTTACAGAGTAAATATGTCTTTTCTTTTCAGATTTCTTTAGTATGATTTTTAAGGAGACATTATGGATAGTGGAAAAATGATGACAAAAAAGAGGTGACATAAACTTTTGAGAATTTCAGTATTTAAGTGTAATAGAACCGCAATGGACTTGAAAATGCTTTTGTGGCAGTAAAAGTCATTTGGGGCATCTTGCATTTATAATTTACTCCTTGTGTGGAGTTAATGGTTCCGGTACAAACAGCGTTTTTCCCCATCTTGACCTGTTTTTGCTCTCTCCGACATCTCACAGAATCATAACTTACAGCCTACTGATGGTTGTATGTGCTTAAATAGTGTATGGTGTATTAATAACACAATTATTAGTATCCATATTTAGTCATGAAGAATAAAAGAAATTCAATTATACGTCCTCTCTTTACAGCACAGTTTATTGGCAGGTAGTTGGTTTTAATACAGAAAAAAAATCAAAACATCTTCTTCTTCATAATGATAATAATAATAATAATAATAATAATAATCATAATAATCATAATAATAATGATAATATTATTATGTTGATGTTTTTGTTGGAACTACTATTTCTCTTTTTTAGCCTTAAGTTGTGTAGTCATATTGTTCCATCTTTACTTATATTATTTTCTTAGTGTCGACACTAATGGTCTTTTGTGGTCTTTAATTTAAAGAATTGTAACACATTAAAGAGTAACTGATGAGCAATGCTTCAATGTGGTGTTACAGATCTTAGAGTATCTTTTTAACTATCGAAGTGAAACCTCCAAATAAAAGTACATGGTGTAAGTATTTCTTAAATTTTTCTGAATTGAAGATACTGTGTTTATTTTAAACATTCATTTTGCTCTTTTTCATGACTCAGTTTCTTTTTCCAGCAAGAATATATTTTCAGGGATTTCACTCCACCCAGTCATGGAAATTTTACCATCAAAATTTTAACTCTTCTTGGTTTTTTTATGTACAGCGGCTTGATAATTTCATGAAAAGATGTTTCCTTCTCTTTTTTCACACAAAATGAATCAATGGAAATTGCTCTTTAAGTGACTTGGGATGGCCAGATTTTCATTAGGAGTATCACTTATTTGACATCTTAACGTTTTTTTGGAGAGGAGATCATTAATTTACATATATTTTTTTAAGTCAACTAAACAAAAAAATAATTAACCAGAAACCTGTTGTGCTGTTTTGGGAGCTGAATGTGCCCCCACACAGTAAACAGAGGTACAGATATTCATTATTAAATAGGGTTGTACTGACAGATTTGCTCATGTGATGTGAAAATCAGCAGCAGGTTTCCTCTGTAGCCACCAATTTGATGTAAGTCATACAAGGAATCATCATTACAGGGACATTTCAGTAACCTTTGTGGGGATCTAGGACACCTCATTGAACCAAGCAAATTAGCTGATTAGCCTAAGATGTAAAGGTAAATTGAATGCCTTTCATTGTCATTGATTGCATTGCCTCTTCAGGTTTATTGACACAGAACAGGGTGCTCATGAGTGCATCCTCGTTTAGCAAACAAATGCAACGGGCTTGATTGAAGGATGAGCTTAGCGGGGAGAAGAGTACTGGAGTGCTCTGAGTGTTTGTTTAATCGAGTTGATTTTTTAATTCCTCTGTCCTTCCCCCCACCCTGTTCCAACCTAAACCACAATCACATCTTCTGCTGCTGGCCTCTCCTTGATGAAGTGGCCGCCATGCTGGTCACTGGGTGGGATGAGTGATGGGCGCCATATGGTGGTGAAGAGCTGGCGTAAATCAGCAGATGCTTTGCATCATACTGTATGTCATATGTGGGTGTAGCTGACAGGCATCCATCTTTCACACATCACTATTCATCACTTGAGGAAATGACCAAGCAGTTGAGAAACACTTGGAGAAAAGCATCTTGTCTCGAGTTAAGTAACACTGTTCTCTCAAAGCAAACCAATTTGCACTGAATAACCAACAGAGCCTCTGATAGCAGGAAACAGGTTCTCAAACGACTGCAGCACAATCTGCACATAAAGACACCACTGCTCCTTAGATATAGTCAAGGACATCTGGGGCAAACTGATACGGTGTGTTAGGAGGTGAAGGCTTCTTCCTTGTTGTCAAGGGGCTTTTGAACAAACCTGGTCCATTTGTCTGTTAAGTGACTGGAGGATGCTTCTGTATCACCTTACGCTCCCTCTTGGCCCAGAGCCTGCAAGGTCAATTGTGTGATGTGCTTTTGAAAGGATTTCTTTGTGACTTGAGATTCCTCAGCTTGGAAAAGCCTGAAGGACTGCTTCCAATTTGTAGTAATCTAAGATAGGAAGAGGCTTGACTTTTATTGGTTAATGGTAGATGGCATAAGCCGTTGATAAGGTATAATGCATATAAAATAAATAGGAATAGTTTGAGTCCTTTCTCACTAAAAGACCCTCATTTGAAGATCTAACCTGGCTATAAGCAATCAGAATTTAAATCAGAATGTGTTGCATCATCAAGCTTAGATGTAGAGCCACAAATCCTGAAGGGGACGCAGGGGACGTGCCCCCCCCTTCCACAAAGTTGACCCCCCAAAAATCCTGTTCAAAAAAGTTTTTTCTAGTAGTACAGTAACTTGTTTTGACGGTACAATACAAGTAACTGTACTTAAAAACACACTGTCAGACAATTTTATCTGTTAAAGATTACAGCTCCCCTCCCCTTACAATGGTCTGGTCCAAACTGTTTCTCCCTGTGATTTTAGCTTCTGTTGCAGAGCCATGTACACACAAAGGCAGGCGGAAGTGGTGGTGATCAGACAAAGTAAGTGAATTAAAGCACAGAACAGTTGATAAGTTGTTTATCACTCCACTTAAGCACAACATGAAAAGCAGAATTTCAACTCCTGTGTTCAAAGTGTTTTATTTTTAAGCTAAAATGAAATTTGCACTGTATGTAGCACATCTTTTCATCTTAGTTTGTAATGAATCTGTGAATTGTCCAGAGGACGCGCCTGCTTTACCAACATGTGACACTTTGCCTTATGTGAATAATAATGGCTGCCTCTGTCTCCGTTTGCTCTGTCATTCTCAACCTGTATTTATGTCTGAAGTTTTATTTGAGGATGTCAGCATGTCACCTGTCTGTCCTCTCTGCCTGATGTGACAGTCGGAGAGGACAGACAGGTGACATGCTGACATCCTCATCCTCTCATATATGACACAAATATTATACGATATTAGAATTATCTTTAAACATTTATTTACTTTTCTTCTATTCCAAATTCATTCATTTAAAAAGAAATAGTTATAACTTGGACTTGGTGCTTCAGATTACGTTCTGACTGTTAACTTCCACTCCTATATATTCCTCCTATTAAAACACGTTTTACATTATTTTTAAGTCTTTTTATTTTTTGACCTTTTTTTAAGCTCTCAGTTCTGGTAAAGCTGCTGTTGTGGTAATCAGACTAGGGTTAATGGTGAGACAAGAAGTCTGCTAGGTCACAAATAGTGTAGTTCCCACCTTCCAACCAATACTATTCTCTGAATTGCTGGTTGGGCATAAACAAACCTGTCGACAGGTAGGATATGGACTAACAAGAAACAATGACTTACAGTTATTGTTTAATATAACTATGCAAGACATTTGAGAAATTGTCAAAGCAACACAGTGAAAATATAGCGTTTATTTTAATGTCTCCCCCAAGAATTATTCTCTGAAATTTTACTGTTCATCCCCCCCCCCAACACTGAAGAGGGGTTTTCGCCCCTGCTTGGATGGCTTTCACACCAACAGTTCAGACACTTTGTTCTGATAAAAAGAAAGAAAATACATTGAAAAATTCTACAAATTTGCTTATGTTCCTCGGATTGTTTTTTATGTGACGGTGAGTCCTGGCCTGAGTCTGGGCTAATTTGCAACAGTGCCATTTTGAGTTGCTCAAAAGGCCACCATACCTCAACGCATCACAGCCAGTGTTGGTTTGACTGCAGCACATTATGGGAAGAAGCCAGCAGGCTACACAACCCACAACATGATAATAGCAGAGATTAAATGCCCTGTGTAAGGTTATAAAGATGTGCATATTTGTTAATTTGTGACAAGGCTTAAAAATAAAACTATAAATAAACTGTGCACAAAGGAGAGGGACTATTAATGCTTTTCTGTGTCTGTAGTGTACCATAGAGGACACCAGATAATTTAATATTTTCAATGTAACAGTGTCTACAGACAAACTGTCAGCAAAACAGGGAAGCAGAGAGCAGCTTTGAAAAAGATACATTTTCCTGCTTGAAGGAGCTGGACTTAAATCTGGGATTCAATCCTTTGTCCTGTTGTAAGCTGCTGTAGAGATGGCAATGTAAAACTGTTGCGACAGGGACTCTGTGGGATCTAAAACATTCTTATTAATTTGTACTTTGTTCAAGGTCTGGCTGCCTGGTTGCTGTAATGCAATTATCATGACAACTGCTGCTGCTTATGCTGCTACAGCAGTGTGATGAGTTAGCTTGTGTCGGTTGCTGGGTTGATCATATCCTTATTTTAAACAAGCCACTCCAGGGATTGACATCTGTGTTCAAATGCATAAAGACCAACTGTGCCAAAAATGAAACAACTGCTTATATCGGGACAACTCCTCCATATGATCTAGATGTGAAAACAACCCATTTATGCCCACATTTTTTTCTGAGTTGTAAGGCATATAAATTTATCAGTTGAGTCCCTCTGAATCATGTTATGTATTTCTTTTTTCCATTTTTTACTTTGTACTTATTGTATTGACAACAATTGTTGCCAGTAGGCATTGGACATTGGCTATGGGAAATACTTGTGCATGAAGAAAAGTGTACCCCCAACTGCACATCAACATTTTTTTTAAAACACAAGCTAATGTAGCCTATGGAAGCCCATTTTGGTGACTTAAAAAAAAAAGAAGAAGGAACTAATAAAATAAAAAATAAATACTCAGTCATAATTATGACATATGAAGTCATAATTATGAGATAAGAAAGACAAAATTGTGAGAAAAAAGTCAAAATTATGGGATAAAAAGTCATAATTAGGAGATAAAGTCATAATTGTGAGATCAAAAAGTCATAATTATGAGAAAATGTCTACGGACGTGGGGCACATGAGCAAACAGTATCTCATAATTTCGACTTTTTATCTCATAATTATGACATTTTATCTCATTATCATGACTAAGGGCTCTAATTTCGTGGCGCAGCGCAGGGAGTGCAAGCCTGGTGCACCCAGCGCAGTGTTAATTTCGCGCGGCGCACCTTAGTGCGCTGCCAATTTGACAATTTGGTAGACCGTCTGCACAGAGATGGGTGTGACGGCGCACCAGGGGGAGGTGTCGGCAGATTCATGTTGGCGCAGTGACAATTTCGTGCCAAAAACAGTGCAGAAAGTGCACTGAAAGCTCGCCTGCTCCAACCTGGTCTTTTCTCGGCGCAAGGCGAAACGTGCCCTCCGCAGCTGTAATTTGGTGACTGGCGCACATGTGCGCACACGTCAACAAAGCCTCAGAGGCAGGTTTCCAGAATGTCAGGCACATTTTAGTGTATTAAGCAGTCACATCAATCACTATTTAATGTAACATTCTGAACAAGCATATACATTTTTATCTACATCAACTTTCCCGTCACATCTGATGTCGGATTAAAGCCGTTTGTCATAATGGAAACTTAACCTGACGGCATCTGGAAGTTTGATGCACATCTTACAAGTCAACAATAAACACCCTTAACATCTGATACTGAGTATATATCTGGCTTCTCTCATTTCATTAAATTCAAAGAAAAGAGGGAGAAAAAAGACAAAGAAAAAAGAGAGAAAATAAATTTATGTCACTCAGGATGTACCTGTTATTTCCCATATTCCTCTATTTTAGTCTTTATTTTTAACGTGATCTAAAAAGATGGAGTACATTATTGTAAGGAGGATCAGGCAGAGATACCGGGAGAAAATACAGCATATCACTAAAGGCTCTGCTATTTGGCGATGACAAACCAGGAATGCAGGTGGATTCAAAGTATTCTGATTGGATAAGCCAGCTGCTGTGTCACTGTCTTTTAATTTTGTACTCCTATAATGACAAAGGAACAGATTACATCTGTCCCGGGAGCTGGCCCACACGGTGACGCGCTTCGTGGCCTCAGATGCGCGCCCCGATGGCCAGTCCGTTCTCCCAGCTGCTGAAGTGACAGCAGCTCTGACCATCTCCGCTGGAGATCATTCTCCCGCGGAGATGGTCAGAGCAGCGGGGATCATTCAGACCAATCAGACGCTGTGCCTCGCCCGCAGTGCATTTAAAGGCAAGGAGAGGTGGTCATTTGATTGGTGAAGACAGCGCTCGGCTGTGTTAAACCAACTCACGGCTTTTCTCCTCCTACTCTGGCATTTGCGCCGAGGGGCAGAGACGTGGGCGTGGACGCACTCCTCTGCGCCCCTCTGCACTCCTCTGCGCCTTGAGTGCGCCTCTCTTGGCACTGCAGGAAACTTGCAAAGTGTGCCGGTCACACCCTGTGCGCACAGCGAAGGCCGTCGCAGGGCAGGTGCGCCTGTGCTTGCGCCTGGTCTACCAAATTAGAGCCCTAAGTGTTTATCTTTTTTAGTTCCCTAAATTCCTTTCTTTTAAAGTGACGGAGGCCTCCAGCTTAGCAACTAGCAAGAAAATGACTTATCAAAACGTATCAAAATCCTATAGACACAGGCCTTGAATACCTGTGAATTTATTTAGCTTGGAAGAGTATTCTTAGAGAACCTAAATACACCAGTGTACCACATTCTACAATTTGAAATAAGAAAATTATGAGAAATCCTGCTGACAGTGTTTTCCTTTAGTTAGTTACAAGCTATGTGCCCACCGGCAACTTTTGTTGCCACTCACAGAAATAAGCTCCTGAACAAATAGTATTTATCCCAGGTAAAAAAAAAAAATTGTGAGGGTTACTCTAGAGACTTGAAAGATTAAATAATTATAAATATGTTTTGGGGAAAAGCATTAGAAATTTGGAGCAGAAAGCAGATGATGTCATGTGACAGGAACTACTTGGAAGCCATTTTTTTTATAAACCAAAATCTTTATCTAAGTTGTCTAATAACACGTAATTGGAAAAAGTTGCATTACTACCATTGAGATTTTTTTGAGTAGAAATTGACAGTGACACACTTTGGCAACAATTGTTGCTGGTGGGTCAGAATGGGTTTTTAAACTGAACCAAAATAGAAGCCCAACTCTATTTGGACCCGAAACAAAACTGCAAATTTAAAGCAATCAATAGAAAATCGAAATACATCCGAATTTCAGCTCAGGAAAATTAAGAAGTCATTACTGTGTTGAATACCAAAGTGGGTATAGCAGCATGTTGATTTTCTCACACTGAGATCAGTTCACTTTCCATTTGCACTCTGTCATGTTTGAACTTCGTAGCACAAAAGAACTTCAATGCAGAAAACCAGTCTGTGATCCAAAAAACAGAGTTTATTGTAAGTCCAGGTTCCACAAGCAGGCAAATAATCCAGGCAAAGGTTTCAGTCAGACAGAAGGCAAAAAACTTGGTCCAGGCAAAAAGGGTGAACGATAACTAGGCTATGAATAAGTGCTGGAAAGTGAAGCTAAGGTGCAAACAATCTGGCAACGAGACAGGGGAAGACACGAGGGTTAAAAACATGAAGTTCTTGGGTCTGATGAGAGACAGCTGGGGAAGCACAATCAGGGATCAGGCGTGATGACATCAGACAGGAAATCTGAAACAAGGAAAGACAGGTGAACTTTCAAAATAAAACAGGAAACACAAAGAGGACATGAAACAGGAACAAAATGGGTAACTTAACCAGTGAGAAAAGCTGTATCATGACACTGTGAAGCACACTGCTCACTTGTAGTCAGTCCGTTAGTTTCCATGCTATCTCACAGTTTGCTGGAGATGTGTGATAAGTGTATTTACAGTAGGAGCCTTCTCCTGATATGATCAAACAGGAAGACACACAGAGACAATCTGGTTATTTCAAAATGCAGCACAGTGCAAAGGATGGTTATTGTAAATCCCATCAAAACATTAAAAATAATGATACAATTGGCTGCATTAGGCAAAAGGTCATGGGGTGACACGTGGGTCCCAAGGGTAATTTGACACAATGAACATAGAGAAGAGCAGGAAGAGGAGAGGAGAGACAAAACACGGGCTGAGATTGGCTGGCCAGGTACAACCTACTTAATAACTACCATATTAATGCATTTTAAAGAGTTTGACATATATGGTTTATAACTTATCTTGAGACAATGCTATTTATGTTAAAACTTGAAACATCAGAACAGAAATGAGATTTTAATTCAAAAATTACAGTCAACAAAATGTCTACATTTTGATCCACATATATAAATATTTAGTTTCATGGTGGGCTACAGCAAAACTGACCCAGCTACGGTTTTAAAAAGTGCAGTTCTAAAAAACTTAATAGGTTGAAAAGTTACTGTAAATTTGACTATTTGAATTGCAACACTAACATATTATCTTGCTGCATTGCAGACTAATTCAGACATCGCATCCAGATATATGACACTATACCTATAAAGATGAACAAATGTTTTCAATCAATATAACAAGAAATATATTCAGCCAACTAAGGCATTACTTTTTACAAGATAAAAATGTTGTTCAAATGACAAGCTGTTCACTGAGCTGACTGGAGTTGATAGTGATGTATCTCTATGACCCACAAAGTAAAAAAGAGAGACCATCAGTAACAAGTTCAATGATTTCAATGTTGTGCAGATAATAATGTTAATGCAGGGTTGGTGTCAGACAAAGTCATCAACAGCACAATGCATTTGTTTTCAAAGACTGTAGGAAAAAGATTACTGATGGGACAAAAGTTTTATGGTTTCAAGAAAGCAGCATATAATTCTAATAGAAACTATTGACACAAATGAAAAGAAGAGCCGTAAACCGTATTGAATCACTGATCATATCAACACAAAGTAGGAGCTCCTCACAAGAGTTGAGGAACTCAGATATTCATGTCACATATCTGATCTGACAATACGTGACATGAATAGCATCAAGATGTTTTCCAAGGTTAATATTTTATTCACTGTCTTTCTAGGTCTGACAAATATGGTTAAGGTGTATAAAAATAACTGTGGTGTGTACTTTGCTATATTTACTCACTGACAAATCAAACACATTTGAAAGTTTAACTGACCCAAATGTGCTTTTGCATGTCTTCAAATTTATCTCTACTCTATGGCATTCATTTCTGTGTCTGAAAATCTATATTACAGACAAGAAAAATGCTTCCTAAAGGACTCAAAGAATTGAAAGTTAAACAACTCTTCTGATTTTACTCTTAAAAATGATGAAGTATAAAACTGTGTAAGCTTTGATGGCTCCATGAATAGCCTCTGAACTAAAAAAATAAAAGGTTTTCAAGGGAAGAAAATTGTATTGGCTACAGACAATTCAATGCCCCAAGCCAGGGACTAGTCTTAAGCCCAGGCAATTTTCCAGAGCAACCATGGACTGAGGCGTGACTGATGCAGTGACCACTGAACCAAGATCATTTTTTTGACAAGCCCCACCAAGAGAGAATGACATGAAATGAGAAGTTGAGCACAAAGCAATGATAACCATATTGGGGCATGTGGAGCACATGACACCTACATCACACTGTGCTGAGATTTCTTTTCATACAGGTGATCATAAGGGTCCATTGTGCCTCACTGAGCCTGATGAAACATCAGGGACGCTCCATAAAAATCTTTCCTTTCTTAACTGGAAACACATTTCTACCCCTGCACGTTCAAAAAGAAATAGGACATAGATAGATAGATAGATAGATAGATAGATAGATAGATAGATAGATAGATAGATAGATAGATAGACAGACAAAATACAATAAGATATGATAAGATGTATGAAGAACATAAGAAATGATAAGATGGATGAAGAAAGAATGAAAAAGAAAGGAAGAAATCTGGTTGAAAATATGTTATCTACACCATCATGACAATCTCTCCTTTAATCCAAGGGCATCCAGTCCAGACTCAAACCCACCTGTTCAGGACTGCATACTCCGTGTAACAGCATCTCCACATCTGTTGTTGTCTGTTGCTTTTTGCTGATTTCATTGTTCTACTGTTAATTTTATTGTTGTTGCAACATATTAAACTTTGTTCAGTGTCCTTGAGTGTCATGAAAGGCACTTTTAAATACAAGGTATTATTATTTAAAACATGATATTAAAAAGTCTGTCTACTAAGAAGTGGTTTCAAAGGCTTAAAATTGTGTAGCTTTAGCTGATACCCATTAATTTAATGTTTGACAAACACTTTACCATTAAAACTTTTTTCTATTTTGCCCAGTCATAGGCTTGTGACCCACTGAAAAAGGGTCTGCAACCCACTTTTGGGTCATGACCCACCATTTGAGAATCAGTGATGTAAACAATTCATATTATTTCCCTTTTACTGGACTTATGTAGTATTTAGGCTGTACTCTCTCACAGCTGTCCGCATTGTGACAATTAAGTGAGACTGGAGGCTTTCTGTTTCGTTCTGTCTCTGCCCTTTCTTCTATGACCAGAGATGAAGTTCCGGTGTCACAGCGTAAAACAAGTGACTGTGATGGCTGGTGACTTTTAGCTGAATTCATATCTTTAAAGCTTACTTGATTACTTTACACCAGCAGTTTCTCATAAGTTTTGATGCATTATAGATTCAGCTCATGAGAATGGGGGGTCAGTGGAAGTTATGGGCCCCTTTTCCTGAAAAGTGACCACAATAGAATGACCTGGTCTACGAGATTAGAGCCCTATATCCTATCGTCCTTGAGGTAAACAAGCTCATGGCTACTACTTGCCATTGTTTTTGGTGAAATGTAGTCATTATACATAATCTTTGTTTATTTCTTTCTGCAAGCTCACCCTGTTGACACAAATGCAGGTCCGTAAAAGTAGAATAAGCTGTCTCAAGTGGAACTTCCCCACTATGCAAAAAGGTTTTGCAGCCTGCTGATTTATTTTATTAATACATGTTTCTGTGAAAAAAACGTCTTGAATGACATTAGCACTTTGCATTTTGAAGACAGAAAAAAATATAATTTTGATAATTTTCCACATACAGTCGCATTTGTACAAAATGTAATAATGTATCATTGTACCACGTGAGTGTGAAGACAAAGTAATGCAAGTTTTAAAGAATTCAAGTTTCAGACATTCATTTGTTTTCAAGGTTGAAGCAATTTTGTTGAACCATTTTTTGGAGCAAGGTACTGAAGATGTGTAAACTGACAGAGAAAATGAAAGTCATAGAAGTCTATGGATTTTTTAAAGGTCTAGCTAAACTTTTCATGCTTTCAGAGTCTCAGTATTAAGGTGAGTATTATTATATTAAGCTAAGTGTTGCCACATAGCAAAACTTTATTTAAAAAATACATCAAAAACATACAGTATTTTTTTCCTGTTACACTTCAGTAGGTCAAGGATTCAAAGCTAATATGGGGTGGTTAGAAGGTCAGCAAGTATTACTGATACAGAAATCCGTGGCGGCTTGGCCTGAACAACTGAGTTGTTGTTTTGAACTACTTAACTTATTCCCTTCATTCTTGCAGAGTGAAGAAACATCCAAACATTTCACCAAAGGAACATTGGGCTGTGTTTATTAATTGCCATTCATTTTATACAACCACCGAAGTTGCTAATCAGGCAAATGCTTATTTGGATTTAACAGAGGTCCTTTTCGAAGCCCCTGCCCCTCTAAAATCCTGCACACTGCCCTGCTCCTGCCTGCAGCAACACTGTCAGTGTGCAGGGATAAAACAATTAAAAAATCTGTCTTTTAGAGAAATACCAAAGGTTACTGGCAGACTTAAGACCAAGACATGTATATGCAGAGAGACTCGATCCTCCCTCTCAGTGTAGATAAGTGTGCTGTTTGGGCTACTTAGCATGCCCAGCTGGAGGCTGCTTACCATGCTGAGGGGATTTTAGTACCATCCACAGGCAACCAGATTTAAACACTTAAATAAATCAATCAATGGATCCATCCATTCATAAAGTGTCCAAATTTCTTTTTTGTTTGCATGGTTTCTTTACCGTAGAAGCCATGGAATAAGCTATGGTGCACACACATGCATACAGAATAAAGCCATTTGTTAAGGGGAATTAAATGGGTGGAGAAGGGGAAATGGAAAGGAAATTGAAAATGCTAAGCTACATGGATAAAGTACAGCCTTTTTTCCATTTTTATTTTCAAGACGTTGTCAGCAAACACGTTGAATGATTAACATTGCTTACCAACTCGTATCAAATCTGTTTTTTTGATGGATGGGGCTGTTAAAGCGAGAGATTATCAAAAACAGAGCAGCGACTGCACGGATAAAAGTTCATTTCTGGTTATCACCATTTCGATTTGTCACTTCTCCGGCAGTGTACACAAGTCTCCATCTCTGTCCTCACCTTTCGGGCTAGGTACAGCTTTCATTTATCACCAAAGTTTAAAAAAAAAATCACATTTCCATGGATCAATCCTTCTACTTTCTGATGAACCACAACTGTAAACTCCGGCACTCTGGTTTTATCCAGACTAGCTATCTGAAGTGAAGCAAACAACTTCAGTCTGAGGCCTTGAGGTTCTACACACATGTCTGTCTTGATTCTCTGCCTCTTTCCTCACAGACCTTTTTATTCATGGCTTTCCTAATGTGTTCTGATGGCACCTTTCCATGTGCACACCCAGTCACACTGCCTGGATGGGAAAAGTCATGATGAGAGTGGTTCCATGTAAGACTAACATTAGCTAAAGAAAAGAAGAGGAACTAACCTCTCGTCCTGAGACAGTTCCCTTGCACATAACGTAGAGAGCTCAGCCCTGCATGTGTGGTTTCCTATAACACAGGTAATGAATATGATGAATTAGGTTTTGTTAGCCTAATACGTCAATCAAGCTTGAATCAGGTGAAGAGGCATGTACTTTGGAAACTATCAGGCTTGAGCTGATGCAAACGCTCCAGAGACGTGCACAGAAGAAATACAATCAACTGCAGCACAAGTCCCAGGATTCCTCTGGGATGACTTTCAGCTAACTCTAAATGGAAATTACTTCAACCTTTTGCAATGAAAAACAGTACTTCATCAAAAAGGCCCATGCAAGTGGTGACTGCAAATTACATGCATACCCTCTTTAACAAAATTCTCTCCCATTACTGAAGAGACAACAAAAGAACTATTTTGATTTATGAAACAAATCAGAAACTAGGTTATTTGGCATTGGTCAGTCAATAGATGAAAGAATGTTTTTCTTTGCCATTAGAACTCAAAATCTTATTTTTCATAGATCAGTTCCTTCATAAAGATTCCTCAAAAATGTGAAATCATGACTTTGTGTAATTTTGTTTTATTAAGTCGGTGAGGGTCAATACATTCAGTGTTTTAACATTATTAAATGAAATGTTGTCATGAAAATAAACAGCTTAAACTGGCAATCAAGCAAAAATAAAATCAGCAACTGAAAAAAAATCAATTACCAATGGAACTGAGAGAAAAAAAATAGTTTAGTACAAATGCTATTCAGTGTTATGATTATACATAAATGTGTTCTTAAAAGTGCACTGTCTTTGAACTATTGTGGGGTTGGTGGGCCGAGAGGTCCAGAGTCACTTCACTTCTGTGTGAAGCAGACACAACACAAGGGGACAATATCAGAAGACGCATGACCCTGGAGACAATATAGAATGTGGTCTTTTTATTTCTTATTTAATCTCATACCAATATGAATGGTAAAGGAAGACTGCCACCATGAATCCAAATGTTTTGTGAGTCTCGAAGCATCAACCTCCACAGTCAGAGTAGCTTAGCACTTGGCAGCTTGGATGACATTTTGCTCTTGTTTGCCCCACAAGGACAATAGCTTCTGAGCTCTGTGACCCCAGAGCTAGATTGTATTATTTCGTAAAGGATTGTGTAGCAATGTAACATTCAGGTTTGGCAAACCAGGCAGGTTTTGGCAGGTTTTGGCATGTGCCGATAAAGGTGTACAAAAGAAGGCCGAATCCAGTCTACAAATCAAATATTCTGGTTCATATTGGCAGTTTAAAATTTCCAAATTTACAAAGCTGTTGAAAAAGCCTTTTGGAATTTTCCACTCCTTGTAATGCAACAACTGTGAACCAAAGTATTTGGCAAAAATACGTTTGATTTATTGTTTCCTTTTCTTACTGACTACTTGAAAAAGCCTGCTTTTCACATGTCATCACCATAGTATTGCAATTTTGGCAACATGAGACTGGTTAATGTCGAAGGTATTGCAGCATTTGAGCTCATCCCACATAAAGTAGAGGAAAGCATAACTAAAACAACTAAAAACACTCAGAGAGCGAAGACCTCCGCCAGCGCCATAGTCCTCAACCATATTGTCATTTTCAGCATAAATATTAGTCCTACCTTTATTTAATCTAAATATTTAGATTCCTTGACCATGAAATCATACCATTAGCAACTGGATTCATAATGATAGTTCAGTAGTTATTCACATAAATCACATTTTTCGCCATGGCGGCCAGACGCTGATCCCGATCAACACCAAAATCGAATCAGTTCTTCCTTTTCCCATGCTGAACATTTCCTGAAAATTTCATCCAAGTCCATCCATTACTTTTTGAGTTATTTTGTTCATGGATGGACGGACGGACAGACAAAATTCTCCCGAAAACATAACCTCCTTGGCGGAGGTAATTACCTCTTGAACTTGAACTCACAAGAAACAAATGTACAAGTGTTATGGTATATGTTATGGTAAAAGGCAGTGGTGTTTATTTTTGGGAAGGAAGTGTTGTACAAATAGGTAAGTCATGACTGGGACTGAAAATACTCACTACAGGCTGAACTGGATATACAGAGAAAAAAATGCATCAATTTTCAGAAGGCATACATAACATAAGAAAATAACCTACATTGATTTCTAATGTTTCCTGACCCTGAAATGGACAAAGGGGTAAAGAAAATGAATGAATGAATCAATCAATCAATGAATGATTTCTAATGTGTTCCAAGACAGTGTGTATTGTTGTGCCTCACTCCAGCCTTTGAGTTTCTAACAAATACTGCATATCTTGGTTGACTCAAAAATGAAGCCCAAGATGAAATGAGCTGGCTGTAGTCAACTGTTTAGGGGCATAGAGAATTGATTGGCGTGTATAGCTTTGTTCAAGAAAGAGAGCTGATGGAGAACAAATTGCAGAGAGGTTAGGCTGAATAAGGTCCACTTAAGGCCCCCCACTTGGGAAGCATGGATTAAAGTTGAAATTGCAGCTAATTTTCTGCATGTCATGTATCACTTTTTCCTCTGCCCAATCTTAATAAAGGTAGAAGACATGAACTGAACAATAGTCAGTTATTTCCTTGTAAATTGCTAAACAATACCTTACTAGCATGTGACTATCATGGAGTTAGACACATATTCCTCCTCACAAGAACTAATCAACAAAACATGGCATCATGCTTTAGAGCGAAATATATACAGGGAAAGCCTGAAAATTACAGCAAGACAAACTGGTCGGGTGTTTAAAATAATTACCACCTCTTATCAACACATCTCAAACACAAACTTGGACTTAAAGAGCACATCGACCTGGTATCTGACTGTTCTGTCCAATCCTACTCTCCTGTCAGGGGCTGTGTTGACCCAGATTTTGTTATTAATTTGAAAGATGGACCTGTCACTGAAGAAGACTACTCTGCTAATCATAGGTAAGTCTTCAGATGAATAGGTCTCTACTATTACACTTATCATTTGTGTTTGATTAAAGGATTTTGGTATGATCAATGAGTGTGCCTGTTCTTATCAATGGTACATTTGAGCAGTCTTTAAATCTTCAGCACAGCCACTGATTAAGACTCACTTGCATCAGATCATTTCCTCTTTAAATCAACTGATTCCATGATTGAGGCTTTATCGGGGCTATTGGCGAACAGCAGACAAGTAAAAGCTTTATTCACCGTTATTCCTGGATCAGTGGCTTCATGATTTACATGTGTAAATTGTTTGTATTTTCAAATTTGCATAATTTCCACACTGTATTTCAGAAGATGGTACTAAATCCCAAATGAGTTTAAAGTATCATGATGATACATCTAGATAAGCTTTGATTTTTTTCTTGTTTACCAATAAGCATGTGTCACTGAGTACATTTCACACTGAAACAAGTGTGTATGTCCAGTTTTCACAAGCATTACATAGTTTTTTTTCAGTCTGATTTGCCACTACATGCAAGACTGTTGCAATTTCATACAGACTTAACACATATTCCTGGGAATACACAGTGGGTGTTCATAGTCCTCGTGTGTTGTATGACAAAAGTAATGATTTGTATCTGAATCATTTATATAAAATTTATTGTTTACCTATGCCATATTGCATCAAAAAAATTTCAGGTGTCTCATGTCAGATGTAAAAAACGGCATTGTGTGTGCTGCAGCTTGGCGGAGATATGATTACATCTTGCATCATCTCATGAGGTTGTTGTTTTTTGCATGCTTGAAACTGCTGTTTACTTTATGGTGAAATACAGCTTGTGACACATCCTCACATGTAATGAGCTTGGACACTGAACTGGGGCTTTATAAGAAACAAATTACAACCTAGCATGCAGCTGTCACTTTGCTTTAGTATGGAGGGCCACCCACTAAATATCACCTGGCTCATTACTGTGCCTGGTGTTATGGCTCCTGCACATGGAAGAAAAAAATATCTATTCTGATGTTCTTCTAACAGGAATGCACTCAGTGGGATACCACATAAATATCCTGGTTTGCATTGTGTTCATCTGTGTACATATCTTTTTTTTTTTTTTCTTCAGTGGAAAATTCTTGTGTTGTGTAACTATAATATTCACTCGTTTTACTCATGAAAAGTGTCAGTTTAAATGCTATACTCTTGGGGGGGGGGGGGGGGGCTTTAACTAACTGTACACTCACCATATAAGGTTAAAAAAGACATTCTGTGTACATGACATGTCTCATGGCTATCGATGCCATTTATGCATGACTGAACTGGCTCATACCACAAAGGGTCTGTTGCTGCACTATCGGTGGATAAAACAGCTGCATTAAATGATTCTAGCACAAACGTCCATTATAGAAGCTAAACAAGGAACTTAAGAGAATTAAAAGCAGAAAGCTCCCCAGGTCTGCTCTAGTGGGTGGGCTTACTTGTGCCGCAATCCACTTTGATCAAGCTCCAACGCTGTGGACTAGCTGCTGTTCCATGGCAAACACAAGATGTGGATTGTGACTCATGCAACGCTGACTGATTTGTGGCCCAACAAAATGGATTTGTTGGGCTGTGGCCAACTGTGCAGCTTCTCTGTCTTCTCATTCTGTCACCTCCTCCCTCGTTTTCCATCCACAGACTTTCAAAGCCTTAATTCTCCCTCTTACAGTGGGTGACGATTTCTGCTGTTATGGTGTGTGTAATAACCGATGTTGGCCCTGTAGGCCTTCAATCTTAATAAAATCTGTTGTTAGTGCCAAAGGATTTCCGCTGATATATTTGTATTTTCCCCTCTGATTCTCCCACTGTCATTAAAAAGTTTCCTTTAAAAGTGCATGTGGGGTTTCTATAAGTGAAACCATGTAGGATAATATGCATTTTGCTTTGCAGGAGGCATAGCTGTGGTAATACCTGTGAAATTGGCACACGAAAATGATGTGCTTTGCACCAGGCTCACATCCTGAATGTGGTAGCCTTGACAACGCTGTTAACTTCATCGCTGAATGCGGGTGGTGGAATGACCTCAGCACTGCCATCAAAATACAGATAAGAAAACAACATATGGATGCCATAATTATACCTGTCACATTCAAAACCAAAAATAACTCTCTGGATGCAGAACAGTCAAAGCGTTTCTTTTACAGATGAATGAGCAGAACAGAGGAGCGGTTCCCCCACTCTGCTTCTCTCCTGGTCTAGAATGACAGCTCGCAAATTGGATATTATTAGAGGATGATATAATCACAGAGTCATATCACTCTCATGTCTTTGTCTCTCTTCAAAGGTGCCCCAGAAACAATGTGATCAAGGCAATCAAGGGCTTATCTTATCTGAGGATTTTTTAAGTGGTTGATAAGGTTGTGTGTGTCTGAGGCAGGCAACTAAAATGACAGAAAGGAGAGAGTTTCCTTTTTTAAACTCTGATTTCATTTTTTTCTCACCTGGCAGGATGTACAGGGACAGGTCGAAGGAAAAAAATGAATGAAAAGAGAGAGCTGTTTTGTTGTTAAGGAGGGGGGAGGAAGTGATAGTCAAACAAAACTGAGAAGACTAATGTTTGCGTAGACAGTGAGGGAGCACACGTGTGGGTGAGAACACAGAGATGACAAGAGACAGAGAGAGAGGGAGAGCTGCCTGTGATTCTGCTCTCAGCTTGTGTTGCTTGCATAGTAGAAGAGGAGGAGTTCTCCTCCCTGCATTAGCACTGCAATGTCAGTGAGGACTCCTGTAATTCACTCATCATATGAATGGATTTTGCATAGCTCTAGCAAGAGACTATTTAAAAAGACTGGCTATGCAGCCCATTAATTTGCCACTGGGTGTGTCAAATTGAAAAGAAAGAAAAAAAATAAAAGTGACACCAGTGTTCTAAAAATAGCACCTTAACAAATCATAGGTCCCTCGATGTATACTCCACTGCTGTATCTTTTTAAAGACCAGCCTCTGAGTCTGCATGTCTGTTATGCAGGAGATAAAAAGGAGGATGAACAGAACACCTTGGACTGAATCCCTCCTGCATGGAGGTAAGCAGAGCATCAGTCTGAGCAAGGGTGCATTGCAGCGAGGTCCAGCCTGCACATGCTACGTTTCACAACAGTGCAAGTGAGCTCACAGCATCCTTGATTAAAAAAAGAAAAAGGGAGTGAGAGAGAGAAAACGGGGATCAAGGCCAACACTAGCTGATATAAAAATAGCTGCCCTCCCTGGCATTTTTTCTATACCTTGCAGCAGCTATCCTCCTAATAATAGCAAATATACGCACATAGCTTTGGGCCACTGCAAACAGAATGGGACCAATGTGCCTGGCGGGTACATGTGAGGGGTTATGGTAATGCTTTTGGAAGACAAGCTTCCTCCTCGGGACATTCTGCTCACTTCAGCCAGTCTCTTAGCCATGTTTAATGAGCTTCAACAGACAGAAATTAAGTGCATGGAGAGGTTGAGTACGGAAAGCTTGGCACTGTGATGTATTGGTGGTTGTCCACAGCAAACAAGAGTCGTTTCCTGGGATGTCATAAAACACAGTTGGAGTCAGAAATTACATTGCAACTAGCTAAATGTTGAAGCCAGAGCCAAGTACAAACCAATGCTGTGCTGTGGTCAGACTACATGAAAAAGCAGGAATATAGTCCAACAACAGTAGGGTTTCTGGACCAGTCAAACACGAAAAATTAGCTGTTTCATTTCCTGTACTATGTTATAGTAAATGACATAGAAACATCTGGGACAGCTTACAACTTCCTGGAAGAAACTGTAGTGCGTCTTGTCCTGTCTTCCATAACTTGTTCCATCACATCAGAGGTACTTTTTACTCTGATCTAATTGCATCCATACATTTCTCATTGTCATCTCCTTGGTCCCAGAGATGGATGGAGTGACTCAAACAAAGCAAAAGGAGAGAGAACAGAGGATTGATGTTTTTAGAGAAATACAATGTCTTGCAATTCAAGCATCAAAGCAACTGAAGTGACTTCTGTTTCTGATGACAGCAACATGTTCAATCAATTTGCTGTCCGTAATACACACATTATCCCAGCGTTTGTCACTGTGTTATTTGAATGTTTTCTGTACATGTACCCTGTTTAATACAGACAATTTAGGGGTAAAAAGAGAAATTATTCAAAGAAATCTATTACGAGGAAGTGGGGTAAAGTAGACCCACCAACCCAAGAACAATGGCTTGAGATAGTGGAAGAAATTTTCATAATAGAAAAGATGACACATCGGTTGAGACTACAAGAAACAAAGATGGATGACAAGTGGGAGAAATGGACATTGTTCAGGACAAAATTAAGCAACATTACAACAAGAAAATAAAGAGACTTATAACTATTTGTTTTCAATGAAGATGATATTTGGAAGATAGACTCCAAACAGTTTCTGTTGAACTAGATTTATTTGTGTTTGCTTTTGTTTCCTTTGATATGGAGACACCATGTTCTGTGGTGGGCTGTATGTTTTCAAAATGTGCAAATAATCAATAAAAATTAAAGTATAAAAAAAGATGAATCATTAATGCATCATTATGAACTATTTGCATTGGTTTTCACTGATAACAATCATTTCATCAACCGACAGTAAATTTGACAGATGGTCTTTGGGCCTGTGTTCAAATCCAATTTCAGAGCACTTTGCACCAGCATTTGATGCAGCTATATGAGAGTTAGCTTTTGCTTCTTTTGATAGGATCTATGTGGTCATTTGAAAAAGCTTTCAGTGCATTATATTTTCCATCACCCCTTGAAATATCACACAGAAAATATGGAAGCAAAATAAAAGAGCAACTTCCACCCACTAAATGACAGCAGAAGATCCAATCATTGTTTCTATGAATAGCTGAGTCAGATCACTTTCTCCTTTGCCATTGTTGTTTTGACAGTCAAAGTCCTGATCCACTTGATTGTGATTGATCAGAGAGGAAATAGTGACATCATAGTGCACCACTGCCCCAAAAGTTAGATTATTCCCAACTGAGGGGCCAGGATTGTGTGACAAGAAGCAGCTAACAATATGGTTGTATATCCATTCATGGTAGTAGGTGCTTGGACAATGTACTCCATTGTTTTTATTGAAAATATCATGCACAAAAACTGGTGGCAGTGAATACATGTCAGCAACACACATTGCTTTTTATTAAATGTTCTAGTAAGGTAAAACATTATATCATATAATTCAGTCTTTTGTGAAACATTCTCCATATATAATGACAACAGAGGCAAGAATTTCTTACAGATGATAAAGTCTTCTTGTCCTAAACTGTTATTCCCTTTATTATATGACAAATGGACAATAGAATTAAAGTGTTTGCTGTGAAATACATTGATTTTCTAATTTGCACTTCTTTATAAACATCAATGTTTATGCTGAATTTAACCTAATAAAAATATGATACAAAACTCTGGATTGATGCTCTCTCTATTGTTGATTTCATAAGAGTTAAGGGTTTTATAGGGTGCCTGTTTTAATCACCCAAAAATGCTACAAAGCTGAAAAAAAAACAAACCCATGTTGTTGTAGACATGTTTGCACCTGAAAGACCATCTAAGCGACATATCTACAGTTGGTTAGTTTAACAAATAATTTTATCCATCCCAGTCATTTAAAAGCTACTTAAACATTAATAGTCAATTCTCACAGTCAGCACAAGGGTAGCAACAGCTTTTTTGTCTGTAAAGGATGCATAAATCTGCAGTTCTTGACTGAAATCATTCATTTTAGCTTGAAGCCTTGCAGAATGGATCAGCCTGATTAGAATCTGGCTAATGCAGCTGCTTGCAAAATTTGCATCTTAAAGCATTAATTCAAGTAATTTCAGAGCAATTGTTTACCTTTTAGAGCTGTAACTGTGATGAAAGCACTGGCTGCATATTTCTTGATCTCACCTTCCAACTAAACATACCCTATTCTATCTGTTCTGCAGCTTACAACTAAAGAACATAATAGTTAAAGCCAAAATTTGTGCTCACAGTCACATAGGTGAAAAAAGACTACAAAAATTAAATCTCACTCCCCAGTGAGTTTTAAGCACATGGAACAGGGCACTACGATGCATGAGGCTGATGCATCTTGATACCTTTGTGAGTAGATGGAGAAGTATTTTACTTTTTAATTTTTAAGGAGTGGAAAAAAGTCGTCTTTACTCATGAAATACTCTGTGAACACTCTATAAGTTGATCTTTCTCTACAAATTGTTACAGTGAGTTGAAAAAATATGCATCAGTCTCAGTGCAAGGTTTGGTTATATTACATTTTTATAACTACAAAGAGATCAACAGTTTTTCCTTCAAATCATTCTCTGCTGGTTTTGCTTTGCTGCATGAACGTCTGCTTCCCCATTGCATCCAATTTAACTGTGCTATCCAGTAAGGGAGGTGGTTCTGTCAGTTAAAACTCTTTAGTTAAGGCTGCACTCATTTATCCTTTCATAAAACTCATTGGATTATCCGCCTTTACCTTTGATCCTCTCTCATTCATCCATATGGAAGAGCTTTTGAATATGACCCTTGACATGACATGTCAGAAACTACTGGTGGTTTGACAGAGGAGCAAGGTAAAACAAGACAGCAAAAAAGAGAACTGAGATGCAGTCTCTGACCAATGAGAGCACAGAGCACTTAATATATATGACAGTTAAAGATGCAAACAAACCAAACAGCAAAGCAATAATAAGGAAGGATGTGTTTTGTTGTGGTGGAACTATACGATGTAGAACAAGTGTGTTGGTGGGACTCTACCTTTATAATGTGTGTAAGAGTAACTACCTTGACTGGCAGAACTGGAAGAAATGTTAGTTAGAAACAGCAGCCTAGAGTGTCACTGCTGCTAGCATTAACAGTACATTAGCATACTAGATATTGTAACATTTGGAAAGGAATTAAAATGCTATAAAGGCATTATTATTGCTGTCTTCAATGAAACCATTCGTACCTTCATTGCAATCACATCACTCGAAAAATGTAGCAAGGTAAAACTGTTATCAGTCAAGTTTATAGGTCAGCCACAGCATGTTTTTTTTTCTTCCCCATGACCACTTATCTGCTGCAGTTGAAAATTGTAGTCTGACCTTACAGTGGGGGGTAAAATATCACCCTTGAAAAGGTCTGTTCGTGCGACTTCAGCTTGTAAATGTCTAATACAATGGCTCTACTATCATACCACTATGGGCAGAAACATCAAGCTATTGCAGAAAAGCCTGTTCTTGATGGATGCCTCCCTCCACAATGGTTTAATACTAAATAGGTATTTTAAATTCATCAAATACCACCCTTACGTCCTATAAGCCCATGCAGCCATAGGCCATTATACTTGCAGATCACTCCGGCACTGCTCTGACTGAAACTCATTCCCACACATTTTACATATCTGGCCACTGTGGCGGAATATCCTCTGTCACTTGCTGTTTGTGATTGGTGAATACACAATGCATGTTTTCCCTTGGCATCCTGAACAACTGGATAGAAAAAAATTGGAACATTGCTTGGAACATGAGAGCTGTGCATGGAAGAACACCGTTTTTCTCTGGCCCATCATGGAAGATGCTCATTGAACTGAGAATGGCTTTTGTGTGAATCATCTGACAAATTATTTAAAAATGTGACCAAAAATAAGTGCAATGGGTGATGTCACAGAGACGGTGAGATCACTCGCAAAACTTGAAGGTGGCGTCATAGTTTAACAAGAGGATTCTGAAAGTACATACTCAGAACAATTATTTAAAAATGTTCTGAAGGTGTCAATAATGCACAGTGCTCATGGAGTGCAGACAAAGGGGGCCTGTTTGTGGGTCACACTTTATTCCCTAAATGTCTGCAGGCATTACCTGCAGCATGCATATAAAGAACAGAACTGAAGTGCATATTTTAGTATGAGCAGGTGTGAACTTATTTGCATATTTAAACCTACTGCATGATTAATTTTCTGTGACCTCATAAAGTGGGCACTGTTATTCTAAAAAAGACAACAAAATATAACAAAATGTACACACACACACACACACACACACACACACACACACACACACATATATATATATATATATATATATATATATATATATATATATATATATATGTATATATACATATATATGTATGTATATATATATATATATATATATATATATATATATATATATATATATATATATATATTAACATCAAAAAAGCTACCGAGGGTATTTACAGGGAATAATACATTAGTATATGGGACATGCGCTTTTCCAGTCATTTTGCTTTACGCCACAGGTCACACCTACCCATTCACAACCATTCACTCTCACATTCACTCAAAGATGGTTGAAGTTTCTATTTAAGTTGTCCATCAGTATCAGATGACACTTTCAAATTATGGTAACAATCTATTTTTGTGTCACACTGCTGTTATCAAGATGTTTAGAAGCATGCTAACTTTGTGGCGTATAGGCTTCTTATTAGATATTATCTAAGTACTTAACCCAGTTCCACATCCTACATCCTGTAGCCATAAACTAAGACTTTCCTCTTAATACCCCTGTAATTCATGCATATCAATCATGTGTTACAAGATATCCTCTCCAAAGCTTTGCTAGTGTGGGCACATAGGTTACATCGACACATTAATTACTGTCCAGACAATTAAACAGGCTGTATTAATGGACAACATTTAGCAATATAAACACAGTATTTATACAGTTTTGAAAATATGTTTTAGAATTGTGTTTAAATTGTATGATTGCAAGTACGAGTCAGTAAGTCAAAATCAAGATGCAATAAAAGAACTTATTTTTGTCACATTCGACATAAATAAAACTAAAATATTAATATTTGTTTCATTAAAGTAGACAAATAGACAATTAAAATGTATTGCTTTGAGGAAGAATAGCGAATTATATGGCACTACGCTCAATGGCCATACAAAGCAAAGACAGTTAAGATCATATGTAATGTTGAACATCTTCTTAACTTGCTAATAATAAACAGCAATTAAGAGGATATTAGTGGGAAACTCACAGCGCAAAACCAGTAAATTATGTACAACAGTCAAGTAGAATTAAGTTTCAGTGAGCTCCAAATAATGGCTAATACACTTCCAGTGTTACTGATAGCATACTAAGAAACAACATTTAAACTGAATAAAGGTCTTTAAAACATTTCAGAGTAACAGTATTTTGTATTGTTTTAGGTCTATTTGTTGCACTCTTTAATGTATGGCATGTTAAAATGCAGCCTCAAGGACCTGTAGAATACAACATGTCATACGTTGAATAAATGTATGGTCCATGGTGTTTCTAAGGTTTTAATGGAAAACATTGTTATATTAGCATAAACGGGCTTCTGCAAAACAAAGCTGTGATCAGAAAAATCTCTCATGGTGGATTTGGTCTGTGGTGATTGGGCCAGATATTAAGGGTTCACGGTTTATTTTTAAGACACGCCTGTCACCACTGTACATATTAATGTACCTTATAGAATAATAACAATGTTAGAACTACCTTATAGCTACATCTGTTAAGGCAACAGAGCCAAATTGATCATTTACCTTGCTCTGGGTGTTTTAACGAACAAATAGAGGACCAATTAAATTCCCAAGATCCTAAAATATCAATAGTAATGTCTTTAAAAAGACTGAAACCGAGGCTTTAAAATCCAAAATGGTCTTGTCATAATCCAGTAAATTCAGGAGCCTAATTGGATTTTGAAAGGCCCAGAATAGTCGCTGAATATTAAATACGAGCTCTGTCAAACTCTGTAATGGAAAAGGGGTCAAGTGGAAAAGCCATCAACGACATGCATGCCTACCATGGCCTTGGAAGTAATTTTTGCATATCATTTACCCCGGCACCAAAATGTGGTCAGTCACCACAGCCGAACACTAATGGTGAAGTTAAACTCCGGAACAAATATCAGAAGTAAGCCTTTCAGCGTCCAAATATAGACACTGAATATTGTAACACAGAACCTAGAGACTAATTGAAGCCCTTCTGTGAGTGCCATGCAAGCATTCAAGTCAAGTCTTTCACCTCAATATGCTGAGAGTGAGAGTGTTCAGAATCAAAGCCTCTCCCATTGCCAAAATAAAGATCATTACCTATGAACATTTTACTTTTATTATTGTTCCTGGTGTGATTTGCATGAATGTGATGATTTGACAGGACCCCCAAAATGCAACAAATCTCCAAGCTGTCTTTTTTAAAATGCAAATCAAGCCTAGCTTAGCCACTGACTTAAGGGGCTGATGTGTACAAATAACACCGTGCAAGCCGTGACCTAAATCTGGCTCAAAAATAACTCCCTGGAAGACCAGAAACCACAGTGGAACATGGAAGTGAAAAACTAAATCTCATTTACATTTCAGTCACACTCACTAAGGCTGCCAGCATCATTTATTGATAACAATTTTCGACCAAGCCAAAACATGATTAGCACATTGTGCTCTCTGATTCACGAGGCTGTTATCAACTTGATTTTCATTAAGCATGGAAATGCTTTCTAAACATCAGAGAAAGTAAAAGCACAGACTACAGGATTTCTTCATCAGTTATTTGTTAGTTAAATTCTGGTTTAATGTCTTCTTTTCTTCTTTTTTGTCTGGTTGTTGTTGACAACATAAACATATGACATAATCCTATAAAATATCTAACTCTTAATAACTTCCTAGTAAGTGACATTTATTTTCAAAGAGTTAAAGAACAGAAGTGACACTAATAATTGACAATACTGCTGTGAACAGATAATTAAAAATAAATTAACAAGAAATAAATAACTTAATGCACAGCAGGTAGTGCATATGCCTCACAGCAAGAAGGTTTCTGGTTCAAATGATGGTATCATCATTTAAAGTGGCTTACAACAGTTAGCCATTACGGCCATCAACTGTTGTTTGCCCTTGTAAGCCATTAGCTGTAGCGGCTAACGGCTTACCATTGGCCACTGCGTATGCTATGTCATAGCAGCGCTGCTTGATATGGATTGGTCTGTGATGAGTGTGATGAGCCAAACAATTGTCCAATCACAAGCTGCTGTCGTGTTTGAAGGTTCTGCCTCTGTAAACATTTTGCAGGGCTCTTTCCCAGATGGATTAGTGAAATATTTCCAATATGGAACCGTCCATCTGGCGTGTCAGGTTAGTCTCAACCCAGGGTGGGTAAACTATTGCGCAATAGGATCCAGCATATATGAAGTTTATGAAGATATCTCAATGGAACACCAAAGATGCTAATCACAAAGACATTGTACATTGTCAATCATCCAAGCTTGTAAACTCAAATTTTCTCTCTCTTGGTTGAACCACTTTCAGCTCAGGGTGCTAAGAGTACAAGGACAAAAAACTGTTGACTGAGGTTGTTTTTTCCACTCAGGTTACAGAGTGCTGAGAACTCTGTTCTGCATGTACACTGTTAAAATAAGAGCTGCTGGGGCAAAAAATGTCAGCTGTGAGCACAGGACTTAACATGCCTTTTTGTTCATGACTAGACCTTTAACACAAGGTCAACAGGATTTTCATTAACACAGCAATTTTTTTTGTGCTCGCCTCAACACTGATTTCAACAAGGTCCATAACATTTCTCACAAACTGTCCTGAAAACAAACATTGAGTCATTTTATCAAAACTGCTTCATCTGTATGGCAGAGCAGTGGCAGCAGCAAACAAGTTGATAGAGTTTTCCTTTAGCTGACAGCCAGAGGTGAGGCAAAGAGTTTAACCATGTTTGATGATAAAAGTAACTACAGACATGAGTTAGGTTCAGCTGAACTTGCATTTCACATTGAAATTGACTTACCATGACTGGCTCCCAATTGATTAGAAACCTCTAATCTTCAGTGAGAACTTGCATAGTTCTTGCATAGTGGGTGCAACCCTGTGCAGGTCCTACAACAACCAACATACCTGCAAGCACTCATCAGGGACGCTTGCACTGCAATTTTACAGGATATTGATTTGTTGAATTTACTTCCTGAATTGTCATCACCATAGGTTTTACCATCCAGCTGTTTGTATGACATCCAGGTAATGAGGGCATTCTCTCTTAATTAGAGGCTGAACCTGGTCCAGAGCCACCACCTTCTTCCCCTAATGCATATTTCAGGCACATCAGTGGAGGTGATAGCTCTGGGCTCCCAGTGATTACCTCCCTGTCATTTCTTTTAATTGCACCTAATGCCATTTAACAGCTAATGGCTGTCATAGTTGGAGAAAGCTAAAACCAAAGGTGTTTATGAGGGGGAACATTCCTTTCCCCCTCTGATAAATACTTCCCTGTGAGAAAAGCATGACATGAGGAACTGAAGGTCTGTGTGCTGTAATCATGCCTCTGTGTGCAGGCTAATGAATACAGAGCCTGATCCATTTCCCAATCTGCCCTCAGTAATGAAAAGAAGAGAAGACTTTCCCCCTGCAGCCCAGCCTTGTAAGCCAAGTTAACACATGCATGCCACCCCTGTGACTTGCAGATTGGATTTGCCATTGAATTATTCACTAATCTCTAACTATAAAAATGCTTCCTAAACAGGCTGCTGTATAGTTTGGCGTGATTTGTTATTTGCATTTAAAGTGCTGGCGGGACTTCTGTTGTCGAGGGGAAGGCAGGGGTTTGTGGAGGGTGCAGGTGGCTCAAAGAGTGCATGGCGAGTTGAAATGTGGGTGAAGCAGAAGCCTGTCCTCTGAGAACATTAAGGATTGAGAGCATGCAGAGTGTACCGTCTGTTTTAAACAGCTCATTTGGGTATGCTTAATGTCAACATGGATTTTCACATTATCACACTGACAAACTGCAACAATTCAAAGCCAAAATGTAATTCATTCCTTTTTTATAAGCACAATGATATGATATCTTGGGTGACAAATATGAAACAGCATAAACAGTTTCCTGGGAGCACATACAGTCTTTTAAAAGCAGGTGAAAACTGTCCTTTCATACACGCATACACTGCTGCTCAAAACAACACAACTGACGACAAAGCTACAAAAGACTGCCTTGCCAAGCCCTGCAGGCACAGTAGCTGCCGCCTGTCATAAGACAGGCATTGAATTCAGTGGTTTCCTGCACCTAAACGAATTGCTGAAAGCAGCACTCAGTAAGACAAGCAGTATCTCCAGTGTGCAGTACCACCAATGGCACACAGAGCCAACTTTGAAATTTCAGTAAACGGGTCATGTGCCCATACTACACAAGCAGTCAGCTCGAAGTATGTTCAAATGCACTTTACAAGACATGTACAAAAAAGAGATTAAAGGTGCGAGGTAAGAGACCACTATGGAAGGCCCTACTGTATGGGAAAACACAACAGATTTAATGCATTGATACTGATATTTTACAAAAGAAAATATAAAGTATCATGTAAAAATAAAAAAAAATAGTTTTTTTACACCTGGAACACATTCCCCAAAAAGCTGGAACAGAGGCAGTAAAAAACACAGGTAATCAGTTAGATTGGAAACAGGTGAGTATCAGAATTGGGTATCAAAGGGAAGCATACAAGCAACTGATGATCAAATAGCCTAACAGTTTAAGAGCCATGTTTCTCAAAGGAAAATTGCAAGAAAATTAGAGACTTCCATAATTTATAACCCATAATATCATCAAAAGATTGAAAGAACACCTCCAAACTGTGCATGTAACTGGCAGTGCCAAAACCAACATTGAATGATCATTGACTTTGAACCCTTGAGCAGCACTGAATTACAAACCATCCTCATTCTCAAAAAGAAAATTACGACAAGGGCTCATTCAGAAAACTCCTCTCAGTTTAGAAAGTTTAAAAAAACTCTTGATGCAGTTCAATAAGAGGAAAACTGTGATGATTCTGCAGCGTGTGACTTTTCCCCCTGCTCCTGTTGCATTCTCCTTTCCTGGGACGGGGCATGTCTACCTTGAGCTGTGGCTCCCTGCTGGATCACACCTGCTCTTCATCTTGGCAATCAACTCATCTTTTTAATCCTGTAGCAGACCCCTTACCAGTGCCAGAAGATTCCCACTTGTCCTTGTGGTATTGCTGGCCAGCTCTTATCATGTTAAAACTAAAGCAGGTACACACATATGTTTTTTCTAAATCTGAAAAAAAAAAAAAAAAAAAAAAAAAAATCTGTTAGAGACCTCATACTTGAAGATAAAAAAATCAGGCATTGAACAGTTTTGACCGTACTGCGGGTGGTGTGCACTGATAGTCTCGACACAGCACACCACAACAAATAACATCCTGTCTCGCCACTGATCTAGTATCTAGTCCTCAAAGACATAAATCTCAAGTGATCAAACGTGATCTAAAAAATACAATGGATGGAAGCATAGCTATAACCATAAACGTTGTCTATGGGAACGACTGGAAAACACACCGGGCAACATGGGAGGAGACCTATGAGAAGGGGGAATGATGGTGGTCTTTGGACTATTTTTCAAGGAAAATTGGGAACTAAATAAAAGAAAAGACTTTGGAAAAATGGTGACAGCATGAACAGGTGAGCTGGTCCTCCGTTTCTAAGGTCCACCAAACTTTGTGTTTATGTTTCAGGTCGGCTGGCTTTCTTAACATTTACACCTGCTTCCTTGTTCCTCAGTCAGCTCGCTTCTTGATTGGCTATATTCTGTTTCACGTCACAGTTCACCGAGTCATGACTCGGGAGTCGTCGGCTTTCCCCATGCACATGAAAATTTTGGTCACTCAAAACACACATCAGACCACAGGATAATTTTATAGGACAATCTTATAACACAGAAGATGGGCATTGGTATTCTTGGCTGGGAAGAGGGAAGGTCTGGACATAAACAGCTGATAATCTTTATGTGTTACTTTAGTAACTTTGGTTGATGTTTTTTGTGGTTATCTTGTGCTTCAGAGAACTTGTACTAACTCTTTGTCTCTGTTCCTTTCTTTCCGTTTCTCAAGGATCTCAGACTTATTCCCTATCAAACACTGCAAGTTAGAAATGAGGCAAAACAGAAAAACAAGATGTTTATATGGTTTTGGGCTTTTTTCGTTTCTGTACCGCAGCACATTTCTACTCTTGCTCTCCTCTCAGCTAAGCAGCAAATGGAAAAACTGGGAGCTGGCTCTCACTCAATGAGAGCTGGCTCTTCTGTTTCATTACAAAGAATAGGCTCTCACTACTAAATAAACTATCTGATTTCATTATTTACTGTTGTGGACCTGCCCACAAAGTACACGAAAATGATTTTATAAGTTTGTATACCCTGAGATTTTCTCTGTCATCATCATTGGGTCCAACCACTACAGACCATATAAAGATATCTGCTCACTTAAGCTGTTTTTAGTTGATGGTTCATCCACTGAGCCAACAGAAAGTATGGCTAAAACATACTCCCTAGTAGCTAAGGGTCAGCTGGTCACTGTAAAGGTGCGTTCACACCAAATGCCACTTTGGCGACCTCTGTGACCACTCTCCATGCAGAATCAATGTACAGCCATGATCAGCCACGACCACGTGTGACCAGATCTCACTCGATACTACAAACAAGATCTGGGTGACTTGTTCACATCTTTGGAGACATGGGGATGGTGGCCGCAAGAGCCAATCAGCATTATGTGGGTGTGTGATGACAACCATGACAGACTGTTTTTGTCTAGGTAGCTGACTGACAATCTATGTTCGTGTAGGGAACATTAGTTAGCGAGTACATTTTTTTTCTACCAAGACAGACCACAGAAAACTTACAGAAGATGCTTCTGCAGGACCACCTGCAATATTTTGTGGTTGATAGGTGAGTGAAACGAATACAGTTGGAATAATGTCAGCTAATACATAAAATGTGCAATTTGTTCAGGCGACAGGACCTGGGTTTGCAATGTGATCTTGGTTGCAAAGTAGTGTTCGGTTTGAATGCAAATTGAGATGACTTGACCTCTGCTGAGAAACTATAACCATCACAGCAGGAAATGTCCAGTTGGTCTAGATTGGCAAAATGTGCACTTATGCTTCACTACTCAAAAAGAAATTTATGCAACATTATTTGAGGCTCTACTCACATAATACATCACCAATTCGATGTGTCCTATTTTTTATTATTCAGATAAAGATAATTGATTAGTGTTTTTACAACCAAGTATTATCCTGGTTCAGTTTTACTTAAACAAAGCCAAAGGATGTAAAACATGGACATAACACAAGTTAATGCAGCAGAATGGTCTAATCTTGTGTAACTGAACATGATTGTTCAAATATTGTTGGTAACAAACTAAAGTCCTGCATGATCAACAGAAATTAAAAGATCATATTCCTATCATATATCCAAGCATAAAAACAAATTGGTATTCTATGGTTTGGTACTTACACAGCCAACTGTTCAAATGAGCTCTGTGTCGAAGATTCAAGGATAAGTAAACAACATTGTTCAGAGTAGAACAATGACACTGAAATATAAGTTACTATAGTGAATATATATACATGTGAACCATTGATCTAGATTTACTGAACATTTCTTCTATGGTCCTTCCCTGTGGCTGATCATCAGAGGATTTTTCTGCCCTGAGGCCTGTGTTCAGAGACCTCTGTCACCACTCAACTGTCTATTTTCCCTCTTTACCTTGCTTTTCACCCTCTTTCCCCCCAGCAGTGTTCAAACTATCAAACTCAACCAACCTCTCCATGCTTAGTTCACACTCCACTGAGCCGATGTCATCATTCCTACATATCTTGCCAGGTAGAATTGGCCTCCTTTTCTCCTTCCTGTTGTTCGTTGGCTAAAAATAAAGCTCCCTTTTGCAGAGCTACCATGAGGCTCCAGTCTGGCCCTCCACAGGGCACAAAACTTCACTTCCTGACAAACAGACCCCACTTTAAAGAGTCAGTGGCCAACCTAGTTATTTGATTGTTCAGGAAAAAACATGTTTGTTGCACTCCACTGATGTTACAAGAAGGTCCCTCAGGAGATAAGCTGGAGCCGAAAATGGATCTGCCATTTAAGCTCTTCCTTAAGGAACATGACATGAAGACTTAAATCAACTCAGTGTAACCTCTATGCAATCATCATAAATCTTCTTATACAGTTATTCAAGGAATATGGTAAATATCTGGGAATTCATACATTAAAATTCAAGTAAACACAAAATTTTTAAAATGTATTTAATTAGTGCATTTTGTCAACATAATGACATGAATTATTTACAGTTTAAATCCATGTAGATAATGATTTTATATAACATACATTGGTGTCTGGCTGTGCCTTGATGGTGTTGGGTATTGTCTCTTTGTGCAAATACCAACCAATTATGTTTATCAGGAAACATGATGTAGTTACCAGGGGAAAAACATAAAACAATGAAGATATAAAGCTACACCATACTATGCATGCTCCCAGAAATATTAATGCTCTGAAAATAGGGTTTGCAGAGAGCTTTAAAAGTAGGAATGGCTGATTTTAGTGAGGGATTATTTTGGAGCAAATTATATGCATATATAATTTTGAGGATTTGTTTCTTAAGGGACCATATACTATTGCATCCCTGATACCATCTCAGGACAAAATGCTAACTGGACAGGAAAAAAAATATTACTGTAGAGCAATTCAGTTAGATTATAACATCTTTTATGGACATGCACTTAAACAATAGGTCCTTGTAGCCCTTGGAGGTTGGTTAAGGTATAGTAGTCTAGCTGAATTATCAACTTTGTTTTTGTATAATGTCTCTGCGCTTTAGGTGGACTAATCGCACAACACATCCCTCGCAGAGATCAAGCCCTCACTATGTTAATGTTGATGTCCTTGCCTCCTTTCACACCAAAATCAGGACTGCTGCTATGGCAGTTCTTGGAACGCTGTCTCTGGATTGGTTTTAAAAAATGGTCCGAACATTTCTGCTCTCAATGGCTTTTGTACTGTATTTTGCAAATGCATATTATTGTTTCCCTTTGAATTGAACCCTGACATCATCATCAGCTAATTATGTCTGACTTGACTTCCATCAAATAAAATTTGGCTCTTAAAATTCTGGAGTTATGCAACCCATTGCAGCCCTCAGGTGACCTAGAAGCCTGTGTATACCTGATTGAACACTTCCTCAAATATATGATGCATCAAATGACACAGACATACTGGTCTTCTTCATGCTGTGGCTCTCTGTGATTGTCAGTCTCTAAATAATGTCTAGTTATTATGTGGTTGCAAAGGCTAAACCAATATGTGCAACTTGTCAAGAGATCAGAAAGAAATTCCCTCATTTCTTTCAACTAGTGGCTAAATTGCAAGAAAAACTTTGCTGCCCTCTGCTTCAGCTCAAGATTGTGTCAGGAATGTTAGAGATATTTCACTGTCAAGCAATGCTTTGTTCAAGTGCTGCAGGGCAATTTGGATGCTCCAAGAGATAATTTTGAATGTTCAAGTTTAAACCAGGCATAAATCTCAAATTGTTATTCCAGAAAATGACCTCATGTCTTCATATACACATAATGTGTAATGCACAACCAATCATTTCTGTATATCTTGGCCCCCTAAAGCACAAGACCCCAGGCATTTGCCTATACTTGCTGTGCGGTAAAAGAAGCCAATTAGTGGTCTTAGATTGGAGTTTAAATGATGTAAGTGAAATCTCTGCAACTCAAGCTCACTCTTTTCTTTAATCCGAGGCAAACTCTGTGTGAGTCAATCATTTTTGTACTATAACAGCAACTTTCTTGAAGTTCTTAAGACTTGCTCTGTTTTACAGGCACAATTACTGCTCAAGTTTGCTGAGTGGAATAAAACTGACAACAGAGGAGCAGAGATCTATCCACACATGAAAGCTTCAACATTAAAAACAGAATAGGGAGCAAACTGGGATATTTTGTGCCCTGAATTTATATAGTAATTTACATCAACAGACATGCTTTTTCCTCTCAGATCTGCTGATCCAAATCAATTTGGCCGGTTGAAGACATCCCGAGAAGTAGAGAGGCCTTTAAGTGCAGATAAAGAGCACTCCTCAGGTCCTAAAATCAACAAATGATTAAGAAAGGTTTGAATGAATTTTTACTTCTCCTTTTGAGTCTTTAATGGACTCAGACAGGAAGTCAAGAGGAAGACAATCCTGTGTCAAGAGCACTTTCAATAATGTGCTGATGCTCTGAGTTGAAGGGCAGATGGCTGTTCTTGCTCAGTTTTGTCATGTTTCGGTTGTGCTCACTGAATGGAAAAAATGCTGAATGATACAGCGACATGCTGGATTAGTCAGTTAAATTAAAAAAGGTCACAGCGCTTAGTCAGTGAAACTATGACTTTAGGAGGAATATTTGACGAAATGTGCCCATGATGGCATGTAGCTGACATTAGAAAAAAAAAGCCCTGCAGCATTTTGTCTTCTCAGCTCATTCCAAATTACTGCATAGTAATGACCCTTGAAATATCTGAGTTTATTCTGTTTTTCAGAAAAATAAAACAAAAAAATACTTTTTGTCAGAAATTCAGAGCAAAACAGAAAAACATTTTACAGTTTGTAAATACACATAACATGGTCTTCACTTAATACATGCACATCAAATGTATAATTCAACATGAATGCTACTAGGATTGAAAGTGGCTCCTCTACCAAACAGGAGAAGTAATACTTTTCAGCACTCACAATGCTGAGTAGCTAGTTCCCTTTTCATTCTTATAACAAACAAACCAAAACATTTGTTTTACATTTCTTCTGTATAAAAATGTTTTCTGAGTTATCACATGCTGGAGCAAGTGGTTTCTCACCTTGATCAACATAGTCAGATTCACCTGTGAGCAAGCCGAGAGCAAATCTTTGTCTCCACAGATGGGACGGGACAGATGGATGTTTTAACAGGGGCACCTGATGTCCTAGGGCACTGGAGAATAGGAGTCTCTTGGTTACAGTAGTATCTAACAGCCCACCATCAGGTGACCAAACAAGCACTGCTTACAACTGGCATGCATGTAATTCTGATCATTTATACTATATTTTACAGATAAACATCATAAAAGATAACAGTATGACAGTGGCTCTGTTGAAGAGTTAGTCATCTTGCTAGAGGAAGTTAATCCCCATAATTGTGCAGTCACATGTTAATGTGTCTTCAGGCAGACTTAAATGAAATTGCTGCCATAGCTCTGTAAGTGCATGTAAATGACTCATATAAATAAATGCAACAAGACAACACTGATATTGCAGCATCCACTATCTGCTTGTAAGTTTGGTGTTAAATGAATATGTTTCTCAGTCTGGCCCTTTAAACTGTAGAAGAGCTGCACAAGCCCAAGTCCTTTATCATTTAACAAGAGTCTCCACAAATTTGTGAACACATCTCAAGATAAGAAGCCCCGCATTTTTTAAATGGACTATTTCCTCTTGGAATAATATTTCATTTGCACGACAATTTAGAAAAGGTTCTGAATAGTTTTCACGGAAGCTCATGCTACAAACAAAAGCAGCATAATTACAATCTTTTCACTGTATTCTTTCTATAAAGACAAACTGTTATAGGTGTTAAGGAGCCAATATTTTAGTTTGACTTATTTTCATTTAATTTGATTTTGATGGTGTGATTTGATTTTAGAGTATTGCAAATGCTCAATGGAACCTCTAGTTTTCACATACCAAATACCCCTGATCCACTTCTCAGTCCACCTGAGGCCGTCTGTTGGAGTTCCTGCCCCTGTGTGCTTCCCTTCACCCAGTGGGAACAGTCTGCTCTGAATGGTTTGTCAGTTCACTTTTTTGTTATAGTCAATTAAGCCCTGCCTGGCCCAGTGTTTTCAGCATCTTTGCATACATTGTACAGTCTTTTGTCTGTGCTGGGCTCTCCTCCCTGAACGAATAACTTTAACTGCTGATGAAACAATGGAAGGGTGTAACACAGGAAGGTGCTTTAAATGGGGGAGAGGGTATAAGCAAAGGAAATGTTTCTCCTCCGACATGGCCAGTTGCATAAGTGGTTGAGCCAAGGTCCATGAGGCCAACATATACCATCTGTGCCAGAGGTATGAATAAACAAATCTTAGCTTTACACTGTGTAACTAAGAATGGGACTTTTCCTCACAAAAATATATATTGATGTGCAAAAAACACTGCAGCACCATGAAAGGAACATTCTTGGCTAGAGATGGTAATTGTGATGTTTCCATTTCTTATCAGGATAATTTGACATTTTACTCTGGACAAAACAAAAGCAGGTTTAATGGTTCAAGATTGTTTGATATCTTTTTTTGTTTATTATTATTATTATTATTATTATTATTATTATTATTATTATTATTATTATTATTATTATTATTATTATTATTATTATTATTACTATTATTATTATTATTGCTTCCTGGAACAAACCACAAGATTTTCCAGGACATTCAGCTGCCTAAGGAAAATGGAACATGTTCTGGGTAATTTGCATTAATTCTTGATTCAAATGTAATATTCTCCTTGACAGTATAGAGATAAGTTTGATTTGACCTCCTTATCAAGCTTCGACTTTGGCTGCTTTTCTAAAAGAACCATGTGGTCAAGCATACTTAACCTTAAGAGCATACTCCTTCATTTCTCCTTCTCTTATCTTTCTTTACCCAAGAGGTGATTACCTTCATCATTTTCATTTTTCAGTGTGGGAACCTCATCTTTGCATCGCCTATTAAGAGGTAAAAAACAACCTCTAAATGGTCCAAGGACAACCAAATCAGATCTGTTTGCTATTACTTGAACAGTTAAAGCATCATAGAAATATATATTTGTGATATTTTTCCTTATGGCTGTTCAACATCCTCTATCTTCATTTAAAACTGCAACTAACATACCAGGCTGAAAATTTAATCTCATTCTATGCCATTAAACCTAAGGGAATGCTTCCAACTTAACATTTTTCATGCATTTTAGTGACATAGCTATTAGTATTATTACTGACTTTGTATTGATTTTCTTTAGATATCTCCACTAGCCACTCCACGTCTAATGCTATCCCTTTACGAGGCTCTCGCCATCCCAGTATTGTATGTGTGTACTCAGAGCCACAATAAAGCAGCATTGATTTTTTTTCTTCCCCCCTTCTTCTTTAAAGGACAAAGGAAGGGGAGTCCATTGCCTTGAAGAATTGCCTTAATAGAAATACAGAGCGATGCCTTGTCTGCTGGCAGGTGTCGCTCACAGGGACCTATTGTGTTTTGTGCTTCAAGGGAAACACGACAACAGTTTTAAGGGAAAGTAAAACTTCCCAGTGATTAGTTTGCAGAAGTAGTTGGACTAACAAGCTTAGGGATGCATTTGCTTATCCATTCCTCTGGCTAATTTCTCTGATGGATTTTTGTTTACTTTGTGCATAAAACAACAGAATACATTAGTGTGCCCACTGGACAAAGTCATAAGGGACACACTTTGAACAACATTGAAATAGCCATTTCCTGCCCATTGATCACATTATGTTTTACACTGATGGACAGAAGTTATCTATTATCCCTTTTATTGCTGCCAATAACAATGCTAAAGCACATAAGAGACCTACGGAAGATAAAGTGCATGTTTAAACATTTCTTGCATGTATGTAGTGATATTAGGTCACGTTGATAGAGAAAAGAACAGTGACATTGAGTATGAACAGCTATAAATAAAGGGCATGTGTGTTTGGGGTGCAAATGAGCATCAAATCATGGTCATCCAATCCTAAGCACCAATATAATTCCCAACCAAAAATGAGAAAATACAGCCAACCAGACCTTCCTCCCTACAAACCAAACAAAAAATACATTGCAAATAATCTATGCATGGAAATAGGTTATAGTTGATGGGAAGTTTGGCTCTTTTCAGAGAGCCAGCTCATGGGTTCAGCTCCCAGAGAAGAGCCGGCTCTGTTGACTCCCAAACGGCTCTTCATCTACGATCTTTTGAAGCCCTATATGTTACTTTAATGAAAAATTATTTTTTGTGTAGAAAACCTGTTTGTGTTTAGTGTTTTTATATGAAAATCATTATAATTGCCTAATTTTGTGTTTCTGTTATAAAATCAATCTTACTGCCAATATCGTTAAACTGCAGCCAGATACTCTCAGGTCACTCATAGTTATACTACAAGACAACATTATGCACTCACACACTCTCCTCACTGCTGTCTCACTCACTCCTATATCATCACATGTGGTTGCCCAAATGGCCGCTATGCTGGCCAATCAAAACAAAGATCCACCATAGGCGCTGTGAGAGCTAAGGAGCCAAAGGAAAACACTGGGAGCTGGCTCTCACCCAATAAGAGATTGGGAATCAAGAATCAACTCCCAGAGCATGACACATCACTAATAGGTTATACTTTGTGTTTTGTCTATTGGGTCTGGATACTTTAATTGATGACCTGTGTTTGTGCCAAAAAAGTGTTGCTGTTGTGCCCTGAATTTTTTACTTTGAAATTTACCACGATCAATCCACACAGAATTAAATACACATGTCAACTTGGGTATGAGGTATTATCTACATTTGATATAGGTAAGCCTGCATTCCTGCCACTAACCGCAGTAAGGATCTAAGTGGAAATAGAGAAATGTTAACTTGATTACAAATATGGACACAAGCAATTGATATTTCAGTTTGTCCGATGCAAGGAAATCAGTTCAGTCTGTTACACTCATTTGTGTTTATTGCTTCAACTCAAATTATGAAAGACTTTTGTTGTCCTTACTTGTTGCAAGGAAAACTATATTCCTGAACTGTAGACAGTAGACAGTAGACAGACTGTAAACCACCTACAGCAGCTGAATGGTATAAGGTGATCTTTGATATGATGCCTATATCTAACATACAGGTGTAAGTGTAAGACAAATGTTTGTTATGACATCTGGTTGCTTTTTCTTAAACTATATCCAGATTATCAGATTATGATTATAAATATATGACTGCTCTGGACAGTAAAATATACCAGAGTGTTGGTGATGCTATATGATAGGATTTTTTCTGTAATGGCTGTGTTTTTTCTGTATGTGTTTTTGATGTCATTTATGGAGACATACAAAACAAGTGATGTGATATACAGGTACATTTCAAAAAATTTGAATATCATGAAAAAGTTCAATATTTTTTATCACTCATTTCAGAATTACCAAAATTTCAAGCAATAAATGTTTGAAATGTTTCACTCTATCTGTAATGAATCTATATAATATATGGGTTTCACATTCTGAAATGAGTGATGAAAAATATTGAACTTTTTCATGATATTCTAATTTTTTGAGATGTACCTGTATGGTCTGACAGTCATGTTGCTTTGTCTTTAAATGTTTGATACTGACACTTGTTTTGCATACCTACATCATAAAAAGCTAAATAAGGATATTGTTGTGAAACACAGATGTCCTCTTTAGGGTGAGGAGGGGTTACTCTTTGGAACCACGGCATTGTGTACTTACTTGTTCTTTTGCATACACAGGTGTTCAATGCCCGAGCCCACTCCTTTGCGGGCCTTGCACCGCCTTCTTTATAGATTATCTTCTGTTTAGCCAGTTTAGGGCCTTCTCTGCACTGGGTCATTCATTACTATTGGAATTTCTAATCAACTTTATTGCCTCAAATGGTTTGCCACGAGGTAAAGAGCCAAGTCAGTCTGTTTTGGCCAATGAATGATAATGTATTTGTATTTTTGAGATGCTTTGATTGTGAAATGTCTGGAATTTTTTTTCAAAGGATGGAAGTTCTTAAACCTCCAGTGAGAAACACGTTACTAGTTATTAAACACTTAAATTGAAATGTATTCCTCTCTGTAACCAATAAGAGCATACAGATTTTTTTGGCCTTAATAGCTGCCATTGCATTCTGCTCAGAGATTTTACCTCACAGCCAAGATTAAAAGAGTATGATATCACTTACTGCTGAGATCTCTCTGAGACTTTTCTATATGAGGCATGAATAAAGAGGAAATATAAGTCACTGACCAAGAAGTTGTGGTGAACCAATGTCTATTAAACATGTTAGTAATATATATATACTGTATATACCCATATATATGTACATATTTTCTAACAATGTTAAGCTATCTATGTATAAGCCGTACGTACATTAATGCTTACAAATGTATTCAGTACATATGCCTAGTCTTCCACATGTGACAGTTCATGATACAGATTAAGAGTCTGGCATGTTGGCATGTATGAACATGTTGTGTAGAGTTACACTGACCATATACACGACCTGCAAGCATGTCTGTGAACACATACATGCATGAGGAAACATTTGTCTCTGTGTCAGTCCAGGACTGTGCCACAGCCATACAAACAATCCAGATTATCCCCAGTCATTTCTCTGGTCTTGTCATGTATGGGTCCATGTGCGCTGTTTCGCCTGCTGGTCAAAAGCATGTTGTAAAATTCCTTTTACTGTTTGGGATGGAAGGTGCATTCAAGGAAAATGAAATCCGCTGATTACAATTGATAATGTCTGTTCTTTAAACAATGGGAAGCATAAGACAATAAAACATGTTTAAAAATTGCCTGTGTGCCTACCTGGTCTCATTGGGTGAAAAGAGCAAACTCATCGTGTCACTGCGCTGCACTGAAGTGAACAATGAATCAGAGCAGCTAATTGCTGCTCTCTATTACCCAATGTGTCAAGCCAAAAAATGGATCCCGCAGGTGTAGTTATTATAATTAGTCTGCTCAGAGCAACTGGAGTAAAAAGCAAGAGATCATTCAGTGGGGGGTTACAGTGACGGAGAGAAAAAAATAGACAGAAGCTATCTTCAAAGTGAGAAAAAAGGACTGACTGACAAAAAAATGAACACCACATCTATGCCTTAATAACAACCCAAGGACAACCACATCAGTTTAAATGACCCAGACTTGCTAAGGTTCATTAAGTATATTCCCATCTCTCTGTCAACAGCCCACTGCATTGGCTAAAAGATGATTTTGTTTGCCATGGCTGCTCTTAGGAACTTGTTTCAAGGGGAGGAGGAGCACCCAGTGACCTTAGGAGTAAAAGATAGGCTGGTCTCAATTAGCAGCATATCAGAGAGAGCAGGCTTGTCTTCCCGTCCCAGAGGATAACCACTTTAATTACATCTAAGGAAGGCAAATATATGACTTTATGAGTGTGTTTAAGAGCCTGGCTAAGAAGCCCAAACTGCACTTTAATATCAGACCACTTTTAATTACCAGCTCTCAGGAGTTAGATACAGTAAATAGTCTTTTATTTTTCTGAACAAGATATAAGCACTTTTTTAAATACCTTGGCTCTATACATCCTAAAAAAAATCCAGAAATTTAGGGGCTGTTTGTCAGAAAATCGGGGTGACAACATTAAAAATAGTACATGAATGAAAAAGTTAAACAAACATATTGCTAATCATTTTAATCAGACAACACATATTCATATTTGTGCAAAATTTGTGTTGCAGGGGCAGGACATTTCAACATATTAGGGGCATGGTCCATGCCTGGCCCTTCATTAATTGTTATTAGACAACATGTTCTGAATTGACAGAAGATTGATTGATTGACTGACTAATTAAATCTTTATAATTACATCATGACATATTGCTGTTCAGTAAATACCAGTTTTTACTCCCAAATAGATAGCACTGATAATCACAATTTCTTGACAAGCAAGCAGCTGTCATGAAAAGAATAAATAAATACATTATAACTGACTTTCTTTCAGGCAGAGTATTGAACAGCAACAAGTAGATGCCTATGTATATGTACTTAGACATATTTTAAACTGGTATCAGAGACATGTTAGGCACTAAGAAACAGCCAAGGTATACATAGGCCCAGTCTGCTCTAATTGGATGACTGATCTATTCTGGAAATTGGTTTGATCAGTGCCATGTTTTTTAACATCTCTGCATTCTTTATATGATCTATATTCTGCAGTGGGTTTGATTTCTGAGTTACAGAACTTGAACCACTTATCCTTACACTGGTAGGAGGGCAGGAGCATGAGATATTTCGTGCAGCCACTGACACTGTGGATAGGATAAAGGGAGATGTTTTCATGCAAGTGACTTTTTGTCTTGTGCATAGAAGTACTCTATAATTTAAAGACATGTAATGCTCATGTAAAACCAAAGGGCATTTCAAGTACAAAAATAATAGAATATATGGAAGACCAGCGATTCTCTTTTAGTTTAGCCTTGGGATCCATCAGTACTACCTTTATGCCTTATGTCAAATTTTGATCAACATTTATATAATAATGTTCCCCTTTGGAAACCTGTATTTTGATAGATTGATCTACAAATTTAAGAACCAATCAAACAGCACTCGCATTTTGGACCTTGAAGTACTGACATACTTTAACACAGGACTTCAGTAGAGCTGGGTGCACATTAGGGCTGAATGATATATTGTTATTGTGTCTGTATCTACATATGAACATTCGAGATATTAATATCCCAACAATATAAATGATATAGATTTCCTCCCGCTAGTCATATCGTATTGTATCAGATGTGATGGGACAATTAATATAGATACAAATGTATATGCTGGTTTAGACGGGTACATTAAATAGTGGTTGCTGTGATTGTTTATTGCATTGAATTGTGCCCGACACTCTGGATACCTGCCTCTGAGGCTTTGGTGGCGTATGCGCACTGTGTGCCTGGAGCCAAATTATCACAAAGGGTGCACTTTGCCTGCTGTGAGAATAGACCGAAATCGTCATTGCGCCAACCTAAGTCTGTCGGCACCTCCCCCTAGTGCGCCGCCACGCCCATCTCCGCGAAGCTGGTCCACCAACTAGCCAAATTGGCTGTGCATAGCCGTGTGCTGGATGAAATTACCACTGTGCTGCATGCGCCAGGCTCCGTCACCCTGCGCTAAATTAGGGCCATTAGTCTTCATGCTGTTGCCCCTGGAATCCACAGAATTTCCCACCCTTGTGCACACTAAGTGCAGCTGATAGATTTAAGAGGGTCACTTTGGCCTGGATGCTATCACCTCTCTGCTGTCACTTCTCTGTGTCTTTTTACTGGAGTAGCAGTCCACAGAGCATGCATTACTTGAGAATATACTGTGTATGTGTGCATGAGAGGGAGAGGCTTTGAGTGTGTTGATCTTTCACACAAAATAACACAACCTTTTTTTGTTAACCCCATGCAAGCCACCACTTCAAACAGCTACATCTCAATATATACACAATAACCTCAGTCCTGTTGAGGATTTATGTTTGTCTTCACGAGAGGATCATTTGTAGATTCAATGGCGTGAAATAAAAGCTTAATAGGTATGCAGGAGGAAAAGAACATAAATAGCTTCGCTCAGGCACCTGGTGGGTATGGATTATCATCAGGCAGAGGGTTAACTAAATTTTCTCTCTTGACTTAATGTGTCCTCAGCAGTTATCTGTATCAATACATCAGAGGGCCAGATGGCAGGGAGTCACTGTGGGAATAGAATAACTGACAGGCACAAGAGCTCTTAAGACATGGAGAGAGCCTAGGAGACACAAAGCAAATGAGAGAGAGAGGAGCAAGACAGGAAGAGGAGGAAATTAATCACAATGGAATAATTGACAGACAGACAGATATAGTAATCATATGCTGTAGATGTGCTCTTGGAAAAACAGCTGGTGGAAAATGAGCAAATAAAAAATGGATGTTTAGCCTTACAGTCAGATTGAAAATCCATCCATCAGCTATAAATACTTCTTCTCCCTTTCTGGGTCCTGGGTGGGGGGGACTCTGCCTCTTGCCCAATATGCAGCTGTGATTGGGCAAGAGGCAGAGTACACTTTGAAGCGGTCACTAGCTAATCAGTTCTGTAAACCTACGTGCAATTTAGAGTTGCCAAGCCAACAAAGAGATGATCTTTGGCCTGTGGGGGGAACTGGGTTTTACCCAGAGAAAACCCACACAGACACCAGGGAAACATGCAAACTCAAAAGACCCTGATCAACACAAGGAGTGTAAACGGCGAGTTCTTGCTAGAATACATGTGTGGGATTCCGCCAAAAGAGTGAAATTTCTGTCCCCAGCATATTGTTGTATATTAAATGTATAAACACAAGTAATAATATATTACAAATTATATTTTACTATTATACTAAACACCATGCACATTAATATTTGTAGAAATTACAGATATATATATTTTTTATAATTTAAAATGGCATCCAAAACACTTATACATAGCATTTCTTGCCTGTCCCCACAGCCAAACACTACACTTTACTACAATGCATCATGAACAAAATCCCTCCAAAGCAAATTTTCTTTTGCATTTAAGTGTGACTCCATATTCTATCTACACTTTTAAAACAAAAGTTTTACAAAATAGTCATTATATTTTGGTTAAAATTCACATTTTAGTGCTGTCCCCAGGTTTTCACTCATTGCTGTTACCCAAACACATTCCCCCCTTTAAAACATTCCACCACTGACATGTTCTGCAGGAATTGACATCATTTAGGTCTTCTGCAAGTCATTGGAAGACCAAAAGTAAGTTATCTCTTTCATTTTTCCTTATATTTAATGATATATAAGCTGTTTTAGAGATGGTCTATCTAAAAACTCATTCCTGTTACCTAAGTTATCTCTAAGAAAACATTTGTTGATATCAAAAGTAAAATATTCAGTTAAATCTTAAGAATGTGCTCCATTTGCTCAAGCTAGTAGCATAGATGCTAAGTGGCTAGGTTTCACACAATTGCTAATTTAATGCTAAAAACTCATTGCTGTTACCCTCATTACTGTTACTCAAATAAAGAGTAACAGCAAGAAAAAAAGTCATTTTTTTGTGATAAATATTAGTGTTTTCATCATGTAACCAACCATTTCTCCTAAATTAACTCTTTTTCTAAGGAGAAAACATTGTATGTGGTTGATATTCTTATTATAATTATACTTATTCATGGTTTTACAATGGCATTTGAATTTTGGTAACAGCAGAGAAAAAATTACAATGATAAAAAACTGTCGAAAAATGGCAAAAAATTAAATAAAGTAGCCTGACATTGACAATTTTGAATGAGTAAACGTGTATATTACCAAATTCTATTTTGAAATTGAATGAAAAATGAAGTTTAATGCACTACCATGCCACCTTGGAATTAAATGTAATTCTCAATTCACTAATCTGAAACAGGGTGTTGCAAGAATAAGACCTGAACCCTCAACATTAAAATACCATTTTAGGGCATATGGTAGCATCTTTTTAAAGTTTACAGGATTTCTGTGTGAGTTTTGGATATATGCTCAAAATAAGATCAAAGGTAAGCACTACACACACACACAGACACACACACACACACACACACACACACACACACACATATATATATATATATATATATATATATATATATATATATATATGTATATTTATAAATATATATATATATATATATATAATATATATATTTTTGTCCTGTTATACATATGGACATGCCTCACTGATGAATGTTCAAAATATTTCTCATCTAGAAAAAGGCACTTGCTTAGAAGTTGCTGATTAAAATGACACGGTCTACATGGGACATCAAACCGAACCATGTTTGTTCAGTTCAAAAGATTACATATTATGCAAAAAGAAACAAAAAACGATTAAATGTTTCATTATTTTTGTAAAATATGTGTCCATAGTTCATCTTAAAACCCTTCAGATGTAAGTCGCTCCTCTCCCTTTGTTGCTTGGTTCACCTTTCAGAAAAAAATGTGCTCAAACATACCATCTGGAAACAAAAGGAAAAAAAAGGCATTAAGCAAAGCAAACCATAAAGCAAACTGTTGCTTCATCTGCCATTTCCTCATGTGTGAATATATGGGAAACCATATTCAGGGACAGTCCACCTCCAATTTTGTAACAAAGAATTGCAGGATAGCACATGACAACAGCCATGGTGTTTTGCTTCAAATTGCTCAAGTCGAAAAACTGTCCATAAAGTGTCAGGTGGGCTCATGACCCATGTCCCAAGCAAAACCAAGTGCTTTTGGAGAAAAAATACAGTGAAACCACTTATTAAACTAACAGAAAATAAAACTTCATCAGAACTCATAGGACTTTAGACATGGTCAAGACAACCTGCTGAAGCTCAAACCAAGCGTCAGAATGGGGAAGAAAGGTGTTTGAGTAACTCTGAATGTGGCAGCATTGTTGATGACAGATGTTTTTGCATGAGTGGCAGTTCTTCATGCCTTTTTGATACCACAAGTGGGAGGTGAATGGCCAGTGTGGTTGACACAACGATCACTTGCTACAACCAAGAAGAAAATTTCTGGACTCAAAATTTTTAAAAGTCACGGCAGGTGGAGTACAGCAGGGCCACTCCTGTTACCTCGGAACAATAAACTCACAGTCACATGGGCTCACCAAAACTAGACACAGAAAATGGAAAATATGAAATCTACTGGTGTGATGAGTCTCTATTGCTGCTGCAACCCTCACATGGACAGAATCTTACAAAAACATAAAATCATGGATGCATCCTGTCTGGTATCAACTACTCAGGCTGCTGGTGGTGTTGTTGGTGGTGTAAAGCTGTGGGGGGTATTTTCTTGACACACTTAGGGTCCCTTTTTACCAATTGAGCATGATTTAAATATATTACATTTTGCCTTAAATCAGGTCAATATATTATTTTTTGATGACTGCTGTGGTATGTTCACAATCATATTCAAAAATACCTCCAGTTTTGAAATACAGAGTCCCCCTCAAAGGGCTGCTTTCTCTTTATGTCTGGAATGCTCTGTTAGAGCTCCCAACTCTTTAAGGCTCTCTTCCCCACATGGTCCTGGTGCTTTGACAAGTTAACGGGTCAACTCTTTGTAAATTGGTACGTTCAGGACTGCTCTCTGCCATATCGTCAACAACAGTGTATTTATTCCAGCATTGCTGCTCTGCATTGAGTTTGCTACATGATGCAAGGTGGCAGAAGCTCAGTCTGTAAGGACATGGTCTGGGGACAGAAGGGTGGCCAGTTTGTATCCCAACTGAACCATGTTTGGAAGTTGGTAGCTAGAGAGGTGCCAGCGGACTTCCTGAGCACTGCTGAAGTGCCCTTGAGCATGGCACTGTACCCCAAAACTCTTCATTATAGCATAATCATAGGACCTGTTTGTGCATGTGTAACAGTATTTTAGCATTTGTGTGTATAGCATTTCTCAACAACAGAGTGCAAATAATTTGAATTTCCCATGAGGAATTAATAAAGTATGCCCGAATTCTTCCTCTTCTACAACCTGATACTTGGCTTAAAGCAACAGTAAAACAATGGCAGGACTTTACACTGGTAGATCTTATCAGGGGTGGCTCAGGAACATGATACTTTCAGCATCTGCTGGCACTACAAATATGGGGAGAGGTTGAAGTCCTTATGCTAGTCTTTTTGTTTTGTCCATAGAAGCTCTCTTTCATTCAGAGTAGACATGTTAAACACACTTAAGGGATCTTAAAATGAACAGACAATTAAAAAACATAATGTAAGCTCTTTAAGATGCCGCAGTCTACCAGAGTACTGAAAGTGTCCATCTTTTTATGTACCATCCTTCTGATGGCTAGATCCAGCAAGATCACATCATGTCACAATGCTCAGACCATTTCAAGCTGGTTTCTTGGACATGACAATAAGTTCACAGTACTCTAGTGGCATCAACAGTCATGTGATCTCAATCCAGTAGAGCACCTCTGAGATGTGGTGGAAAGAGAGATTAACTTCATGGATGTGAAGCCAACAAATCTATAACAACTGATGCCAGCATGTCAGTATGGACCAAAATCTCAGAGGAATCTTTCCAGCATCTTGTGCCAGTAAGTGTAGATGTCTTTGATGCAATATGTGAAAAATTCATCTTTTCATTGGAACCTTTTTGAGAAAAACAGTGCATTTCTGTTCATACAGTCTTGTGTAGCTGAAAAAGATTGTCACATTGGAGCAGCGGTCTGCAGGGACAAAGTATCACCCGCTGTCAGAATGGACCACTTCCAGTGTGTTGATGCATTTTCTCTGCAATCCTGCCATTCAGCATTTAAACGCAGCCTAAAAATACATGACATTTCTGAGGGACTTAACAAATTCACAAACAAAAACTGAGCCTGCGTCTATTCCAGGGTAGGGGTAATCCCTGGAAATTTGTTTGTGTGGCACCCTGATAGATGGGCCTGTGGAGAAAAAAAAAATGTGGCTCTTTATTTTGGTCAGTGCCTTGCTTGAGATGATGACGAGTGACTTCCTGAGAGGAAGAGTTAGAGCGGGCTTGGCCAATGGCAGTGAAAGCAATTACTGAGAACAAAAACCCTGTCGGCATGGTAACTCTCATGATACTGTTTCATAAAGCTGAAGACCTATCTTGCAGATATATGAATCCAGGAAAAAGACTGTTTCAGAGATGAACGGGGGTGCAAGTCAGAAAATGTTGTCATTATCACATGCTCTAGACTAAGCACACAAATCAGAGAAAAGAAAAACAGACACAGAGGAAGTGGATGAGAAAAGACAGAGGTGAGAGAGTATGCTTTTGTACATGTCAAAATGACATATTCAAGCTGTGATAGAAACCAAAAGCTGAAGTCCTGACACAGGGCAGGAAGTCCTTTGGTTCTGCTCCATGTTAATGCTCACCTCATCCCCTACTATACACTTACGGACTTAAGATATGTTTACTGTACTGTGGGAGTGCATAGTGCTATTCAGTTGTGAAAACAGGAAGGCCACAAAGGCTCTGACATGGACACATAGTATCAACAAAATTTCATACCTGCAGGTTTTCTAATGGACTTGAAAATTAAGTGCAAATTTCTGATCATGAGGGTATAACCTTCTTATACCCACTTTATGAAAACAACCAAAAATATATAATCAATTGAAGCTATATCCTTGCTTAAAGAATATGTAGATATCGAATTAATGCAAGCATGATGCTAGGGGGAAATGTTCAGACACAGTAAAAGTTGCCACTTCATCACATTATCAGTTATTTACATTATGTTTCAGCTACTTGGGATTTGAACCCTATTCAGATGACATATCAAGACTGATTACCTCTGCCAAGGAGTTCATGCTTTTGCCAGAGTGTGTCTGTTTGTTTGTTAGCAAGATTATGCCAATACTACTGGATGGATTTACATGAAAATTTTAACCAGAGGCGTGGTTTGTTCCAAGGAAGACGACAATTCATTTTGGTGCTGATCGAGATTCATGTCACAAAAAACACTAAAGTTTATGATAAAGTCCGCTTACTTTACACATGGGCCATATTTTGTCCCACTCACAGCACAATCTGATTGGTTGTACACCCTGGTTATGTGCAGAGGTGCGGCTCAGCTATAAACCAATCAGCAGTGAAAGCTGGGTCATGCAGACTTCTACTCACAGACACAGAGGGGACGAGGAAACATTTTGCCAATAGAGAAAGCCCGACACTGTTCCTGGAGCCTTGGAACAGAGTCCCTGGACTCTCCCGAAATTGTAATAAATATCCCAGTCCTCTACAACTCACATCTGCAAGTCACATCACATTTCTGTGAGCCCATTAACATAGTACATAATAGGTCACACCTCTACATTATATGCATCACCTAAAAAGTATTATTTGCTGACAGGCTCACGTGCAACAGAGTCAGGCTGCTCTTAGTTTGGTGCCACAGAACAATACTTATCATGTTTTGTTGCAGTCCTTCAAACTTGTGACTTTAAAAAAAACAGTTTTTCTATCAGTCCCAAAAAAAAAAAAGACTGACTTGAGTCTTGCTGAGCTGTACTACTGTCATTCTGCATTATCATGCATGCATTATTGTGACATAATATGTCACAATAATACATCCATGATAATATGCCCATGTATCATGATGCATATGATGCATCATGATACATGGGCTATTTAGATGGCTAAGTTGACCAGCATGATGTTTAAGGGATTGCAAAAACTGCTTCAATATTACCAGCTTGATTAATGGAAATGTGACTTTTTTAATTTCCAGCTGGGCAAAAATTTAATTAACTGTACTCCATCACAGACTGGATTCAGACAGCAGTATTATTTTGTCTTTAACGATCTGTTTTAGAAACTGTCTTTATTGAGTTAGTAAGTTATTGGCCACAGTTCTTTCTCTCATTGCCACCAAAGGATTACCAGGGCTAGTAAGGAGAGCAAGAGTGTGTGAGACAGGAGGAAATAAATATATAAATTTGAAAATAGATCAAAGTGAATAATATTAAACTCTGTCTAATGTTTATTGAAAAAGCCTTCTTTGATGCCTTTCATATTTATTGCTAAAGCAAATTGCAGCCAGAGCAAATAAATGAAATGGACTATAAATGTATGCATAAGGTCAGGTAGCCTGCATTATTCTATTGACTCAAGTCAACTTGAATCCCCCTCCCCAAACACACACACACACACACACACACACACACACACACACACACACACACACACACACAAACACACACACCCACACACACATACACACACCAAAACACATATCCATACAGTTCGACGCATGTTACAACATGATCTTGTTTGGTTCTGCCTTGTATGTGTTTATCAGAGGGTGACCATGCATACCTCAAGTCATGTCTAAGTAAGGCAGCTTAAGGTGAAAATGAATGTCTGCAGCAAGCGGTGAGGCAGCTGATGAGATTGCTGATTCTGGCAGGATATTACAGGGCCTGTTGGGTGAGTGAGCACCGGCATAAATAAATGCAAATTTTGGCTAAGTGCCCACAGAGGGAGCTAGCACTACACAGCTGGGCCAGCTTTGACTACGTTGCCCAGGTGCAGAGAGGAAACTTTCTATTTCTGAAACATGTGCTGGGAAATCACTGATGACAGGCATGCTGATTTGGAAATAGTACTGTTGCTTGGATCAGACACTTGCAGAATATTTTTATACTTTTTTCTCATTTCTTCCTTCCCAATTTGTTCTTTCAGCTATTTTTCTTTTAGGAAATCCTGTTTATTTCCAGGCACTTATTTTCCAATAAAGGCTGTAATTGAGCCAGTTATCTTATGGCGCCAAAACCCTCAAGCAGGGGGCGGCGTACTCAAGATTAAAGGGAACATCATAATTGGACTAGAAACTCATGCTGGGCTGCTGGGCACATAGATTGCACAGTGTAACACTACATGCTGCTCTCTGATAGCATTGCTGCCCCTTTAAATTTACTGGGAGGCATCAGCCGGGATAAATGGAAGATCAGTGGTTTCCCCCTTCAGATAGTCTCCATTAAGCTCTGCCACAATCCCATGACTGTGCTACACATTTGCACTTCTCATTAAGGGGAAATGGGGACTCTAGCCTTTTAGCACCCACATGAGTGGGAAAATGACAGCATTACTCACAGGTTAAATGTACTTGTGGACTACCACCATTACGGATCATCGTTTATAAAATGGCGTTTCATGGGCCTTGTCACCTAGTATTAAACAGTCTTAGTAATCAACAAAGGCTATTTTGGTAAATGAGAGGCCAAAACAGGAGTGGCTTATACATAGGTGACCCTCAACTAAATAAATAACAAAGGCAGAACATAATATGATTTGCAGGTTCGAGTCCAGTTCTAGCTGTCACATGGCGATGTCCTTGGGCAAGACACCTAACCCCAAGTTGCTCCCACTGCTGTGTCAGTGGTGTGTAAATGGGCATGAATGGGTGAAAATGCAGTAGTTTATACTGATGAACAAATGACATAGAAACTCTAACCATCAGTGAGTGAATGTGAGCATGAATGGGTGTGAATGGTTAGTTGTAACCTGTGATGTAAAGTAGCTTTGAGTAGTCAAAGACTCGAAAAGAGCTATATAAGCTCAAGTCCATTTACCATTTAACAGGCCTCTATGTTAATGGGTTTGTCAGATTAAAATTGCTTTATGAATGTCTTAAAATAGTATGGTCCACATCGGTAAAATGAGATTTAAGGCTGAATTGAACAAAAAGGCTGTTTGGGATCAGTTTTCTCTTGCAAGTAGACATTTGCTTCACACTGTGTGCATGCTGCACATCCTTTTTGCAAGGATTTGACACAAAAAATCATGCAGAAGAAAATGCTCTTAGAATTGCATTAAAGCCCATGTCACTTTGTTTTGATACCAACTAAGACTAGAGGGACATGGTTCACTTCATTACAGTTATAAAACCCAGAAAATAATAACACAGATAAGTAAAGTTGTTCATGCATTCCCCATTTTATCTATGTCCAGGTAAAATGCCTGCTAACTGGTTTGCATATGAAAGGTCAATAGTAACTAGCTACAAAGGTGCCTATCTCTACCTTCCATATTAGCAGCATGCATACCTCTGTCAGACTTGATTCTTCCTTAGTGTATAATTCATGCTCAGACAAGAAAAGTTGTCCAGTTAAAGTAAATCTTTGACCTGTGCAAAAAGATGTATTTCTTGATGCCCTACTTGAAGTCACACTGTTCTTAACCATTCAACATTAAAATCTGCACTTGGAGAATAAACCAGAAAAAACAGGAGTACATTTTCATGGCTACGTGAAGATGTTCACCTGCCAGGTATGCAATAGGTTGAGTGAAATGATACCTGAACCGCCTGATGAATCTCATGCCTGCAGAGCAGCACTGTGTGTTTAAATTACATACAGTCTGTCCTAGTTTATTTTATTTTCATCCACTCTCATCAATTATCTATGCTGTATTGGTGAAGTACTTGTCTACAGCTAAGCATGTCATGTAACTCATATGTAACAGCAAAACTTCAATTGTGGAATGAATCCAAACAAAACATATATAAAATATCTATCATAATTTGAAAAAATTTAGGTTGACAGATGCCAGATGGCCAGATCACACCATGAGCACTGCTGCTCTACATTTTTACAACTTTTCCTACAATGACCTGCCACAAGTGTTTGGGGGCAATGAACAATAGGTGACCATGTTGGCTGGTGACTTGATGGATGTCATTAGATACAGGTCCTATAGAAAAAAAAAGACTATTCTCTTGGGTGCCTCTTTGTAAAGTTATACATTATAGTGTTGAAATATTGTCATCACATAAAAGATAAACTATAACAAACACAGAATTAGGTGCACTAGACTAAAATCTGATTTGTACAGCTGAAATTCCCTAGGTCCCTTCAGGACCTACGCCTTCGGTCCTACATGTGTTAAGACTCTTTGTCTGTCAAGAGTTTAATGAGAGTGAAGTTAAGGAGTTCACAGATCAGCTGCATTTTCACTTTGTGGTCTAGTTTGATTCAGTACATTTGACTGTGGTTTGAAGCTATAAGCCTTGTTTTTGGTTGCGTTTCTACTACTAACTGTAGCATCACCTGGTGGTGGGAGTTGAAGCTAGGAGTGTTGCACCAGCTACCGTATGTCCCACTTTCTCTACATGTCCTCCTCTCCAACAATAAATGTATGAGGCTCCATGCAGCATTGTCCGATGTGAACATTCTTTAAAGCAAAAGTAGTAGAAAAAGTTGCTCACTTAAATCCACAGGTGAGTCAGACATGGTGTTGTATGTTGTTTTCATTGTAGCTAATGTCCCATAGAAAGTGATGATTCTGGTGACCAGTCAACAGAAAGCAGCATTTTTATCTCCAATCTTCGAGGTTGGCTTAGTAAACCCAGCATCCTAACAGAGAGATGTCAAGAAAGCAGGATGGCAACTAGAAAAGCACTTTGAGAGCGCAGACCCCAACCAAACAGCTCAGTAACAGCAGTGGCTTTTCCGGTCCTTATGGACAGCTGAGTCTCCACTCAGGTCTGTCCATGTGGACATGGACCGACATTATCAGCACTCTAGTTAAAAAGTTGGAGAAAACGTGTCAATCCACCAGGCTACTGTAAGCCAATGGGTTAGCGAAAGCCTCCGCTGACATTTCAAAGGAGTCTGGGAAATGTAGTGACATAGCCTTGAAAAATGTTGATGTCAGTTTGCAAATAAACTACAATTCCCATAATGATGTAAATGAATGGGATCTGACATTAGGAATTTCAATGTTGTTTTTTTATGTTACATCAATCTGGATTGTTTTAGCATCAAAATATAATGGCTTCTTCTTTGGACCAAACCACACCTCTGGTAAATTTTTTTTATGTAAATACATATAGTAGTTTGTATGTATGCTTCAGCACTCATAGAAGGCAACTTCAACATAATCCAATGTTTTGTTCTTAGCCATTGTTGGGTATTTTTAACTGTGTTTTTGGGTCATTATCCTGTTGGAGGACCCATGACTTGTGACAGAGACATAGCTTTCTGACACTCTGCAGCACATTTCACTCCAGAATGCCTTGATAGTCTTGAAAATTTCACTGTACCCTGCACAGATTCAAGACCCTATGTGCCAGATTCGGCAAAGCAGCTCCACAACATAACAGAGCCTCTTCTATGTTTAAAATTGGTACAGTGTGCTTTTCTTTGTATACTTCATTTTTGCCTATGTGAACACGGAGGTAATGTGACCTGTCAAAAAGCGCCAGTTTTGACTCATCTGTCCAGAGGACATTCTCCCAGATGCTCTGTGGCTTGTCAATATGTATTTTGGAAAATTCCAGTCTCACTTTATATGATTTGCTTTCAATAGTGATGTCCTCCATTAAGTCCCCTTTAGCTCAAACAGCAACGGATGGTGCAATCTGAATATGATGTACCTAGACCTTAGAGTTCACCTCTAAAATCGTTGTAAGTTTTTTTTGGACTCTTTGGTTACCATTTCTATTATCTGTTTCTTCAAATTTTCATCAGTTTCCTTTTGCAGCCACATCTAGTGTGATTGGCTACAGTCCTGTGGACCTTAAACTTCTGAATAATGTGTGAAACTGTATTCACAGGAACATCAAGCTGCTTGGAGATGGTCTTATAGCCTCTACCTTTAACATGCTTGATTATAATTTTCTTTTTAATCTCCTTAGACAACTCACTCCTTAGCTTTCTATGTTCAGTGTGGTACAAACGACAATACCAAACAGCACAATGACTACTTTTACCCTTTATATTGGGAGACTGACTGATTACAAATTTAAGAGATCTTGGTACTAATTACAGGACACACCTTAGTTTAACATGTTCCTATGGTCAAACCATTTTCAATCTTTTGGGGTACCATCATTTTTGCTCAGGTCATTTTCATTATTTTTTAGATGATTCTGTTGAACCACAATTCAAAAGCAATGTCTGATTTTCATTAGTTAATTTTCAGTACATTTTTATTCATCATTATATTTTATTATATATTTTTTTTCACCTTTAAATTATATTTCAGTGACCATTGTGGGTTTTTCTTTCTTTAACAGAAGGGTACCAACAATTTTCTTCACGTCTGTATGGGAACAAAAGAGATTTGTGGACTGGCTTCATGTCAGTATTGTGACCTTGCAAATTCTTCTGTCAGCTGATACCCCCCACACACACTCACACACCCACAAGCACACACACACAAAGCTTCCTTCTACTCCTATGTTTTCTGCCAACTTCATGTGGATCACAATACATGAACAAGGAGCAGATAAGAGCGTTTGCAGGCAGTCTTCCTTCACTGGATCCCTGCCTTTCTCCCCCTTCCCATCTGTCCCCAGTCTCCAAGGAATGACTGAAGGGATGCTGGAGACGAGTTGTCCAGGATTTTCAGTGTACTGTCAGGGCTGGGGATCAGGGGACACTGAATCCACACTTGTCAACAGAGGTGCCAGGCATCATCAGCTTGCAGAAAATACAATATGATGGGTGAATGGCCTAATATTGGGCAGTTTTCCCACTGTGGGTGCTGTTTTGGGAGGATGTCCAGACGGTTACTAATGACCCTCGTCTGCCACTGGCTCTGCCTGTGGGAAACTGAAGGATGTATTGGTTATATAGGTCCAACAAGGAGAAAATATGGAGAAATGAGTGAAAGTGTAAAGGCGTGTTAAGTTGCCCTCCCCTGCAGCAATAAGTATCCTACATTTTCACAGTATGATGAAAAAAGAATCTGGTAACTGACAACCTGCCTTCTCTGACTGTCTGACAATGAATTATTAATAGATAGGCTGGTTCCCTTGAGCCCTGGCACAAGTATATTTTTTATATTGAAAGGGCTGTCTTTTTTGCTGAGTTTTAGTCATGTGTTTGTGTTGACAGAAATCCGTAGAATTGGAAAACATGAAAGATTTTTTTAGCAAGCGCAGAACATCCTTGGATTTGATCCCTTCTGACTCCCTTTGCACACTGTGTGTGGGAGTATGTTTGTTTTTATTTGTGTATGTGGCCCATTAGACAGGCACTTACAGGACCAGTGGTTTCCAACAGGCCAGCAGATCAGCTCTCTCTGTTTTCACTGTTGATTTGCTGGGACTGACGAGCATGCAGTTGTCACTCATTTCACCAAAGTCCATCCGCTAGAGCGTGTCTGTTTAGCTCCAGAACATCGACCTGTCATTTCTCTCAAACTGGAGAGGGAGAAGGGAAGACAAGAAAAGAAGAAGGGAGGCAGGGGTGGGCGATGAGGAGGTTATGTTGTATTGGGAAGTGGATTTCAGACACAGTCAAATCCCTCAAAACATCATGACATTATGCCTAATGTTTATCTAAAGCTGTAAGAACAAAACCTTCACAAAAAGGATTGAGCTTTGGATTGAGTTAAACAGTAACGATGAGTGAATGTGACAGAACTATCATGAGAGCGGAAGAACAGCACAGCATCAAGTATACATCTGACTTAATGAGATGTGATATTGATGTTATCCCTATGTTAGGTCTAAGACACAGAAATGCACATGGAAAAAGGAGCACAACCAAGTCATAAGTCATGGTTGTCATTCACAAACCCTGCCCTGGGGAGCAGGCAAAGGCAGTAACAATGTAGACTAATGCTCTGACTCAGCATTTTGGCCAAATGCAAAGAGCAAATGTCATATTATAATAGAAAATTACTCTTTACTCAGTTGATCAGGCTATGAATTAATGGTTTTACCAAGAAATTCTTGGGAGAATTTTTTTCCTATAGTGCAATGCTATCCTAAGGCAATATTACATCATTTAAGCATGAAGGTTATCTAAAAATAAATTAATATTACAGTCATTTGTTGTAATGTTCCAATTAACAACAGTGAGTTCCAAGTGTCTCAGACATAGTGAAAACAAAGGTGGTTTAGAGGTACTGAGATTATGAAAACTGAAGTTTTTTTCAACATAAGTGACTGTTTTACATACTCCAGCAATCTGAACACTTTGGATTGGGAAAGAAAAGTACAGTTATGATAAATTTTCAGGTAACTGACTTAAACTGTAAGTAATTTTCTTTTGATGACACAGTTAATTGATTCCATTTTTGGTTGTGCCAAGATGCAAAATAGCAACCAGAATCCATTCTGTTTTAGGTCTCCACGGGATACATTTTTGGTGATGATAGGGCCTTTTAAAACAAGACTCAAAGGGTGAGAAAATAGCTTGTTACAATTATTCTGAGCCAATATAATTTGCAAATTATTTGACATGATGGTGTGCTGCCAATAGTAAAGTAAAGAATGCAGGCTTGACTGATAAGTGTTGTCATGTCAATATATGATTCCTACAAATTATCCCATAAAAGAGACTTCCCAGATTATTAAAACATGTGCTTACAGAGCAGTTCTATGTTCTTTTAAGATATGTTTGTTAGTTCTAATAAAAGCGCTGCAGAATCCATATGTATCTTTTCATGGGTTGTCATCATTTACAGGCTTGCAGTTGCCTCTTGCTGTCAGCGACTTAACCATGCCAATATATTGCCTCTTACTCCTCATGTAACGCAGATTGGCCCTGCCATTTGCTGACAGAAAAACAAGGCCAAAAAACTTTACACCAACCTTTGCAAACTCAGATGGTTCACTGGGCAGTTCGACATCATAAAAGATACATTTAAGAAGCTGAAATGTATGCACAGTAGTGATAGGTGATATCAAACTTCTTGCTGTAATATTGTTTATACCTATGTATATGTGAACATGGAAATTATGCAGCTGTGCTTTATTCATAAGCTTTTTGGACCAAATCATGTTACTAAAGTTTCATGAAGACATCAAAGATCCATGTTAAACTGCAGACAAGGAGAAAAATATAATGTTGAACTAAGAGCAGATGGAAATTTGGCTTCCTCGTAAACATGTGTGTGTTTGGTACCTTTACTTTTTTATTTTAGGTTTTAATGTGGTGCACTGCTCCAATTGCATTTTGGAATATTGAGCTTTTATGTTTATAAGTGGGAGTACTCAGTGTCAAGTTTGACTACTTTAGATGTTTTATGTTGAAAAACTGAACACGTTTGAGGTGAGTCTGGCACAATGGGCTCTATCACTCTCTCTCTCTCTCTCTCTCTCTCTCTCTCTCTCTCTCTCTCTCTCTCTCTGCATCTGCTTTTGCCCCTTTTGTTTGCTCCTGTACTCGTCTCTGGCTCTTGTCTTGTAGGTGGCCTGGAATCCTTGGTGGAGACTGCCTGCTGCTGTGGAGTCACGAAGCCTCAAAACTACAATTACAAACATGACACATAGTTGGCCATTTTATTAGGAACACTCCATTCCCATTATCACTATAGCTGTTCATGTAGATATTAGCATGATCTCCATATCCATGATCAATACATCTACAGTATCTACTTTTTAATTACCACATAGGCATGAGGTCCCTCTGAAAATGGGATGTCACATCTCAAGAGGCCTTTAACAAATTTATACTTAACGGAGACAAATATGGTTGGGATGCACTTGTGGTCTGGGCACCCATGAGTTCGTCACTACCATAAATTCTTATTTTCAGTAAGAATATCATTGCTTATATTTCTAAAAAATGATCACCACAACCATTCAGATATGAGGACCCTCCTGAAAATGAGATGTAGCATCTCAAGAGGCTAACCTCTAATAAATCAGACGACAGGTCTATGGTTCATGGATCTGTCCCTAACTTTAGTTCTTACTTTAGTCCACTTGTCTCCTCTTGCCTCCCTTCCTTTGCCCTCACACCCAACACAGCATCGTGTGGATTTGCTGTTCATCATGAGACTGGGATCCACATTCATGATTTCCTGCTGCTTAACAGAAGGTTTTTTCTTGCCGCCATGATGGAGGGATTCATGATTGGCTATACGGATTCATGTTGGGTGTTGGATGTATATATTTGTGTACATATGTACATGTGTATCTTTATATGTATATATGTATCTATGCATATATGTGTATTGTGACGGTCTCTGCCTTAGCTCCTCGGACTGATATCTTCTCTCTCTCTTAGTTACCTGAGTGAGCAGCAGTGATTGGATCGCCTGGTGCCTGCTGGGTATAAAAGCCCAGCCCGTTTGCTGCTCTCGCTCTCTATCTCATCCCTGGACTCACCTCAGCCGTCGGATCCACATTTTCTTTCAGTCTATTTGCCTTGAAACCTCCTACTTAGTAACTTATTTGCAGTTTAATAACTTTGGTTGTTTTCTTTTGTTGTCAATAAATCGCATTATTTACTGCAAAAACAACGTGTTCCTCCCGCATTTGTCATGGCCCTGAGCCAGGTTATGACAAATTGGGGGCTCGTCCGGGATTTGAACCCGGGCCCTCCCACACCCGAAGCGAGAATCATACCCCTAGGCCAGGGGTTTACTCCTGTATTTGTCATGGCCCTGAGCCAGCTTATGACAGTATCAATAAAATCAAGAGCTTTATGCTCTATTGTAAAGTGTCTTGAGATAACACTTGTTATGAATTGGCGCTATACAAATAAAGATTGATTGATTGATTGATTGATTAGTATTTGTAACATGACTGTCTCAACTATACCCAACATATGACTCTACATTTAATATGATGTCTTGTGAATTTAATTTAATATTTTTATGTTTTTAAATTACTCATGAAGTTTATGTTTAACTACGATAACTTAATTGAGTTATAATGAATGACCTTTTCCTTTTCCCATTTATTCAAACAAGTTATGTGGAACCAACACAATTCAAGACAGTTTAGTGAGAAGTCAACATCACAGTATCCCACATGTAGACTATGTGAAGATCTATTGATGTGATTGATATCAATGCAAAAAAAACAACAACAGATTACTGGAAAGCATTGGAGAGTGCAAACTTCTGCCAAAGTAGCTTCCATTGCTGTTACATCTATAAGCAATAGTTTTATGATAAAGTTGCCATCATAATATGATAATTGGACCCTGAAAACCCACACTTGGCACTCAGGACCATGTTGATATAATAATTTGTTACGAAGTTTTTCAGCAAAAACAGTATTTGGCTAACGGCGGCCATCTGGATCACCACCAAAATCTAATCATTTCTAAGTTAGGCCATTTCCAATATATCCTTAAAATAACAGCAAAATCTGTCAAGTAGTGTTGGTGTAGTATTGCAAACAACAGACAAACAAACAACCATACATGGCCAAAAACATGACCTTCTTGGTGAAGGTAATAATGCAATGCTTTAAGTTACCAATAGTTGCCATATTTGTAGATCAACTCAGGGTACCTAACTGTACATTCACACCAGAAGCGGTCTGAGCGTCGGCGGCGTCCAGCCGTCCAGACAGCAACACAATCAGCAACACAATCTGCAGGAACTGATAAGGGAATCGTTAAAGAACTGGATCATTTAGCGGGATCGTTAACAGCATTGGTACTGACAAAATCTTATCAATTCCCATCCCTATAAATATATATAAATATATATATATATATATATATATATATATATTTATATATATATATTTTTATATAAATATATATATATAAATATAAATATATATATATATATAAATATATATATTTTTTTTTTTACGCACCACTATGACACCCTACTCACTGTTACATCACCAATTTAAGCTTGGAGGCTCAGGTTGGCAAACTCAGAACAGATCATGGACTGAAAAGCGAATGCAAAGCTTTTGAAAATAGAAATGAACCTTGCTGCACTGCCCAGTTAACAAAGAGGACTGTTCAGACAATCAGTACATTTTGGGCCCCATGTGAGAAAAGGGTGCCAGAGGGAGCTTTTAATGCTTCTTTCAAGTTTTATATGCCTCATGTTATGCCTCTCCCTGCTTGGTAGAGAACTTTTATGCACAAGATAAGAGGTCCATGGCAGTAATTTTTATTTGTTTCCCCTTTTTTACATCACCAGTAGCTGCCCTAATTTTTTTTTCTTTGCCATCCTCTGATAGAACCCCCATTGTAATGTTCCACCATTGTTTCATTAGCAGTCTCATGTCTGTTGGCTTGCAGTGGCAAGGAAGTGAGAGAGGAGAGACGGGAGAACAACTGCAGAGTTGTTGAAAACATTATGCTCAGCAGTGCTAAACTGACCAAGAACCCCAGAATGAACTAGTAAACCATTCAGAATGGCCTGGGCCCACACTGGGAATAGGGCCTTTGAGTTTCACAGGATCTGAGATGGAGAAGACAACTGGATCAGGGGGACTTTGTATATGAAAACTATGCGAAATAAACTATTTTAGATCCATCTAAGTAAATGCAAAATATGGGCTCTTTTAAGTGACAGGAGCTGTGACAGTGTCTCACAGAGAAAGAATAGAGGTGAATCAGGGCAGGCTTTTTGAACACTAAACACATCACTAAATTAAATATATGAAACAGAGTATAGGCAAAATATTACCTCAAGCAAATCAAAATGGGTCCTCATATCTGACCCTTCCAAATAGATAATGACTAGCATCCTGTGCTTTACATTAGATGGCAGCAGGTTTTCTATCTAAAAATGCTGTTCCAAGGCTACTCTCAATTAAGTTCACAATGCAATGATCTAAATACTAAACCTATGCGGTTTGTCCTGTCCTCTGCAGCATCACCATTCTCCCCACTTGCATCAATCATGCTTATGTCCCATAATGCAATCAAAGGCTTAATGGCAAACATGGCCCAGTGGCACTATGCTGATGCTGGGCATTTTTCTTGCTGGCATAAGTGGACCCGTAAATAAGTGAGTTATGGTAATCAGGGAGTGCAGATAGTAGTGGCTCAGGTGTGCAAATGCTTGTGTGTGTACCCGTCTTTACTGTCAGCCCAATATTGATCATATCCACAGTTGCAAGACGATATTGGGCAACCTGCCTGGTAGCTTGACAGGTGTCCTTGTCGACCTAATTCCTCTCACAGAGCTTTGTTGTCTTTTTCTCAGTGGGACTCAGAACTCCAGAGAGCTGTTCGCAAGACAAGTGTCCCAATCGATGTGGAAAACACAAAGACAGTAATGACATAGAAAGACACCTGCTTCTGTGTTGTCCTTTCAAATGTTGTAAAGGAACACTTGAGCTTAACAATGGATTTGGCATGTCATACATATGAATAGGCCATCAAGCACCTTAGTATCCTTATTTGACTGGATCGGGGTCAGGTGTAAAGTGTTGCTTTGCCAAAAATCCTTGAAGTGGCCAGATGAGCAGTTTTTGTCACACAGAAGAAGGAGACAATCACTATTCAGAAGGCAAAGCCTCTTTATTATAGGGAAACACTGCAATGATGCAAAGCAGCCTTGCGTGAAATTGAAGAACTGACATACTGTGTTTTCATCTCCTTTTTTTTATTTGTCAGCTTTGCGCAGTTTAATAATAAGTTGGGTTTGTCGCTCACTCAAGTTGAGTGATGCCATGTTATTGTTTTCCCTATTTTCTAACACTCAACTTTTGCCTTATCATCACACTGAATGGGACAGCTGAGTGAAGCAACATACTTTTTGTGACACCTGAAAAGTCGTGTGTCGGCATCTGGAAGGTTGAATCCTTGTGATTGAGCGAGAGAGACCTTCCTTTGACATGCTCCAAAAATATGTCCAGGAGAATTGGTGATAAAGGGGTTTTTGGGAAGAGACTGTCAGCAAAACTGAGTATCAGCAGAAGGGGACAGAACACACACACATATATACACACACACACAGACAGACACAATGGTTCAGTGGTTTGCCAGATCCTGGCAGTTATTCACAACGACAACTTTTCAAACACTGCTTTGCGTGACTTTATGTCTAAAGTAATGCATTCATCCAAGCTGGAATCTTCCAGGGTTATAAAAAATAGTTTCAGCTTTGTGTCAAAAAAGCTTTTCCTAGTTGTCAAGTGACTTTGTTTGTCATTTAAGGTCAACACAGTTAGACATATTTCTGGCCATACCTCCCAACCTGAAACACACATGCCCATAAACTTTCAAGTTAAAAATTATGTATTTTCTCAGACCAACACCTTTAATTAACCACAAACTGTTGTGCAGCAGCTTTTAAATACCCAATAACCACTGAATGATAAAGGAGTAAGACTTGGGAATTTTGAAAATATATTATCTATTACCGCACTGCATTGCAGCTCAAAAAGCCATTTGCCAACTTTTTGTTATTAACGGCAGCAATATTCAAAGTTGTTGCATTTTAAATACATAATAATTTGACAAAGTGTATAGCAATATAACAAGAATCATAGCATTGTTCTTAAAATTACAGTAATGTTCTAGAGGTAAATGGACTTGAGTTTTACATAGCACGTCTTGTCAGCTGAAGAACCAAGGACTTTCCGTAAAACAGGTCAGCCCTAGGCATTTGCTTTAATTCACAGTGATGGGCTGCAGTTTATATGTCAGTAGCCCATTAGTATTTGATAAACACATGTACACTTATGCTTGTACTGACACAGCAGTTTAAGCAATTTGGGGTTGAGTGTCTTGCCCAGGGACACATTGATTTGTGGCTGCAGAGACTAGGGCTGCGTTTACACGGCGCCGAAAAGGGTCAAATCCGAAAAGTTTTTGTTGCGTTTTGGCCTTGCATTTAGATGGAAACACATTGTGTTTTGTATGACAACGAAAACTTTTGAAAACGGGCTCAAGAGTGGAAAGCTTTGAATACGCTCTCCATGCAGCTCCGTGTAAACCTGTAAACTCCTCTGTCTCTGTGCGTCTATTCTCCATTGTTGTTTGTGAAAATTTTTTCTTCTTCGTTTGTGTGTTGTAGCAGCGCTGCCTCTCTGCAGACCTACACTGCCATCTACTGAACCGGCATGCATACTACAGTGGATTCACTCGTCTCCAAGCGTTGTAGTCTGAACGCAGAAGAATTCTACAATGCAAGGGACAAATCTTTGCGTCTTTAAGTCAGGACTGTCAGTGTAAACGCAGCCTAGATTTACACCCTTGGCTCTCAGGATTGTGGCCTAATGACTCTTTCAGTTGAGTCGCTGTCGTTCGCAAGCAGATGAAGTTTTCATACTGTAGCTTTGTTTTCTGTATGTATGGCAAATGAGATGTATGGTTATCACTATTATGCACAATATAAATACAGATCCACCACTTTATTTTCATTTGCATCTTAATCTACATCTTTGAAACCAAATTTGTGATTTTCTCTACATGAGCATTTTAATGAAAGTTAAATCCTGTAATTGAATGCTAACTTGTAACATTAGCATTGAACAAAAAATAGCCATTGACTGAAATGTTTAAAAAGGTCTATAGTATATTAATTTTTCATCAATGGACTTTTTTCTCAAATACCAACTTGGTTATCACAGTACATATGTTAACTTTAAATGAAAATATCAGCTCTGAAATGATAAGATGGACCGCAGATAACTGGAAGGAGAGGAAACTAGCTTCTGGACTATGAAGAGCTTATTGAATGATGAGATACAATGCACATCTCTGCTCAAGGTGCTTTGCTTGTGAAATGCTGCTTGACCTGCATGTAGCTATGTATTTTTGTACTTAAACCAGATTTAAGTTTTAACAGTGTCACTCAATCAAATGTTTCAACCTGAGGTGTCTTTAACTTGTATATTTAACACAGTTCATAAGTTTTTATAGGTGTAATGCATTTAGATTGTATCCACTTAAATAGTAGATTAACATCTCAGTGTATCGGGCTGTTTTTGTTTGATTATCATGATCAGGAGAGTACAGTAGTACTCTAAAGTGTCAGGAAACATGAGTCAAATCATTGTTTGTCAGTGGTCTTACAGATTAGTGCATTATGGCTGCTGTATTGGTTGGATTGTTTATGTCATAGAATCACAAAACTCAAAACTCTTGCTGTGTAAGGCATGAGTACTTATAGAAGCAGCTGTTGTGGAATAATCATGAGCATAAAACACAAAGGTTGCTCAGGGTAGAGGCCGGTCAAACATTTAAAAGGTTATAAAACAAATGCTAACACAACAACCTCCATCAAATAGATTATGTTTTTGCCGGTAAATGTTTGTCTGTTTGTTTACTGTTTGTTTGTTTGTTTGTTCGCAAGATTACACAAAAATGACTGAAAGATTTTATTTAAATTATTAGGAGAGGTTAATGGGCCAAAAATGATTTTTGTGGTGATCCTGACAACCACCATTAGCAAAAGATTGTTTTTGCTTAATAACTGTAGCTAATGATTTTAGCATGACTCTGAGTGCTAGGTGTGGGTTTTTTTGGGTCACATAATCTTGCGATGTTAACTTTATCATGGAACTATTGCTTCCAGATTTAACAGCAATATGGAAGTTACCTCGTAGTTGGCTCTCCAACTGTTTTTTTTAGTTATTATTAGGATCCCGAACAAGGATTAGATATTATCATCCATTATATTTCCTTTAATAGATAGTGGTTGATATTGTTATCAATTGTTTGATTGACTGTTCCCAGCTATGCCGTTCTATAATCATGCAGCTTACCAAAAGAGCCTTCACACAAACAGAGGAAAGGGGACTTGAAGTCTTCAGTCACATGACTTTGGTCTTCATATGAAAGTTAAAAGCTCTTTTGCTTAAGTTACCTTATAAAAAGTTTCCCCCTTGATGGATGAGTGTATCCAATCCAGTGGATTTAATCCTGAAGTTTAAATACTTTACTCACATGACTTCTTGAAAAAAGTTTCTCTGAGCTGTCTGTAACTTGCCTTCCAACCACTCACTGCTGTAGTTATAGCAGACACGCACATGGAGGTGTTACTGATTTGACAGACTTCAGCCTGGGGAAAACGTTTGATGTCTGTCCATCCTACTGAGCTCATTGCTGTCCCCCTGGTACTGTAATTGGGGATTTACTGACAAGATAAATTCCTCATCTAGAGTAAGTAACACCTTTCCTTTATGCCTGAACAGTTAAGTGTTAATGTTCAGTACTACTCTCAGTAAAAAAAATATATTTTTTTAACAATTTACATTAAAATATAGGAGTATTTAGGTTCAAAAGAATAAAGAGAAAAACATTTGAGTTTAACCATTTTGTGCTGCTTCATTCAACAAAGAGCCCATTAAATTAGCCCATTTTTATAAACGCTAACATCAATGAGTATGATGAATTAGTATCAATGAATTCTTTAGCTTGTAAAATGAAAATACCTTAAACTCAAAACACAACAATAAAAAGCAAGTTTTGTATATCTTGCTCAATGACTGTTTCGCAGGACACTGAACAGACATTTCCTTTTAAATTTAACCTTACCTTCCTTTCTCTGTCTTCCTCTCTGTTTTATGTCAAAGTCAAACTATCTTTCTCCAGTCACTTTGGCATTTCTCACAAGGCCAAATGTCCTGACACTGCACTCCACAACATACATTTGAGCAGCTTTTACAAAACATTTTCTGTCCCCAAGCTGGCACTGCTAGTCTTTAAACTACCCCAATTCTAACTTCCACCAAGATACTAATCCCAAAGATTTCTTATTATATGTACATTATATTCTTGTTCCAGATCGGACATATTGCTTTGCCTCACTGGTACAAAAAAGAGTGAGCAAATTTGTTTTAAAATCATAAAAATCATAAAGAATGGGGTGCTGGTTTGGCAGAGTGGTTAACAACCAGGCACCCCATGTACTTGCTTCTGCCAGTCCAGGTTCAAATCCTGTCTGTGACCAGTTTGCAGAGTGTCCTCCCCTACTCTCTCACCCCCTTTCACAAGCCTATTCACTGTCTCTCTCCTATCAATAAAGGCACAAAATGCCCCAAAAAATACATTTAAAAAAACCCCCATAAAGAACAAGTATTGCTCTCATCATTAATGTTTTACCATCACATTTCTGCTCTCTATGTTCCTATAATTTGAAATTATTTGGTTTGAAAATAAACAAAGGTTCAAGTTCATGTTTGCAGGTGAAGGGAGATGTCAGACATTACCTTGAGCTTACTTATGGTACTTTCAGCCTTAGACTATTATTCCATAAGTAGCTTCTACCTTTTTGGGTGGGTTCTGTTGGACAAAATATAAATAGCAATCAAACTGTGTTTAGGAACAAAAAAAGTAGAGCTGGGGCTGCCAGGAAGTGGTGGTTTCTGCCAGTATGTTTACATGAACAGGCACAAACAGGCTAACTGTTTGACTCATCACACTGCTGTATTATTATAGAGTGGGGAAGAAGTCCAATTACATGGAAGTGAGTCAGCATTTAGCTCTTTAAAGTTCTCAAGCCTGAAATTATATGTGTTACAATAGTGGTTTTGGATAAATGTCTGAAATAAGGTTCATAATGATCACAAGATCACAAGATTTTTATGTTTAATGGGGAATACTAAAATGCATTTGATGTTGCCATCTTTAGAATCTTCAACCATTGTTGTGTGTTCAAAATTATGTTTATAAATTCACTAGTGATACAGCCATGAGGACCATCATGGCAGGCCAGAGCGTGAGGTGGAAAATGGAATATGAAAGCCCTAACACTGTTAGGCCTAACACTGTAGTTGCTTCTTAGTTGAACAACCCATGTTGGAGTTGTAACTTATCAGTAGCATTCTACTCTTGTCAATTATGCATAATCTTAAAAAAATTGAAATGTAGATTCGGTTGTTAAGATTATCTCAAACAGCAGTTCATTTATGTTGAATAAATTTTTGTTTTGCTGCTGAGATTATTAATAGCAATGATCCAAAATATCTGAAAAATCCCATAGGCTTTTAGTAGGCTTGCAGTCCCGTGTAACTGCACAATGTTAACTTCGACGTTGGCATGCAGGAATGCACAATCCCTGAATCACTCTATACCCAGCAGCAGCAGTATATTAATATGGCTGTGCTCAGGCAGTGCAAATATAGCAACAAGCTAACACTGTCTCACCAGCAGATCATGACATGACTCAAAACATTCTCTTCCTCAAATATTCATGTAGTTCACAGAATTTATTCAAGTTTGTTATAGTATGGTACAGTATACACAATGTTTTATACCTTGAACCTACAGATTTACAAATCTGGTCTCTATTTTTGAATTTAGTCAGAGTTATAATTTCTTTTTCTGCACTGCCACAGGTCTTACAATGTATACAACTAATGTGTAGATACCCTGTTTACTGGTGACCTCTGTAAATACTGCTGTTGACACTAGCAAGGAAATCAAAGCCCCTCTTCTTCAAGTAAAGTTTGCTAACTTTTCTATTTTAAAATGTGTTAAACACTTGCCAAAGTGCATGTTCACGTGTCAGAAAGTCATTTGACATTTGTTCTCATATCTACTCAAGTTAAACCAAAACCCAATTTGTTGGTTGCTCAGCCTGTATGCTTCCTTGGATGATAGATTGTACACTAACAAACATTGAGCACCTTTATAGCGAGGAAAGCAATATTTAACATATTGATATTAGGACAGTCTTTAAGTGTGTTTGGCTCACTTTACAATAATTTATCAAATAAACCCATATAAACATCAAATAAACCCAAATAATCAATAATGTTTCATAAATTCATCTGAATCCAAGAAAAGCCAATAAATAATATGAAAGCATCTAAAACTCACAAACTATAAAGGCAGCATAACTTAACAAACTAGTATCAATGATATTCATAATAAAGCTGACTAGATAGGATACAGAGAAAAAAATACAGAATCGGCGAGTAAGCACAAGATATTAATCATGTTTGCTACTGACAAGGTTGTTAAATATACTCTAGGGAGTCACAAGGTCAGCAGCCTCACTGAGTGGGCATACAAAATACATGAGCAGATCACTGTCCATCAAAGCTCTCTCTCAAGAAAGCATCAGGACCTCCGGTTTCTTCCATTTTGCTTGTAACAAGTGGCACATACATTCAGTACAGCGTAACAAGGCTCATGGACTGAACTACAGCCAGCATCCACCTTTCAAATTGAGCTACCGATGCCTCAGTGAACTCAGCATAATGAAAAAATTGACTGTGATCACCCATTTACTTTCTGTATAAGACACAAAACAGTCTGTATCAACATCTGTGGGATATCTTGTCCATGTATGGTTTATGGTAAATCCTACTTGCATGATAGCATGCAAGTGTGTGCCTCTGCATGTTTCTGTGCATATTAGATCAAATGCACATTGGAGCTAGCACATTGACAAGAGCTTCAACAAAAGACACATTAACAAATTGTTGGTGTCTCTTAGCCTGCTTACTCAAATTAAATAAGACAGTGAAACTTGAGGGTTGATAGTCTGTTCATTTTACATTTGTGGAACAGGCTCACTGGGAGTCGATATAGCCACTTTGAATTCTGGGAATTTCAGTAATTTAACAGATTTTAAAGTTTAGATCAGCTGTTTCCCATATTGAAAATATGGACAGACAAGCCTGGTGCCTGTCCCTAATCTAACGAAGTGTAAGGTCTTAATAAATCAAAACATGAGCATGAAGTGTAAAACAGACAACTTCTTCAACTGTCCTGTACACCGAAAGTTTTGAGTTCGGCATTTGATCAAGTCATTAATAGCTTGCCATGTTAAAATGCTCATGCTAAAATATATTTTGTAACTCAGTTTGTTTATTTGTGCTCCAGAGCATCAGCCTGTGTAGTAATGAGAAAACCTGATGTGCTTTCCTGTGTCATTACTTTTGTCAGTGCTGCTCCCTCAGACAGGGGTCGCTGGAGAAGCCAACATTTCATTCATTCTAGGGGTAAAAAGTCATGGAGACACTAAAGGTTAGCTGCAGGGAAGATGTGAGAATTTTAAGACCTACTCCTGCCAGCAGATTGGTGATGAGGTCCTCTCTGATCACACGGTTCTCATTTAATTACATCACATCTGTCACAAGGTGCTGGTATTAAGCCATCTTTTTCAAGATGGCAGACAGATTGGCAGATATTATTTCTGGCTGCTCTGCTTGATCTGAGCCCAAGAATAGAGATAGTGTGAGTGAATTAAGTAAAATTCTACTGTCACACATTGTTTGAATATATTTGCAAGCCTCGTCAATGGATAAAGTATTTGTTTACAAAGGAAAAAAAGCAGGGTTAGAAATAAAGAGTGCCTGAAAAATGCCTGACAGCCAGTCATCTTGATGCACAGAAGACAAGTAGAGATATTGAGCATTCCTCGCTGATTACTATGCACATCACTTGTGAATTTATAAAATGTACAAGCATTTTATAGTCTTGTTAGTTGGGACGATATTCATACAACATTTCAAGGTGAAAAAAAAACACATGACCTAGAGATTTAAACCATTACTCTGTGTACTTGCATCTGGTGTATACTGTAAATATGTGTCCTTTATCTGCATCTGCCATGACGTATGAGCTTCTGTGTTTAAATAAATCCCCTCAGAATTGAAATTTTTGGAGATTCATCCACTTTCTAGGATAATAATGTTCTTTTCAGCCCCACTGAAACACAGCATGTTCTAATTTGGGGTTTAAGGTTCTCATGTCATCACAGACAATCTGCATACAGGAAGATACAAGTGACACAGAAAACAAAATAAAGTAGAAGGACAATAGCAGAAAGGGGTGATCTAAAATGGTCAAAAGCTGAGGTAAAAGGGGAGATAGAGTCTGGGTTACCCTGCATGTGGGTGGGCTAGAGTGTGAGGTGGAAACTCTGTATATGGAATATGAAAAGCCCTAACACTGTTATCGTTGACTGTCTGCATGTGCAAAGATGCGATGTGACAGTTGAGCAGGGCTGTAAGGGCAGAGATGAATTCACAAATGGTAGCCCCAGGGACCAGTGGGTTTGGATGGGGAGGGGTGGGTGGGTGACTGTGCATGCTGGGGAGGGAACATCAGAGGGTTATGGAGGGCTAGTGGGGGTAAACTATCTGCAGAGCAGCAGGGATGTTCCCCTCATCTCTTTGCCCTTTGCAGCTATTCCCAAATACATTATCTGGGTAAAAACTCCACATGACTTGCTTTACTATGAGCTAAGGGAACAATAACATAAATATTTAGTTTGTTTTGTAAAACCATCAATGCAGAAGCAAAACATTAAAGGCCAACCACGGGGCTAAACCTGGGATCCCTTCTAGCCACTGAAGCTCTGAGCAATAACTTCACATTTGGGGAAATATGCTTATTTGCTTTCTTGCCAGAAGTGCGATAACAAGGTGTCCACCTCTTTCATGTCTTTTGGGTCAATTTTGAGCTGCAGCCAGGAGCCTGTTAGCTTAGTTTGGCTTTTAAGACTGGAAAAGGGGTTTAGAAGGTAGGCTTGTTTAAAACAAAATTATAAATTCTACCTGCCGGCACAACTCTTAAGCTATCAAGTTTAGTTGTCCATTTCAGTCTTCAGTGAACTTCTGCCTGGGTACCCTAATGCCACAGAAATTATCTCATTACAGCCAACAATGATTTAAAATTCCACCACTACAAAATCATTAAAACTATGAAAATTCAAATGGAGAAATGTTTATATCAAAATTGTAAAACAGTGTTTAGGGCCACAATTATCTTAATTAACTTACTTATTAGTAGCATGTTGGCTGTTTTTTACATGTTGTTAAGATCAAACACTTTATTCTGTTTATTCTGTTTGACAATGTAGCTTTTTCCTTAATAACTTACTAATTCAAATTAACAGTAAGTTAGTAAATTCTGTTAATGCTGCACTGCTTTATGCTCTAGTAATAAAACATTATGAATAAAAAGACTTAATTTTGACTCATTCACAGTTGCAAAAATCCCCTGAAAGTATACAGACTTTACTTGGGCAATTTTCTCATGGCCCCCAAGAATTTTATTGCATAAAGTCCAAGTGAGCCCAAGTGTGAATGCAGCAGTGAACAACTCTGGTAACTGACTGAGGCCAGTGGGGAGTGGGTGATGACATCATCCAGTGTGAGGATGGGGGAGACTGGACAGGATGGATATAAACTGTGACAATACACTACTTTACTTTATTTGTCTGCAATTGGATAATGCTTACTCAAATAAAACACTTTCCCTGAAATGGTCATCATTGAGTCTCTGACGCATCCCAATGCCGCCTCTGACTAGCGTTGGATTGAGGGCTGAAACACTGCAGCATCTATCTCCGGTGTAATAATCATTAACAAAGTGACACTGCTTCATATTTACTTCAATTTTGCAATGCTTCTCTCAACTCTTAACTTGATACTGTTGTTATGCATTTTAAAATGTAACCCTGAGGTTACGATATTAATTGCTTGTTCACTATCATATTATGAACACTGACTTCACCCATATTTGTTTTGTGTTATGGGGTAACATACCACCACCACCACCACCACTTTCCCCTCATCCAGCAGGACATGCTCTCTGCTGAGGGAAGAAAGTGTGAATGACCATGTCAGTGAATCATTATCTTCATAATATCAGGGTTGCATGTGTGACAAGGGCTTAAGACTGAAAATTTGTGATTAATTTATGAGAATACCACCTTAATTGAAAGTTTTAAGACTTATGTGGCAGGACTAAGTAAAGTTTATCATGATTACCATTAAAAAGACCTAATTTACAGGTAATAATAGCATACTGGCTATATGTGCATGCTCAAATGAAAATGGAAATAGATATGGCCTATTAATGCTGTTGCTTGCTGTACAGGGTAATACTAGACTGAACTCCTCTTTGGTCTTAACTTTCACATTTTGAAGAATTATACCCCTCAGCACTCCCCTTCCCCTTGGCCCTCAAAACAGAGGCCTAAGGGAAAGGGGTGAAAACTCGCTCCTGAGAAACTAGGCGCCACTCCAATCCTGCTTTGTCATCACCCAGAGCTGCTCGCAAAAATAACCCTAGCTACAGCTGTGAAAGCTAGCTCATTATAATGAGTCCAACATTTCAAAATGTAATCAATATTGACTTCATGATTTAATAGTTACTAATTAAGTGCTTCATTCAGTCTCTGCTCTGCCTTAGTGGGCATGGTGTATGATGGAAAATCTCATACCCCTTCGTTTCAAGTGAGGTTCCAGCCTGTCTTTGTTTCAAGGGCTGTGTTAGCCTTGGTCTTAGCCCTTTTCCTTAGTCCTGCAGAGAATTGGGACACCCCATTACTAGACATGAGCGCGCAAAATCAAGGGGTACGAGGCAAGACAAGGGCTAATGGGTAGAATTGGGATTCACCTGTTACACCTGCTCTTCACAAGGAACCAGATTCAATACATTACTAACTTGGTAGATCTGCAGGGTGGAGAAGTCTGATGAGCGCAAAGCGTTTCTCCACAGAAGAGGCAAAAATAAGTTTTAGCCCAGGCAGGGAGAGTGATTGGACAGTTTCTATCCTTTCTGTGACATTATTTACAGCTGTGGACACACACACCAGTTGTACTTAGGTAAATATGTCTGTGCTGGTCATTTTATTTCTGCTTTGACCCAGAGACGCTGTGGCTCAAGGGAGCAATTGGTGAACTTCCTGTTCTTGATAAGCATGCAGGCCAAAATAAAATCAGGCATGCAATGCTGCCATCATGCAAGTAAAACTCTTCCAGTACTGTCCTTAAAACATAGTGTAAGCCTTATTTCTAACAACATTAGCTATCAATCTGTCATGTATCACTGCTTTTTACCTTCCACCTCCTCAGTTCAAGATGCTAAATTTATACCAGAACAGTCTCAGCACAGGCAAAATCAATCATGAATACCAAGTCAGTTAGTAGAACTGACAGAACTGAAAAGAAGTCATATGTGTGTGTATGCATGCATTAGTGAGAAGGGGTAGGGATAGACTGGGGTTCTGTTAAGCAAGTCAGTGAAAAAATGTGTGAAACCATTTAGCATTTTAAATAGCTGCACCATCTCTTTCTCATCCGAGCCCCATTAATTAAAAGGACATGCCACGTTGAAGCCAAAATGAAATTTCACTCTTATTCACTCCAGAAGACGTCTCTAAGAATGATCCTTTCCCTGCCCCACGGTAAAACCGTATAATCTAGGCTACAGACGTTATCATAATTGGATGAGGATGATTTATACCAGGTGAAGAAAAATGATGAGTGGGGGGAAACCACCACCTTAACCAAGCCATCCTTATTGCTCCCTTCTCCACATACACATTGACACCCTGACTGTCACCCACAGCTTAAGAGGATGTCATATTCTACTGCAGACACTCACGGCTGCTAACATAGTGGGGAAGTCAATTATCTTGATTGACATTTCATCTCAGTGGCAGATTTGTCATCACTGCTTATGCATGTTTGTGTCAGGGCTGGGGGTTTCATTTGCACATAGTTTTTTTTTTTTTTAATAAAAGCTGTGCTTGGATGTCATTTCTTGAGTTGGTGTGCAATGATTGCAAGTGCACAGACTAACAGCTGATCCAGTACTAGACTTAGTGATAGAATAAATGCCCCTGGTCATTCTTATTTCCTTCTCTTAAAACATATTGAGTTAATGGCTCAAATTTATAGCTTTAATGTAACATTAAGGGTGCTAAAACAATCTTTTAAAGGGCATAATTCAGACAATTTGACATTGAAAAGTAAAAATTATACTAACCATTGTTTTAAGTAAAGATGTTGCACACACTTAGTTGAGCAATTGAATTCTGCAACATAGCACATGTTCCCTGCTGGAAGTAACCATTGTGACTTGGAACTTCACAGTACCCTGTTAAGGCTTCATTTCTTTGATTGCCAGTTTCTTGCAGGGTTCTTCAAAATGTAATTTTGACTTATAAAGATGGACAAAAGACCACTTAGGGGAAATCTTAATTCTATCCCCTAGCCCTTGTCTTACCCTCTTACCCCTTGGTTTTGTGCATTCACGTCTAGTAAAAGGGATGTCCCAATTCTATTTAGGATTAAAGGGAAAGGCTTAGACCAAGGGCTAAATTCATAGGGCTTCCTGAAAGGAAGACAGACAAGGACCTCGCTTGAAGAGGGGGTATGAGAATTTCCCGTAATACTCTGCGCCCGCTGACACGAGGCAGAGTGGAGACCAAAGGAAGGGCTTTTTTATAATAAACTACTAAACTATCAAGTATTCAGTAAATATTAATCATGTTTTGAATTGTTGGTCGCATTTTACAATTTCTTGTTTTAACTTAAAACAAGCTAGCTTTCGCAGATGTAGCTACGGCTATTTTAGCATCTGCTTTTGTCACAGCCAGCAAGCGACTCTGGGTGACGATGTAGCAGGAACTGAGTGCCGTCTTGTTTCTCAGCAGTGCGCTTTCACCCTTTCCCCTTGGCCATCTGTTTGAGGGCCGAGGGGAAAGGGTTAGGGAAAGGGGTAGTATTGGGATTCACCCTTAAGGTGACACACCAAAAGCGACTTGAGTGTCTGAGGTGATCACTCTCCATGCAAAGTCAATGTACAGCTGCGATGGGGTGGGGCTAACCCTCCAGCCATGCGATTACAAGGCGATCACTTCACTCTTTGCGAGATCTAAAGTTTAAAAAAAATCTTTTCAGGCCCTGTCGTGTGTGGATGTGTGGCAACAGCCAATGCTTGTATGTCCATGTGGGAAACAGTCAGTGAGTACATCAGTTCCGCCTTGTCAGACTGCAAAAACTCACAGACGATGCTGCTGCAGGGCCAGCAGCTGTAGTGTTTTGTATTTAATAAGTGAGCGAAAAGGATACAGTTGGAATAATGTCAGCTTATGCATCCTATTATACAAAATATGATACACGATATGATCGCGGTGAAACTCGAGCGGACATGACGTCACAGAGCGATGGCCGAAGGCAACAGTAACCAAAATGAGGAATTTATGGACCCGTGATGCGACTTCAGTGGGTGATGCGATATTGATCGTTGAGTCACTTTTGGTGTGAATGCAGTTTTAGGATAGCTGCATTTGGCCTATTGGCAGACAAGTGAAGGGGAGACAGAGCTTTTACTGTGATGGCACCACAGCTCTGGAACAGTCTTCCAAGTAATATTTGTCAACAGAAACTTTTTATGCTTGAAATCAATCTCAAAACATTTTACAAAGACTTTCCTTTCCAGCTGATATTAAATTTTATAAAGGCCTTGGTTGTATTATTTTAGGGATTGTACCCATATTTGTGACTGCTATTGAAATTTGTTGAAATTGTATATACATCTGTATTTTACCAGTGTGTATTATATTTGTTGAATTTATTTCAAGGTACGAAAGGTATGACCCAAAAACTAACAAAAAACAAGGTGGAGGACCCAAGAACAGATTAAACACAAAGGTTTATTGTAACAAACAAAAAAGGATCAAAAACATTATCCTTTACAAAATGGTCAAAGTAGCATAGCAAATCTCTATAAAATTCAAATTCAAGTCTCTGAAAAGTTCAAACAAAACTACAAACTCACTAGAAAACTGGAGAAAACACAGGAGAACACTGGAGACAAGGTGACAAGAAAGATGATCCAACAAAGAGAACAGAGAGACTAAATACACAAACATCAAGCACAGGTGAGACAATCACACAGGTGGAGGAAATCATCATCAGAGGCAAACAGAAGGGAGGGCAGGGCAATTAAAGTAGCAAAACGGAACATAAGAAATCTAAACAAGGAACAATAATATAACTAAACAACCCAAAACAAGCTGAACCATGGAAATGTATTTCTTTGTTTTCTTCTGTAAAACACCTCGTCTTTTTGTCTTTAAATTGCTACATTGATAAAGTTCTATTATTAGTATTGCTATTGTTGTTATTATTTTCGTATTGTTATTATTTTGATTATTATTTTTATCATTATCATTATTATTTGGACTCTTCAATTAGTCTTATTAGCATGTTATTGGTCTGTAGGAGGGAGCTGAGTGCCTGGAGAGAACCCACGCACACATGGGGAGAACATGCAAATTCCACAGAAAGGCCCTGATCAACACACAATTTGAATCAGCAACCTTCAGGGTTCTATTTTTTTTGTAGTTGAATGTTTTAATCTTCTAAGATCAATATCTTGTTTTAGCTGATGTTTTCATTCATTTCAATGAGATTCAAAAGTTGTCGGTCCTTGAATGTTTCCCAAAAAGGCATTTTCCTCCCACTGTTCCAGTTTGTCATCCTGGAGACTTTATGTAAGAAAATGATGATTGTGTGAATACCAAAGCTGAACTGGAATTCAGAGTTCTACTTGAAACTGTGCCATGAAGCCTCCAAAGAGTCATGAGGATTTTATCAAATCACCCAGATACATGAACTCTTCAAACAACAAAAGTCATTTTCAGGGACCTACTCTACCAAGAAGAGAACACATACAAAGGCTTTGCCAACATGCTCGTGGACTCCTACAACAATAGATGAGAAAGCCTATTGAATAATCTCTGTGACCTTGATGAAAAAATACACCCAAAGGATGTGGATGATTTAAAGATCTCATAGTATGCTCTTTTTCTGCAGTGTAATATGGATCTTTGATGTCTTCATCAAGCCTTAGCATGCTTTGGTCAAAAAACTCAATAAAACAAGCACGGCAGTATCATCTCCACCCTCCCTGTCTTCCTGCCTGCACAACGCGCTGTTTTTGTGGGCGTAACTATATGTTAATGAGCCCCCGCTGAAACCGCCCCACACTTCCGTGTCGGCGCAGTCGGCGCATGCGCGTGACCATGTCAACAGAGCTCTGTGTTAGCGTCTGTGTTGCTACATGAGGACCGCAGCACTGAACGCTTTAACCGAGTCAGAACCCGAAAATAAGAGGAACCAGGAGAGAGTCGAGGACCAGGGATAAACCGGGATGTTTCTCAGTGGTCTGTATATAAAGTTTGTTTCTTCAATGCTATTATGTTGACGGATTAAGTTTTTCTGCTGTTCCTCTCCCCCTCCCCCTGTTGTTGTCGATGTTAGCCTGTCTGTTAGCAGACGTGCAGTGCTTAGACTGGCGTTACATAGAGTCTAGTAAGAGCTAAAGTAGAGTGAGCGGGTTACTGCAGAGACGTGAATTAACTAAAACCCCGATGTGAAATAACTTTCACTTCTAAGTAACACTGAAGGGGCCGTTGCTACTGATGGTGAAATAAGACAGAGAGAGGGGGTCTTCTCTGTTGTTGTGATGTGTAAATAATGTCTGGGCTCTTCAGGGCCGATCAGAGCAAGAGTCCGTTTTACAGAAATAACATTAGTAATGTGACTGACCCATCAGAATAAAGCATTTAATAGAGCCATAGCCTTTAGTGACAGTAACAGTAACTGAGAATGTTTATTACCTGTAACTGTGAGCAGCGAAGTTTTCTGTAAACCTTATTTTAAGAGGTTATTTTCTTTTCTATATGCCACACAGTAGCTGTCTTAAAAACCTCTTCACTTGCATTATTGTATGTTATGACAGCTCTGTGTATATTCTTAAACAATAACAGGACATGATTATCTAGAACATTTCCTTTATATAAAAATTCTACTGAACATCCTGTTTTCACTCTTCTACATAGGTGCTCCTGTGGCAATTGTGTGAAAATTCCTACAGCCTGAAAATGTTTGTTGAATGGAGATACCAAAGATATTGTGAAAAATTAGTGCTAAATAACAATTTAGTACATAACCTTTCCTGTACTGTGTCACTGACTTACCTGTTTTAATTAAGTAGGTCAGAGGAAAACTGCAGGAACTCCCAGTCCAACCATCCTGGACTCTGACTCTGTGAGTGTGTTTTCACTACAACATGCATTCTATATTTATAGAGCAGACTATGAGCCTTTACATCTAAGAGGAGTAATGCATAAGTATTTTGATATAAACACTTCCATGACTGTTGAACAAAAATAGTAAAGATTAAAGAACTGTTTCCTCCATCTCATTTTTTGTCTTTCTTGTTATTTAATTATTAACATTACATGTAACATATGGAAAACTGAGAACACACAAAACAGTTCATGTAGACTTTTTATTGTGAAAGACATTTTGACATATAAAAACACCAAATGTACCGGCTGGTACGCTGGACATTTTTACATAAAGGAGGTAAAAAAGGCATGAAGAAAGAAAAGGAATTTTTAAACACAAGCCATAGAACCATATTGATAAAAATATGAACATATAGATAAAAACACCTATGACAGTAATTTTCATTTCTGACATAATCTTATCATGTCCAGCCCTTACAGATGCCTGGCCTACAGAGCCTTTGTGAGCTGATGCTGCCTGTGTTGTACTGCAGAGTTTCCTGATGCAGAAGACCAGTATGAGGGGTTCAGCGCTTCCTGGTATTTGGAAAAGGAGCATATGGTCTGATATTTTCTGCAGCTCCTTCAGGTGTGGGGCATGGTCCTGGAAAACCTTCCCAAAGACAAGGTCCAACAGTGCATCTGCATGATCTGAAATGCATATGTTTACAAGAAATGGCACCAAAATCAAAACACCTCACTGCAGTGTTGTAATTTTTGTTCATAGTCTTTTGTCACAATATCCTTGTTGATTATATATTCTCAATTCCATTTTGATAACATTTTTATTCCAGTTTCCTTTATCTTTTCATTTCCATGCTATGCCTATTTGCCAATGTTTTAAATTGTGTTGATTTTAATAAAGAATTGTTTCACTTACGGAAAGCTGGCTCTGCTCTCACTGGCTTTGCTGTACATCCTTCCTCCTTGGATTTTGAGAAGCTGACTGTAACCAGCAGTTCACCATCAGAAGATGCTGCCTGAGGTCGACCAGCATAGACACAAGAAAGAAAAATGTTTAACCTGTTAGTGCATGAAAACACAAATTATAGCCATGCATTTTTACCTCTTTTGTTGATAAAATGTTTATTTCATGTTGTACTAAAATCTAAATAAATTACATGAGATGTTAAAAATAGTTACTGTTACTCAATAGATACATTAGGTATTTCTGGCAAGTGATAATTCAGCTGAGGATTTTTATATTTATCATTTATCTGACTGTATTCATTTGTTTTTTTTTTGTAATATTCTTTGATAATTTTGATCAGACACATACCAAAAGTATGTCTCAAATAAGATACAACAAGCTTTTCAAGGGTTAATGAGTTTTTACTTAAAAATGTCACATTATGTGATGCATTATAAAATGTCTATGCCTATATATTGTTAGTAAATAAAACGGGAGGATAATTGAATCAGACATCTTAATTGCCTCCCTCCGTTTTTCGTAAATCACTGACGTGTTAGTAATTGTAATTTATCCCCAGTCACACAGCTCGTATGACAGCATTCTGTGGGCATTCCTGAGTGTTTAAACTCACAGAAATCTGATTAAATTAGTTTGGTGATAACGACATCTGCAGCGTTAGCGTCACACGTCATATACACTCCCTGTTGTTATCAATATTTACATGATCTGCTGTAACATACAGAAGAACAAAGCCTGATCGTTTCCCTCATCCACAGCTTAGACACGAAATGAGTTTGGATACCTTCTGAGATAATTTATCGATTACATTGCCTGTATTACAAAACAGCGAAGCTCGTTTCTCGTAGCATTACAGGCTAACACAACAGGCTAACCGCAGCTAAGCTTAGCCCCCGAGAGCTAACACAGATGCAGGGGGGAGAGGAGGGCTGTACAAGGAATAATAATAATTATCCTCCAGCTGTTATGCTCCTCTACTACTGTGAGAATATTCATACATCTAAATCTGATTAAACCTGTTGGTGATCACGATGCTGTGGCCAAGAAAGCCAGTTATCACATCTACAGATACACTGTTTTGAGCCGACGTTAGCGTACTTTCACCTGTTATCTATATTTACATGCTGTGCTGCAAAACACAGAGAGACACAGCCTTCACTGGTCGTTTCCCATGTCCTCAGTTTAGACAAGGAATGAGTTTTGATACCTTCTGAGATAGTTTATTAATTACAATGCCTCAGAGAGAGTAGCAGGCCTCTACTCACACAGCGGTACATCTCACAGCAGCAAAGTAATAGACAACAGACTAATATTATGGCCTAGAAAAGACACGATATGGTTAGAAAACAGCAAAGCTCGTTTATTGTAACATTACAGGCTAAAACAACAGGCTAACCGCAGCTAAGCTTAGCCTCCTGACGCTAACACAGAGGAATAGCTCTGACATCTGCTCCTCTTCCCTCTGCTGTTAGCAGCTCGTAGCAATTAGCAAAATAACAGCACACAGCATTTGGCATACTCACATTTCCAGGGTGCGAGGTTTGCTGGTGGATGGTTGGCACTGATCCTGGGTTAAGGACCAGTCTATTTGCGAGCCCCTTTGTGTACTGTCCAAAGTTTGCGAAACTGTCAGCCGTTAAGTGACTGGCACAAACATGCACATTTTTTCTTTGTTTTGCTGGCACTTTTCCATCATATATGAACTCCAGCCACTTAGTTTTTAAACCTTCAGAGTCAGGCAGCTTGTGTAAGGAAGTTTGTGGCTTGTTACAGCCCACAACACTGCAGCAGTAACTCAAGCTGAAGTCCGATGTCTCACTGCCGGTAAATCCATCATGGCTGCTCTGCACATAGCAATCTCACCAGCAGCAGAGAGAGGAGTGGGCGGGGACGGGGTGGGGGTGTCTGCTACGGTGGACCAATCAAAAAATTCCACTGTGACGTCGGTACAACTTCAATGAAAGAATGCCTCATTAGGGGGCGGGATTTTACATTCACCAGCACCACGCAGCACAGGAGTTGTCACTAAATATCACATTTTTTGGGCTGGGGGGAAAGCCACAGACCTCAAAATTTCACCAAAACACTTAATTAAGTGTTTTTTGCATAATATGGGCCCTTTAAAATATTTCTGACAACTTCTCGATTTAGTGCAAAGAGTTAAAGCTATGGTCTACGATTTGGAAGCTTTGTACATATTAATAACACCGTTTATAAGGCTGTTATGGTCCTATGGTCCTATCTACACAGTATAAAGACCAAAAAGAATGAAAAAAATCCATTCAGTATATCCACTGAAAAGCTGCATACTAGCTGACCAATCAAACCTAAGAACCTGCGACTATTAATTGGTCCGTGAGTTGGTCTGTGAGTCCATCCAATCCTCGTCTCTCTCGCTACGCAGCGTCATGCGTAGTGCGTCATGGTCCCATCTCCTCCCCTCTACCTCCGGTGAGCAGCTAGCAGCGTTAGCTACTGAACTATCATGGAGCCGGAAAAGCCTAGCGCCGAGACCCAAGCCGCCTCCCTCTCCCGCGGGGCCCAACGGAGCTCTGCCCGCGGGTTGAGGCCTGTTAGCGGGCTAACGGCTAACGGCTAACGAATAGCCTCAGCCGGCCGCCAGACCTTCAGCATCGGCCGTTTCGCCCCTGGTTGATCAGGTAATGGCTTTGTTTACTACAGTGGGAGATGTCTGCTGAATAACTCTGGTTAGTTTGTGCCTGCACGGGCTAATAACTTGTACGGGAGCGGGTTAGCCTGTTAGCCGCTAATCGTTTGCACTGTAAGCTGAGCTGGGGAGGACAGGCTGAGAAAGATAAATCCTCCCCCACACTCGGCTCCGCTCTGGCGGCGCCAGACCCGCATTGCAGCCGGTCCAATTGAAATGGCTACTGCTGTGTGTTACAAGGGGGATGTCTGTCGTGTTTGATACTTTCAGTTGAGCTGAGCTGTTTTTGATTGAGTTTGCCACTGATATATTATGCTAGTCGCTCGTAGCTCTGTCCGAGGGGGCTATATGAGGCGTCACGAGCTGGGGGCGGGATCTTGGAACACTGAGGGGAGAGGTGAGGGAAGGGGGGCAGGCTGCGGTTTCAAATCGTAGACCACAGCTTTAAATAAGGGAAAATGTAATTTACTTAGTATTCCTAGTCACCTTTCTTGTTTCCTTTAATATATTTTCATTTGCATTGTATTTGCATACCTGTGTACGGAAGCGTATTGCATTCACTTGAAGAAAAAAAAAACAACTCTAGTTTTTCAGAGTAATTTTTTCTTCAGTTTGTTTTTTGTGGTAATTAATTTTGTTTTTCTGATTAATATTTTTTTTTCGGTTTGTTTTTTGTGGGAATTAATTTTGTTTTTCTGTTTAATATTTTTTTTGGTTTGTTTTTTGTTATAATTATTTCTGTTTTTATGAGTAATTTTTTTTCTGTGTTCAGATTACTTTTTTCCTGAAGTATCGAGCAACTTCGAAATCCCGCGAGCTCCTCCAACCTGCAGACGACTCGTGGATGTGTGGTGGCTCCTGTGTCCTGCACGGATCAGTGCCAATGTAGTTCTCCCTGCCAGAATGTGTATCCCCTGTCCGCAGGAGCGTGCAGGTCTCGTCTGCACTTTCAGGATGGGACTTCACGCTAAAAAATGACAAATACTATCTTGCAGACTGTTGTATGGATGTAGTGCGTGTTAGTGTTTTTCTGCGTTGCTCTTACAATAAATTAATAATTATTTAAGATATGTCACAGACAATACAATACCTTACACTTACCATGTGTGCCTCCCTTAGGTAATGTCAGTTTGCTCTTTCCATGAAAATATTCCCCTTGTTTGTTCTTACTTATTTCTACTTTATTTTTTCCCTGATCAGTAACTTCTAAACTATTTTCGTAACTCTTCGGAGAAGAGAAATTTAGGAAGAGAGACAACAGGAACAGGGAGACGCAGCCATAATAGAGCACTCACATGTACATGGTCTCAAAGCCAGTATGTTTTTAACTGGAGTTGATTAACCTATCAGGAGCCCACACCTTGTGTCTTTTGACAGAGAGGCTCAACTGATGGGCAACATTAGATAGGCATATTGCATTTTGCTATGAGATAACCTATATGGATATTAAAAATCTGAAGCTTGTTGAGGTTGTTAGGTTATATAAACGTGTCTTATTAAATGTGTCCTGGAAAATAAACAAGGTCCTGTTGCAGCTCCACACAGCTGGTGTTCAAGAGAAACTCCTCTTCCCTATGCTCATTTTGACCTCAGCATCCACTGTGGTATCATGAGTCAAAGCTTTGAATTGCAAACACTTAAAAAAAAATCTTGATTTCATGACTAAATAAATTAGATATTTTCATTTTATTCTCATTGGAAATGGTCATAGTGATTCAGTAATTTGTGCTTGTATCAACTTTCATTCCAATAAATGTCTTAGATCTGTAAATATGGATCTAGTCTGACATCAGTAAACTACATTTTTAAGCAAATCTTCCCTCCAATTCAAATTTAAGATGACTCAAATTTGAATACGTACTCATGTGTCCATTTTTTCATGTCCCTGTGCGGCAGCAGAATACCCTCATCAGTACCCTTAAATCTCTGAATACAGATATTACCCAAACTTTGCTGTGTTTGTGACAGTTTATGTGCTTGACTAAGCATGCACATATGCATACGCATCTACATTTGAATTTATTTTTTTATTCATGCATGGGACTTTTGCAGCGTTTCCTGTGTGTTGCTTTCTGTGACATTTTGCCTCCGGCTATCCAAGTTACTCAAATTTCAGGTAGCTGCACTTCTTATGCCAGAGGGGGGTCCTCAGGGAGCTCTTGTTGTTTGAACAAAACTTTCCACCATGTCTTAATGAAAAAGTAAAGAAGCTTGGCTGTGCATTGGGGTGGACTATGCAGGAGGGAGAAGAAAAACAAGATAGAGAGTGAGCGAGCAAGAGAGAGATAAAAATATACTGGGCATATTTGTTAATCTGATGTTGTTTTTCAGTGAATTGTTGAAATATTGATTTAATTGTACATGGATGCCTCGTCTTAATTTATTTTATTTTATTTTAATGAAACTTCAAGAGAACTGAATTTAATTAAAAGTGAAAGAATGGGAGAAATAAGGACAGAGGAAGTATATTTGAATATATATAAATTGCTCTTAACCTATTTACCACTGGAGTAACAGCCATGAGGCTTTATCCTGCAAGCATAGGAGTGAGTAAAATACAAGAAACCATCATTAATGCATGCCTTTTTATACAGTGTAACCACATGTGTTGAAGAGCGCACAAAATGTGTCACACACTGGGATAGCTTCAATCATGCATATTATATAATGGAAATCTTCACTTTCAGTTCTTTTGAAACATCCAAACACAATTTGAGGACCTATGTGAAAGGTCCCCCTGTATCCACACCATATTATTCCCTCAAACTGAGTTTTCCTGTCGAAAAGATGGTGTGTTGAATAAAAAGAGCAGAAAGGAGAGGGGGTTAGGTGGTAATAATCCTGTCCCCACTATAACTTGGCATTGGATGTGTAGCTAATGAAAAGGACAACTCCGGGAACATGTTGCTGATCCAGTGGTAATTATCCGCTCCTGTTTTCTGCAGTACCTCCACTGTCTCAGTCACATGCTCATAGCCCAGAGCAGGACTTAGGCACTGCTCCCAGCAACTCTTCTCCCTTTTTTTTACTCACTGAGAGTCACTTCTCATGTCACTCAGCACCTCATTCCACCCTTTTTAGGGATTTATATCTGTATTTGACTAGGCAGTAAAACTGGGCCTCATGGATGGATCTCATCTGAAGCATTACCTATTTTTAAAAAATGTCATCCTGTAAACTTTTGTCTTGATGTGTATATATCATCATCATCCTCAGAGAATTTGGTCAGAATAATTCTTAAATAGGTTCAGTTAAAACCTTACATGTGCCCAGGCATGCTGGCATTAACGAGCTTCCAAAGCTAATTCCCTCCCTCTGTCCAGTGAAGATGAAATCTATGCTTAAATACCTAGTAGATAGGTTATAATGTAGTTACAAGCTGGAGTAACAACAATAAGATATTTGATATTTGATAATATGATAGTTAAAACAAAAAAAGAAATACATCTATTGGCTGATGTTGACAGCCCAAACACAGAGACATTGTCTTCCATTTGCCTCTGTAGTGAAAATTAGTAACATATGGCATATTTCTCACCTGTTTTTCTTATCATTAGGGCTGAACTTACACTGCCCACTGGAGCTGCGCATCTTAAACCAACACTGTGTAGCTTTTCAAACATAATATAATCCTTCGATATTCATTGTGATGGTCCACCACTTTACAATGAGTTGAATGACACCTCTGTTGTGGTCTAGAGTGGTCTGAATCCCTTTCACTGGCGCTTTGTAACTTCGAGGTGGATGGTGGGAACCCTGACACACTAAAAAACTACACGTTTGGACTGCTTTATGGCATACGTCACTTCCCCTGATTCCCGATTCGTTTAAAACACAGAAGTCTCGGCGAAAGCCAATCATTAACGCTGTAACCATGGCGGAGGCAACAAAGAGCGCAAGGAAGAGAAAAGTTTTGTCGGAGGATACAAAACAAAGAAAGCGAGAGAAAAACAAGCTGAATGCTTGGACCAGAATAAACATCGGTTCGGCGTTCACTCGTTGGCGTGAAATAAAAGACGAGGAGGGATGTCTGACTACTATCAGGTATGTTGGGCGACTAATTTATGATGAAATTCCTCAAAAAAACTTGACAGGAAAAAAGTCCAGCACAACAAACCCAGAAAGTACCAGTATGTAGTTTGGTTTAGACCTATTTCAAGTGTGTGATATCACCAGCTCGTCGTTGTCTTTACTTTTATTTACTTTATCGCTTCAACAGGGCGGGGGCGACTTCACGGTAATAAAACCAAGTTGAACTTAGCGATTTTTAACATCGTCATTTAGTCAAAAATAAATATATTACCTTGTCGCTAAGCATCCTGCAAACAGCCGCTGAAGACAGAAGAATACTTTTGAGCGAAGTCCTGGCTTCTGTGATTCGCCTACAAAATAAACACACGCGACCGGCAGATCTGTATCCTTACGACAGTATGTGCCCCTAGAGCTCATAGGTAGTTGAGTTCTGTCTCCGGTCAAGCGGGGATCTTCCGTTGTGCTGCTTTAACGGGATAGTTCAGTATTTTTGAAGTGGGGTTGGGAGAGCTCCATATGGCCACATAGGGCCAGATCTAAGATCCAAAATAACAGGTGCTCACTAAAAAAACTAACTGTGCAAACTAAAAATTGCACATTGTATTAGTGGGTGTGTTGTGGATGATCTCCTATCACTGTGTGCGCAATTCATAACGCAAAAGTGGTGTGGATGGCCCCCTTTAAAGGAGGATTTTGCATGTGCCACCGGCTGTAACCATTGAGGGCTTGGGAGAGCAGAGTGTCTGTAAATGAAAAAAGAAGTTGGAAGCCATGACATTTGAGGCAAATAAACACACTGGCAGTTATCTTTTTTGCTGTCTGTCATTTTAACAGACAATGTTGTCACTTTACACTCATGCCATGTTTTTATCTGTCATTTTAATTTTCCTTTCTGATTCAAATTAAACCTAATCTAAATGACAGCATTCATGTAGCTGCACAGATCAAACATCAATAAAATCTCATGTAAAGAGCAGTCTTACAGTTACACACACAGACCGCATGGGCAACTGCTGCAACATTACAAAAAGAACCTTTTTAAAAAGGGTTCCCCTGTCTATATGGTTGTAATGGTATTTATTTTGTGGCTATAATCAAAAACAACCCTGGATAGAGATGTTGTTCGAATATCAACATAAACATCTTTAACTAGAAAAGCAAGATGGCTTTCTCCGTCTGCAACTTCTTCCTCTTCTCTGCTGTGTCTGTAAACAGAACTGTGCATGCACAGCTTTCACTGCTGATTGGCTCGCCGTGCCACTGTGTGTAACCAATCGGATGGTGCTGTGGGTGGGACAATGCTGTAGACAGCAGACAGAGCAGCGTGGAGAACTACTCCCCTAGCATTACAAGGGAAGCTGGGAAATGTAGTGACATATGCATGGAAAACCAGACATAAGTTAGCAAACAACTTGCAATGCCCATTATGCCATGGATGAATGGGATTAGCAGTTATAAACTTTCTTCAGTGGTATGAAACTATGCATAACTACATATTTGTTTAAGGATTATTGGAAACTGTCAACTTACCAATCAATTTTAATTTACACAGTTATTACAAGACTTGAATGAGTAATTGCTAAATTCAGTGTTAATAAATTAATTAAAGAATGATCCATGGAATTTGTAACACTGAACAAAGAATCCCATTACCCATTACTATTTTTGAGGTCTTTACTTCATCTCCATATATGTGCTTTTAAGATCTTGGTATGCTTTCTTATCTAATGCTGGCATTACATTTGGCATGTAGCATGTAGCCCCTTTCTATCAGTTGCTATAAATATTTTTCCTGTTTGGAGTGGTAATTTTAAGGTTCTGGCTGCACTCTCTGGAGCTCTTCTAAGCTCCCTAATTGTAATTCAAACAAACAAAGAATTCATAAATCCAGCCATGCTATGCATGAATAAAATCTTGCTGATGCACGTTTATTTTAGTATCACTGACCATGAGTCTTTTTGACCATATTTATTGCTGCCCACAGAGCAGGAATTCTCATTATAAAGCAGTATGAAGTCCATTTGACATAATACTGTCAAACACTTTAACACAAGCCATTGTGAATATATTTAGACCTTTTAGCAGTCACCCTTGGTGTAAATTTTAAGCCATCAATACACTATAAACAGCAGTATGTGTGTGTGTTAAAATCAAACATGGTGCAGCTGTGGGACTCTTTTTGTTTGTTGATGTTTTTAAAAACGTGGGTGGGCTTTCTGGCACAGCGCTGTAAGAGGCTCAGAAACTGCAGACCTCTATCAAAAGCTTAAACTGGCACACATACACACATATGCATGCACACACATTACCACACATATCACTCCCTCTATGATTAGCATATTCTAATGTGGTTGTAGGTGGAACACTTCAGAGTAATTACACTTTCACATCACAGAAGGGTTTTGAAATTGCAATCCATTGATTATGTTAAATAGCAAGCATTTAATGGAGGGAAATACATGCACAGAGGCAACAGTTGTAAAACTACAGCTGCTTCAGAGATCAAGTTTTGCAGTGATTACAGTCATGGATTAAAATCATCATGTGCCTGGACAACATAAGCTATAGTCCTTGCTGATAATCAGTGGGTCAACCATGCTTTCTGAACCAAACCCAACAGACGGCTCATTAAGCGAAGAAACATGGTCTAACAACAAACAATTATAGAGAACTTAGCACTGTGTGAGGAATCGCAACACCTGCAGAGATTCTTAAAGCTAATTTAGGAGAAGTCCTTTGAGTGAGACATTAACTCAGCACAAATGATATGGAAAACTCAATTAACATTTAACCAAGTGATGAAATACAACAATACAAACAAATGTGCCTCTGGGCACAGAGAAAGTGAGCCCTCATTAGCCAGATGGAAATTATTAAAATGAGATAATAAGAAGACCTCCCCCTGTGCAAGGCTGTGTAGGCTGGAAACATTAAAGATGCTGCTTTCATTTAGCAAAAATGAATATTCACAACAATATTTATTGAGGCTACTCTTTAATGCAGATTGTGAATAATTGCTGCCTATTATCATATGTGGTAATGGTTTAGGGTTCTTAAACTATTATGAGTTCATGCATGTGTTCATGATGAACTAAAAGTTATGCACATGTAATTCAGAGTATGTAATTCATTATATAATTAATACATTAAAGCATTAACTAAGTTGTGGCAGTTGTAAAGGGTTCACATCAGTAAGGATTTTATGATACCATCTTTAGTCAGGGACAAAACTGAAAAAAAACTATTAATATAACATTGGTGAATCTATGACACTCTTAAACTTTATGAACATCATTAATAAGTCATGATTTATGATGACTGAAACACCCAAGTACATGTATTTATTGTTAAGAAATTTCATCCTGGTTCTGTAGTGTGGCTCCAAAATCAAGAGAGCAGATACACAAGTAAGTCACAGGTAAAAAGCACAAAATACAAAAATCACCCAAAGACGAAAGAGTACTAGGATACATGAAATTTAGCTAGTGATAACACATGTAGATGAGAGAATCATCAGGGCCCAGCTGTTTAATGGCAACCTGATCGATTTTGGATAATGGATTGGATCAATTCTAGAAAACAGGTTTGTCAAACCAAAAATGGATCCTGAGATCAGATTAGATCACATAACCCAATCTTGATTTTAATCTGGATCCAACTATCAGTTTGTGTTGTTCAAAACTTTTTACGAGGATTGGGATCTGATCCCAGCAGTTTGGTGGATTCCGATCAAATCAAACTCTAACTGGGCAAATAAATAACATTCAACCTGCAGCGGATATGCATTTACAATACAAGAAAGTATTATGTTGCACGCTCCTTGGGGTTCCACTCGCAAGTTGAGGCATGAAAAATGACTTGAAATACTTGAAAAAACTTGATACTGTGTATCACTGTGCCCTACGTTTTATTACTGGCTGTGGATATGGTGTCCATCACTGTCTGCTGTATGCTGCTGCAAATCGTCCCTCCCTGTCTGTCCATAGACACTCTCACTTACTACTCTTTATCTACAAATCTGTTCTTGGGCTGCTACCGTCTTATTTGACGGCATATTTGATCAGGTCTAGTGACCATCGTGGACTGTGCTCACAGGATTTCATTAAAATGTTTGTTTCTAGAGTCAGAACAGAACTGGGTAAGACAGCCTTTAAATATACTGCCCCCTCTACCTGGAATAGTCTCTCGATGGATTTGAGACTAAAGGTGCGTTCACACCGCAAGCGACCCAGCTACCAAAGCCGCGTTGCCCACAGATGTAGCGTCGCGCGTCCATAAATACCTGTTTGGTCGCCGTTGGCGTCGGCCGTCGGTCAGTGACGTCACATCCGCTCGAGTTTTACCGCGATCATATCATATATTACATAATAGGATGTATAAGCGGACATTATTCCAGCTGTGTCCTTTTCACTCACTTATCAGACACAAAACTCTGCAGCTGATGAGCTGCAGCAGCATTATCTGTGAGTTTACCGCGGTCCGTCTGCAAATGTCCTCACTGAGATTAGTTCCGCCTAGAAGGAAGTCATCCGCCCTGCAGTCCGGATGAATAACTGCACCATCACGCGTACACAGACCGCTGATTGGCTGATGCCACACAGCCACACACGACATTGCCTGAATAGATCAACTTTTTTTTAACTTTGACATCGTGCGACGAGTGAAGTGGCGAACCCTCCCGCGGCTGTCGCATCGCGGGAGGGTTAGCCCCGCCCCATCACGGCTGTACATTGACTTTGAATGGAGACTGATCGCCGAGGTAGTACAGGTAGCGTCTGGTGTGAAGGCACCTTAACAGAACTGGTCACTGTTGGTGAATTTAAGACTTTGATAAGGAACCGGGAAAGAGCTAGCCTTGGACAATGTGACTGTTTTAATTCTTGACTGCTTCTCATTTTGTTTTGAATTGGTGTTCCCAGAACGGCTTGGTTTCAATGTACTGATGTCTGAAGTATTTGTTGTTTTTATTGTGTAACTGTCTGCTGCTGCCATGCCAGGTCCCTCTTGAAAAAGAGATTTTAAATCTCAATGAGGCTTTTATCTGGTTAAATAAAGGATATAATAATAAAAAAAAGCACCTCCTCAGAACACCATTTAAATGCTCAATAGTACACCTCGAGGTCCTTCTTCTGAAAAACAAAGCTTGGTCATTCCACAGAAGAAGAAGGCTGAATGTTTGTATTGCTTGCATTTTCTTTTTTTATGTTTAAAGGTTGAATCTATCAGTGTTAATTTGAAGCACATAGAATGTAGATTTGATATTTTTTGTGCGATATGTTCTGGCTGGTCAAAAGATGTGAAAATAGGATATTTCTACTTTATGTGCTTTCTTTTTGTTTCTTAAAACAAATACACTTTGAGTGACCCCATTCTGGCTATCCTACCTGTTTTTTTACACACCCAGCAGCCTTCAGAGTGATATGCCATCTAATTTAACACTCATTATACAGATTTGGTAATCTTGAGAAGTTTGAAATTGGACCAGGCTGATCCAATCCAACTGTGTTTTGAACAACTCTGATAAATGTGAAACAGTTTAATTGATCCTGGAGCAGTGTCTAAATGGTGGAGGTGATTGCCTTGATGAGAAACAGGTGATCATGCAGTGACCTTCTGCGCCTGGAAGACATGCCCCCTCACAGAGAGAGAGAGAGACCCAGAGACCCAGAACCAGAGCAGGAGCAAAAAAGGAGTCTCAACTCCACAAGTCACTAAAGATAGAGTTGTAACATTTATGCCCCAACTCAGGCTTGTAACCTGTTTTCTGATATATTCTCATGAATTTCTGCATGAATTCAAGGTAAACTGTACACCCAATGCTAAAGTGGACCATGTACACGACAGGTTATATATCTTGTTTTTAAAAATAATAGAAAACACATCAAGGATTATAATATAAATATCTACTTTTAATGTTTTACCACACTTAGTCCAAATGAATTGTGTTTATTGTCAATAGGTCACATTCCTTCATGTCAAATTTCGTCAGGTTTCTTTATGTATACGTGGTAAAGCTTGAATTTAAGTTCCACAAATGAGAATTTATGGTGGAATATTAGTTTTGAATATCTTTTGAACAGTTCCTTTTGCCTGACCTTTGACATCAGTAAATGCATTTTTTTCATCTTCATGTAGTTTGTGGACACACGAAAAAACTGAAAAAATTATGCTTTGCCTTGAACACTGTTAAACCTTATCAACATTATTAACAATTTGTGATTAGTAATGACTGGAAAACGTTGTGTATTTATTGGATTTATGAAATTTGGCTTCAAATATCTGCATTATCTAATATTTTACTATGACCACATTGATTAGTTCATTATTCTTAAATAATTTGTTTAAGACATTTAATAATATTTGTGGACCTTGTTTACAAATTGGGCTCAGGTCTTTAAAGTTGTTACGTATCCTGCATTTTAACCTCGTTATTTTCTTTGTCTCTGTTTTTTTTAAGATACAAAATGTGTGGATTTGGTTTTTAAATCTGTGTTCTCTATGGTTTCTGGATTGAGGCCTTAGCAGGTGTGGGTTAACATCCCACCACTGTCACTGAGAAATGTTACACTCTTGGATGGCAGGCAGTGGAAGACAAAAATTCACAAACAGGTTGTGGATTTTAAAATTGAGGAGAACATTTCTCTGGCTGACCAAAGTGACAATGAAATAAGAACAGAAAATCAATGAAGCTTTTTCAAAAATGTCCCCCATAGAGAGAATAAAATTAGAAACTAGTCCAACATCTGAAAATATACCCCTCCTTCCCAGCCATACCTCTAATGTGACACACACACCAGACTGCTGATTTCTCCCACATCATGTACTCTCCTTCCAGCAGCTGTAATCACATAATCTCCAAATATAGTATATTCATAAAAGTGGACTCCATAACACAGGAGCTTGACAGATGAGAAACTTCAAGGCCCTAAAAGCTTGCTTGGACTTGCTCTTCTGGCCCTGTAGTTTTGACATACTTGTTTTTTTTCTGTTCATTTCAGGGGGAAGTTGCAGTGGCACAATGTGGGATGAACCGTCTATACCATCCAAAAGTCCAAGAAATGATAAGTCAATCAATCAACGAATTGATTGACCTGTACTTGTGTAGTGCCAATACATATCAAGTGCATAACAGGATTAAGGCTGCGTTTACATGGCGCTGAAAACAGCCAAATCGGATAAGTTTTTTGTTGCATTTGGCCTTGCGTTTAGATGAGAACGCGTTGCGTCTGAAAACAGGCTCCAGAGTGGAAAGATTTGAATCCCCTCTCCATTCAGCTCCATGTAAACCCGTATCAGAGCGTTTCAGGGTGAAACACTGACGTCAACGCATGCGCAGTACTCTTTCACGTGAAGGCTGCGCGCGCATACCAGGAACAACAACAGCTTCGGTCGTCTGCCGAGTAACGTGTGAGCGTCTTACTGTGCTTTGTTTGTTATCCAGGCAAAGCTATTCAGACAGATTTGTTGTCCGAGTTAATTTGTTGTCCAGCAAAGAAACTCCTGCATCTCTGTGCGTCTATTCACCATTGATCTTTGTGAAAAGTTTTCTTCTTCGTTCATGTGTTGTAGCACCGCTGCCTCTCTGCAGACCTACACCGCCATCTACTGAACCGGCATGCATACTACAGCGGATTAACTCGTCTCCGAGCGTTGTCGTCTGAACGCAAAAGAATTCTAAAACGCAAAGGACAAATCTTTGCGTCTTTAAGTCGGGAGTGTTCGTGTAAACACAGCCTAAGACAAACTCTTCATTTTAAATGCATGAGCCCTACTGCTTCTTATGGCCTGTTTACACAACAACAAAAATGTCAGAAAACAGAGTTGTTATGTTTGTACTTTCTGATTATACAAGAACATTGCCGGGAGTGCCTGAATCCATAGTCCAGACTGATTTTTGTCTCCATTTATATCCTTTACAAAGGTCCAAGGTGTTGATGTACTCTGCTTTTCCCAGTCTTTCCTCAAGCTCATCAATACAGGACATTGGACAAGAATAAAAACACGAGATGCTGTTGAGTTTGTCATGTCTGAATCATAGTTGAGGATAATCTTTTTTCAGAACCAAAACAATTCGACTAAACTACTTACTTTTAGATAGTTCTATGACTCCCATGTCTAGCATTGCTTGTACTTTTTGCTTCAGTGACCCCAATCCTTCAGAAAATTTTTGGGGTATCGAACATACAGGTTTATTTTCTTTGTGTACATGGCTGATGAGATCAGTGCTGCCAGGTTTGTCTTGAAGTTATGCTGCATTAGAAACCATGACTCATGATTATCTCAGGCTCAATGCATTTGATATGATATGATATTTCATTATACATGTAAAAAAAATCCTTGAACTTCAATATGAGTTCATGCAGAAATTCAGGAATGTGGAACTACAACTAAAGGGTTACAAAATACTTATGTTAGGAGTATTTAGATTTATTTCAAAACCAAGTTTGAACCATTTTATAGGGTACGAAAAAGGAGAAAGCCACCGTACACTTTTGAACCAGTGCATTTGCTTTAATGGCTTTGAAATTGGTCTTTTAATAATTACAATGAAGGATGCATTCTCTCTGCAAAGCTATGTTGTAATCCTCTCATTGCTATCTCAGTGACTGGGCTGCTGGGAAGTAGATAGCGTATTGATTTCAGTGTTGGTGATTACTGACCATCCAAACAGCTTGCCTATCTTGTCACAGCATCATAATGGAATTAAAACATTGGGAGCAGAGGTTAGCATGGCAGGGAGAAGTGTTCCTACCATAGTAGTGACGGCTCCAACCCTTCCCCCTTTCAGGTGGCACCCATTAATAAAGTCATACATCAAGCTAAGGACTGCTTATTCTGCCGTTGTCATTCTTGAACTGCACCATAGCTTCCCTCAAACAGGCCTGACACTTTCCTGACCCAGCTGATGAATAAGTAATTGGTTTAGGATTAGCCCTTTATCATTAAAATCACCTCACTCCACTCTCTACACCTGGATCAGCTGAATTTAAATATCAATCTTTTCCAGTCAGAGATATTTCCTCCCTCCACCACCTGACAGATAGTTGACTTACGTTTATGCTCCAGTTTATGACTTTGCCGGCACTCTTTGTAAAGCATAATAAAGAAAACAATAAATCTGCTGTTTAGATATTCGCCTGCACTCTGATGTGCTCCCAAACTGGATGCACTGCTATAAAGCAAAGGCATGTGTTGCTATAAGAGCCACATGCAAGACTGTAGGATATACTGCTATGATTTATGGAACACTGCCATCACCCTTCCGATTTCCATCTATATCCACTGCTATAATTACACCCAACAGCATTATTCTTGTACTAGCTGCATGAATTGATATGCATAATTTATTTACTTGTGACAGATTTTAAATAGAAAGCATTAAACCAAGAAGTAACCTTGGTGCCTCGTCGAAGTGTGGCTGCATCATTGTCACTTTGAAGAAAACAAAGTATGGAAATGCAAATATGTTCCTTTTTAAACACAGATAGGATATAATGCTTTGATCAACACAATCTGACATTACTTTGTTTGAGATGAGTAGCTGAATGTACACAAGGTGAAGCAGCAGGGTTTTGATCACAATATCTGAGTCTTACTTGGACCTTTTCATGTTTTGCATAAACATCAAAACTTGGCCCCTAACTATAACTACCAAGTAGTAGTCCTAAATGTGTGTATGACTGTATACTGATAAAATAATGCTAGGGGAGGCACATTTGGGTTATGGTTGTCTCATGTTGGATGTGGTAGGTATGGAGACATATCGGGAGGTAACCAGGGTTGGGCAAGTTACTTCAAAAATGTAATGCATTATTTATTACCTGGTAGTTTTATTTCAAAGTAATTAGCTACATTATAAAATTACTTTATTTGAAATGTAAGGCGTTACACTACTATCGCATTACTTTTAAGTTACATCAAAATAACAGGAAATATGGATTTGGCAATCTAAATGTAGCTCATTATGCTCAGAAAGCTCATTACACATCCAGTGGGAGGTGATGTGGTAGGCTATCTGACTGAGTTCGGCTTGAGGCCGTAAACAACATAACAACATAATAGCCACATTGATGACTCAAGATGACACAATACAAGAAACGATTAGCAAAAACAGACGAAGGATAAAATTCTGGTAAATTGTGTTAGAGATACTGTAACTTTAGGCCTAGCAGATGACTTTTCTCCTCAGGTGATCTCATGGAGTATTTTGCGAATTTGGATATAAACAAACAAAAAAACACCTCTTAATTTCAGGTGAAATAAAAAATGTAACTTGCATTACTGACATTTGTACTGAGTAAAATATTACTTTTTTTGTAATGCCTTACATTACTACGTTACAGTAAAAAGTAATGCATTACAGTAATCACATTACTTTTGTAATGCATTACTCCCAACACTGGAGGCAACAATATTTTAGGAACGTGGCTTTACTGGACTCAATGGCCTTTATTAAGTCTTATGTGGAAAATGCCATGAGAAGCAAAACTCAATTATTATTATTATTATTATTATTATTATTATTAATATTATTATTATTAATAACTCTACCAAGGAGGTCATGTTTTCACTGGGGTCTGTCTTTGTCTGTGAATCTGTTTGTCTGTTACTCAAAAACTACTGGATGGATTTACATGAAAATTTTACTAGAGGTGTGGTTTGGTCTAAGAAAAAAGCCAATACGTTTTGGTGCTGATTCAATCCGGATTGATGGCACAAAAAACTTTAATGTTTATAACGGGAAATCCCATTCATTCACGGCAATATGGGAATTGTAGTTTATTTGCAAACTGGCATCTAGGGCCCGATCTATGAAAGGTTCATAGGATTTATGAAACTTGACAGCACGCGCAAATCTGATCAATTTATAGGGTGCACCAAGGATTTTGTCTATCAGATGTGCAAAATTGCACGCGCAGTCCATTCAGCCTGTTTGCCCTCATGAATATGCAGAATAGATGTAGATAATCAGAACGCACTAAATACTGGGAGAAGGAGATGCAAAAGTAATCATTCAGCACCCGCAACGTGATTTATTAAACCCGCAACCAATTGCACGCAGTGTTTTTGCGTCTGAATTTAGTACATTTGAAAAGCAGGTGCAATAAAGGGCACAGCGTTACGAACGGGAGGCTGTGATCATGGTGGCAAACAGGGGTCACATTAACCAAATATTTTCCATCACTGACAGATTTTTTTAATGAAAGCTGACTGCATCACACTGTTCATGCACTGACAGCGAGTTTAGATGCCAATAGCACACGCAAAATCCTCCTTTAAAGAAAGCGGTCCCCTCCACTTTTGCTCCTGTTATCAATTGCACATGCAGTGATAGTAGATCATCCGCAACACACCCACTAATAGCATGTGCAATTTTTTAGTTTGCAGAAGAAATTTAGCACCCATTATTTTGGATCTTAGTAGATCAGGCCCCTAGTTTTTCAAGCCTATGTCACAATATTTCAGCTTCCCTTGCAATGCCAGAAGAGGTGCTCTCCACATCTCTCTGTCTGCTGTCACATGAAATGCCGAACAGCCAATCAGCAGTGAAAGCTGTGCATGCACAGTTCTGGTCATAGACACAGCAGAAAGGAGGGAGAAAGTCCCGATGGAGCCTCTTAATCACTCGAAACAAGGCTGCTGTTAATGTCAAGATGGACATAGTCTGTCATAACAGAAGTCCAATTCTGCATAGAACGAACGTGCCGCTCACCGAAGCCACATGGTTTTACTCCGACTGACAGGCTGGTGACATCACCCTCTATAAGTGCTGCGGCGTGCACAACACAAACAACTGTACAAGCAGCAGCAAACTGGGTCAGTCAGCAAGTTGCAAGACTCACGACTAACTGGGTAACTCTATTGGATTATATTTATCTCAACAATAATCATACTTGCATTGCAGATTGACATTTTTCGTTCCACAGTGTGCATTGAAATAAACATAAGACAATAATGTTGGGTAGAAGAGTGCTTTTCTAATTAATACTTTTGTTGTTGCTGTTTAAATCAATCCTGATGTCTCTCTGCTTCGTAATTCAGTATTATCCACGTAAAGTCTTTTTTTTAGAGATGTAATAAATGAAAGCTACATGAATATAGCTGGGTTATTATAGATAACCCCCAGTGCTGAAAAGAAAAAACCAAAGCAAATGCAATGTGTCAAAAGCTGCAGTTCCTCATGTCCCCACTGTCTGCGGCAACACTGAAAGTCTCATACACATTGCCGAGCATAAAACCAGTTTTTACTGCAGAGATAAACACATTTACAGCCTGGTTCAGAAAAGCTGAACTGCCACTAAATTAAAGTCTGAACACTGTACATTGGCAGAATTGTTTTATAACTGTCCTGTTTTGATGTGAGTAAGGGCTCAGGGTTATGCAAAGTCAGGAGCAGGAATGACATAACAAAGGCCAACAAGGTGTTGCTCGGGAGCCTTCAGTCCTGCCTCAAATCCATGTTTGTGAATTGTTTGAAGCAAAGTCTGCTTGAGACAACATTTTTACATGGTAGCTGCACAGAGTGGCTTTCAAAGCCTCTCCCGGTAATCTGCTGGCTGACATCACCCTTACTTTGCCTAATATTTGCTACAGTCTTTGGTTATTTTTTTTTTTTTTTTTTTTTTTTTTTTTTTTTTTGCTGCCATGTACCTGTTTTTTTTTTTATCCTAGTAAAGTTATTCATTTTATATCCTGTTACCCTTGTCTATCTCGTTTCCTGTTTTATTTTGAAATCCCTTTGTTCCTGTTTCTGTTTTTCTGCCCTCCTTTCTGTGTCCCTGATGATGATTCCCTCCACCTGTGTGTTTGTTTCACCTGTTTTTGATTGTTTCCCCAGTGTATTTAGGGTGCGTTTAAACAGTCCATTATCGTAAGGAACCTTCCAAACTGAAGAACTGGGACGACTGCATTTCAGCATCGGCCATGATAAGGACTGTTTGAATTGTCCAAAACTTAAGGAAAGGAGGGTCGTTGCTTTTGATATTATCTCCTTTAGTTTAGGAACCACAGGTCACACCTACCCATTCACACCCATTTGCTCTCACATTCACTCACTGATGGTTCAGAGTTTCTCTGTTAGTTATCCATCAGTATCTCTAACACATTTATGTTTTTTCATGCCCATTTACACACCACTGACGCAGCAGTGGGAGCAACTTGGGGTCAAGTGTCTTGCCCAAGGACACATCGACATGTGTCGCCCAGAGCTGGGCTTGAACCTGCAACCTTCCGATGACTGACCAAGCGCACTATCCAACTGCGCCACCGACGCCCCACGTGCATTATGATATATGTGAATGAAAGAGGGAGGATAGTTCTGAAACATTCTGGTGTACAGATACATGCAAAATTGTTGGTACCCTTCTGTTAAAGAAATAAAACCCCACAATAGTCACTGAGATCACTTGAAACTGACAAAAGCAAGACTAAATAATAAATTACAGAAAATTAACTAATGAAAAAATCAGACATTGCCTTTGAATTGTGGTTCAACAGAATCTTTAGAAATATAAAATAGTGGAAATAGCCTGGACAAAAATGATGGTACCATTAGAAAAGATTGAAAATGATTTGACCATAGGGACATGTTAAACTAATGCGTGTCCTCTAATTAGCATCACTGTCCCCAATCTTGTTATCAGTCAGTCTGCCTATTTAAAGGGTGAAAAGTCACTGTGCTGTTTGGTATCATGGTGTGTACCACGCTGAACATGGACCACAGAAAGCCAAGAATAGAGCTGTCTCAGAAGATTAGATTCCTTGACCCTGTGACGTTTTCCATCAGCGTTAAGGGAAAGTGGATAGGAAAGGACTTAGGAAGGACTTTTCAAACGCACCCTTCATCTCTGTTTTCCCTGTTCTCTTCGTTAGGTATTTTGTCTCCCTCTTGACCATGTCCTCTGTGATTCCCTGTGTTATTTCCTGTGTTTTATGTAGTTTCTGTTTTCGGATGCTTTTTTTGTTGTGACTTTGTTTTGTAATTTGGAGCTTTTGTTATGGACTGATTTTTTAGTTTTTGGACTGAGATCCCTTTTTTAGTTTAAAATAAAGCGTTTTTCTGTTCTGCAAACTTTGTTTTATTAGTTTCCTTTGGGTTTTTATTTCTTGACAGCTATATTGACAGGATATTTTCTAAATCACCAGCCTTGACACCCTGTCTTCTTACATTAGCTTTTGCTTATCTAGTAACTCTATTACTCACGAATTGTTGCCGTGTTACATGCAACATTTTTTGCCCCCTAAAGATTTAAGCAGGTATCCTATACAGACTTTTAAAGGTTTTGGTAGGTTGCAATGTATAGCAGGCTATAACCATAGTTAAAATGTGGTTTACAAATAACCACTGGGACAATAGTAAGCATAGATAAGTCACTCTTGTCATCCAGGAAGGATGGAACACATATGTGCAAAAAGGTCAATAACCTTAAGCTAGTACCACAACATGTCATTAGAAAGTTTGCTATGGTGGTTTCATCTGGAATGGCTATAAGTGTGGACTGAACACATTGTTATTGAAATAACTAATGAAGGTCAGTCTTGTGGCTAAGAGAAAACCCTAAATTTGTTACCATTACTGAATTTTTTATGTCAAACCATTACTGGCCAAGATTTATTCAAAATGCCTGATCAATTGAAGTACAAGACGAGCCGTAAAAATCAATGGCTGGAGTAACTTATATTATCACCTATGGTTTAACTCCTTGCTCAACTTTGTAAGTCAACAGATTACCTGCCCACTTGTCCACCTATCTGCTGCTTCTGCTTCCCTGGCCTTAAAAGCAAGTTTATGACCAAATGAAGGAGAAGAGCTGTCAAGCAGGCACTGCTAGCCTCTAAGCTTTTGACTATTTTGCTCCCATCTCGAGCCTACAGCCACATAAGGCAATGCCCCTTAAAGACACTTCCTCTCTCTCCAAGGACTTTTTTCTAGCACTTTGCACAGTGTTGTTTTTCAAGAGTGAGGCGCCCGCATGTCTCTGTATGGAGAGGATGGACTAAGATATAATGGCTGCTCCATGATATTTTGTAACATACTAACAAGTTTTTCAATTGAAAAGAAAAAACTAACATTAAACCTGGTGTGCAAGGTTTGTGTCCATTAAATCACCCTTTCTGTTTGTGTTTAATAACAAACTGAATAATTAAAGAAATAAATAATCATACAGTAACTCATCAAAAATGGACTCATTAGCCAGAACCTTGGGAGTCAGAGTCACTGAGGTGGTGTATTGGCTGTTCTTTGAGTAAGAGGCAGTAAAATTTGTTTGATGCACATCCTCACAGAAAATGTGTTGAAAAAGTATTATGAGGACCATGCACAAGGAGGAATCACCTTGGTATGCCAATTTCCACTGTTGTTTATTCTGACAGATAAATATGATCCCTTAGAAGCTTGAAAATGATTACAAGAGATGTGCATTCTTTAAATCATTGGCTAAAACATAACATCAGCAGCTTGAAGGGGACTCCCTTGCTATGGAGCCTCCTCGCACCATAATCTTTTTGTTGCAAGGATTTTATGACTATTAAATTTACTTTCTCTCCACCCCACTACACTGTAGAGCGTACTACAATGTGACGTTTCATGTAATTTGTCCTCATTCTACACTGCACGAATATAGGCCAGTGCTGTCAATATTTTTCTCCCTGTTCAGATTTCCATCAAAATTATCCTCTGGTTAATGTATGAACCTCTGCTTTCTCTTGCCAGAGGGACAGCACTTCCCCCAGAACATCAGACAGGGAATATGGAATTAATATTTCACAGAGTTCCAACGCCCGTCAGACAAATTTATGTGGACGTCCCGTCAATAAATGGTTGAAAGATTGATGGAATATGATGTCCCTGGGTGGAGTATGAAGCAGCTGGTGGGACTGTTGTTGCAAGAGCTATTTTTGGAAGATCCCTCGTTCTTTGCTTTAATCTAGAGGGGGAGCCAACTGATGCATTGTTGCATGCATTAGTGCAGTCATGGAAAATGGGAAGCACAGAGACCCATCACAGGACTGCACTATCTCTGTCACTCTCTTTGTAACCCTACACCATAAGACCAAGCAATCCAAGCTTGCTAAAAAAAAAAACTGGGTTGTGAGAACTTGAAAATTCAAAATATTTATCTGAGCTATTTTTCGGAGTTATTAGAACAGCCTTTTATAAAGATCCTATTCAGGCTTTTTGTACTGTTTTATTGAGGCTTTGACATTGTGAATGCACTCACATTAACCCTTGTATGATGTTCAGGTCTGTGGGACCCATTGTCATTTTTTTATCAGAAGAAAAATGATTCCAGACTCAGGCTCACAAGGTACCCAGTTTGATCCCGGGTTGGACAGGGGCCTTTCTGTGTGTTTGCATGTTGCATGTTCTTCCCGTGCATGCATAGGTTCCCTCCAGGCACTCAAGCTTCCTCCCACAGACCAAAAACATGCTCATTAGGTGAATTATTGACTCTATTGCCCTTAGGTATGAGTGTGAGTGTGAATGGTTGTCTGTCTCTCTATGTGGCCCTGCAATTGACTGGTGATCGGTGTACCCTGCCTCTTACCCAGTGAATGCTGGGATAGGCTCTTACAAGTAATATCCTGATCATAATTGATTTTTCTTTTTTTATTACATTTAATAAAACTAACAAAAAACACAACTAGAACTTAAATGTATAAATGTGATCCAACAAAGGTAATAGGCAAATACTAACCATCTGTGTTATTTATATTTCTTGTAATTGGGATGAAGTACATATATAGAGCATTTTAACATACACTGTTTTTATTGTATTGAATTAAAACCCCAAACATAGCGGGTCCACCAGACCCACCAACATAGCCTGAGTAACAAAAGAACATCACACAAAGGTTAAATAAAAGTATAAGCCATGAGTGCCATAATGGAGTAAAGACAGAACAAAGTATCCAGGGGAACTTAGCAGTGACACATGAACATGCTTTGGAGACAGGGCAAAAGAAAGAGCTTGTTCAGGTCCATAAAATAAAAAAGAAAAAGTAAAAATGAGCTTTTTTCTGTTTTGTTTTCAATAATTAAAGATAAAACAAAGATCATAAACACTTTGAGACCGGCACATTGTCTAAATGTGTTTATGAAGACAGATACTAAATAAATAAAATGAAATAAGTGACATTATCATGTTAATATTCACCCGGGGTTTTTGCTTTAGGTGAACTTCTCGCAGGTTCAAACAGACTATTTTGACTTTACCTCTAACATCTGTTAAACCCCACAATGTAGGGGATAAACTGGAGCCTAACGCATCAGGCAATGTGCATAACAATATTATCAGTGTGCCTCTGACATTTAAGAAAAGGGGTTCATGTAGAATCCACAAAACATCTGACTTTGATCTTATTTTGTTGTAGCGTCATAGCTTCTCTTCTACTCTCTGACATTATAAAGAATTAGTTAAATGTCAAGGCAAATGCTGAGGATTTGTACTGAGAATCCCACGAGCTAAGGATAGAGCGGGACCCACAATATTAGTTGTGACAATGACAGAACCAAACCCCTGGAAAGTCCTCAATGGATCTGACATGGTCCCATCTCTCTGGATCTGTCAAACTCCTCTTAAACTTTTTTTTTTTCTTTTTGTGGTAAAGGAACACAGAAAGGCCTGGAGCAGCTCCTGCATTGGTTTGAAGTAATGCGCTTTACGCTGACAGTGAAGATAAAGGGCTTGGGGTAAGGAACAAAACATAAAAAAGGAACAACAACTTTGAAGTCTCCAGTGAGCTGTCTGTGAATTCAAGGTTAGCCCTGCAGTCCTGTGCCAATATAGGACTACAGTTTACTTCAAGTTATCCGTGAGTTTATTGTAAGCAAATAATTTATCCATAAACATTTTACTGAAAAATCATTTTGGGCTCTGGACAAACACCTCGACAGTATCTTCATGAAAAGACACGGCTTAATTTAATTTGATTTCTTTTGCATCATTGACCACATGGGACTATTAAAGCCTATGCCTTGGGTGTTTTAATAACCTTTTGACTTTGGATCATTCATGCATGAATTATTGGATGGTTTATTTTTGCTTTTATAACCACAGTGCATAAAACACTATAAAGACACCAGCAGTCAGTGGAATGATGAATGTCACTCTTGTGAAAAGCACTTAATTAACAACAGCTACGTTTGTTTTTACAGTCAACGTAATCTTTACAGCAACATCTCTTACACTGTGGTTATGATTTAAAGCATGGGCAGCGTTTTGGTTTCCATTTGTTGTTGGAGACAAATTGACCAGTCATGCAATAGATTACATTAGCGTAAGTGGGTAAAACACTCCTTGTGGGAAACAATATTCAGGTGGAACTTTGTTCAAGCTAATACTGCAGCAGTGGTGGGCTGGAATAATGCTATTTTCTTAAGTACTGCATATTAAAGGGACTGTGAGGAGTTTCTAAGTAATTACAAAAAGTCTCACGTTTAGATATATGCCTGATTGAAATACACACTTTAAGATGAGTTTTATAGCATCAAAATAGGTTATCTATAAATGTTATTCCTTAGCTTCGCTGTCCGGTCGGACAGGGCTGGACTGTCCTGGATACTCAATTTCAGGAACAAGACAGTTAAAACTAGAGCAAATTTATATTATTCGGACACGTCTTAGAGCACCAGGCTGTAAGTAGCGATATATAGCCGGCTGTAAAACTACGATACTAAGTTTTTCAAAAGTTGCTTGTTGTCACACATCAAAAACTACCGCTACATAACCAGAACGAGATACATTACCTCGTCGCTTTGCATCCTGTAAGTGTTTGAAAAAAGAAGTTGTAAAGCAATGCAGAGTTCTGAGGAAGGTCCAAGCTGCATGCTTTATTAGCATCACAACAAACACCCGCTTTGGCTTGGGTCACGTCTTTTGGTGCATTCCAGGTGTAGTCAGAAGTAGGAATTTCTGGGTTCCAAGTAGGAAACTGCAACTGGAACGTCCACCGAAGTTGGAATTTCCTACTGGGAACTCTGTGAAACCTTGCCATCCCCGAGCTAACAACAGCTAACAATAGCCTGGTAGATTGGCATGTTTTTTTCCGACTTCAACTGGAACGCCGATAAGTCGGAGATTATGTCACTCTCAGTGCTGAGGTGACTGGAACGCAGCATTACGACAGTCACCGCACGTGCTCATGGGTAGCAGAGTCTTTATGTCGCTGGTGATAGATTCTCCTCATAGCACCTTTATGTAAAGGTTTGCAAGTATCTATTATAATTTTGGGGAAAATGTTTTCACTTAAACTTTTTGAGAGACAAAAAAATCGGGCATATTTTACTCTTCAACATTTTCTTTCTACAAAATGTAAGGTATGTCTTCTTGTCTTTGTTTCCGTACTTATGTTGTCTTTAAGCTTTAAGCAATCATCAGTGGCATATGACTCTTTAGGTTGTTTGCCTCAAGGAACAGATAGCTGAAGCCAGCTGTCCATTTTAAATCAACTATTGAAATGTGAGAGGCAGATCCTCTTGAAACTGTGTGATGTGAATCTGCAAACGATACATTTCATTGCAGCAGGAACATTTAAACCAGCCTGAATGGATAAAAATAGATACAAACTTCATTCAGAAAAAAAAGATAAATATTGTTTTACTCTTCTCTTGATGACAAATCGGCTAAACTTTACATTTTACCTATCTTGAGTGAAGAGTGGTGCATTCATGACTCCTAAAATCCTAAAATGAGGACGTAAGTTACCAATTATACCACATCCAGGTCCTTTGTCCTAATGTCTATGTGACAATTAATGTCCCACATACTGACATGTGCTACACACAACAAAAATAATTAAGGTTTATTAAATAAACATGATATTTAAAAGTAATGAGCCCCTATTCTAACATTTTAGGGAAATTTAATTTTCAAATTGTTGTCTTAATTTCACCAGCAGATGTCAGCATAACGGGGTTTAAAGAGTGTCCAAATTCAGCTAAATTTTGCTGAATTCCTCAAAATTACTCTATACTAAAACTTCTCTCATTTTATTCTTACAGAATAAACCAGCATCTTATTAGTAAATTCAGATTCTATTGCTTGGTTGCTGAATATTTAAAGACACATCTGCATAATTCCTAGAAGATACTCATTATAAAATGTATTTTTATTTTTTTTAATTGGAAAATGAAATAACTAATTTATGCTGTATGCCAGTTTCGCTCACTTAGTGACCTACAGTATATTGCTAAACTTACATATCTGAATTAAACTCATAAATGTCCCCTTCATATACTTTTATTACTCAAATGGACCTTGTAGTTGCAGAGATATACTTCATTTATACTAGGCATGACATTTTTTGAGGCAAAGACCTAAAATAGGGTTTGGGGTCAAAGAGGTGACATTCTTTTCTACAACATAAAATACCTCCGCAAAGGGCCCTCTTGAGATTGTTTTTTATTTATTTTTGGGCTATTTTGAGCCTTTATTGATAGGGGAGAATGACAGGGTATAGGCCTGTGAAAGGGGGAGAGAGAGTTGGGGAAGACACTCTGCAAACTGGCCACACGCTGGATTCAAACCCGGGCCGGTAGAGGTGGGTATATGGGATGTGCCTGGTCGCTAACCACTCTGCCAAACCCGCACCCCCGCTTGAAATTTTTGAACATTATTGTTTAGAAAGGACAGTGACTAACAAACCATCAACTGTATTCAACACCATCATTTTGATTGGACTTTAAAAAAAAAACAACAACAAAAAAGATGGAAACACATTTGACACATCTCTAAGCACCATCTTGATCAAGACACTAAACAAGAATAAAAGCCATTTAGTAGGAGCTAAAAGCATGAAATTCATGTTTCTGGCCAATATGCTTCAAAAGTTATGAAAGCAGTGTTCCTTTGTTCGGAATATCATTAAAGAAAATATGTGAAATTTTTCTAAACATTTTCATCACAGAGTTTATCATCTGCAATCATTTAAAAATCCATAAAAAGTGAATATTTGTAGAGGGAAACCAATACATTGGTAACCTCTGGGTTGGACAACAAAATAACGTCATCCTGCACCATGCTAATGTTTTGCTTCCACGTAAGCCCCACCCACTAAAAAAAGCATCACTCACTTTACAAAGATGACAAGCTCCTATCAGCCAATGATAGATGATTGCTGAGGGGCTCTGAGATCACAGATTATGATGCACAGGGCCCCTCATCCTATGAGTGCAATTTTCTCCACCATGAAAGGAAGTCATATCTCAAGCATGCTCTCCAGTGCAAAAAATAAGGAAAAGTCTAATCTTGAGTTTTTGCATTTAAAGTAAATATTTGCATCAAAAGGAGCTGGCATAACATCCTCTGATCAGCTGATTACCATAGTGATGAGAATCTTCAAAGGGAAAACTTTCTTCCTCGAGGGGTTGAGCTCAGAGTTACAGGTTATGAGCTGCAATATTGACTGTCTCTGAGGGCATGTTCTGCTCAGCAGCAGCAGCAGAAATATGGGACACTCTACTGTTGATTATAATGAAGTGGGGAAGAGGCAAAAGCTTAGTTCTAGGGGAGGAAGAAAATGGAGAATCAGCCTCTTTTTGACAGAGCTCATTATCTTCTCTGAAGGTGTTTGAGGCTTTAAAAAGCAGCAGCACTACAGACGACTGAAGAGGAGGAGAGCTGGCTATGGAATATCCAGGGCGAGTGGACATTTGTGATGTCAAGAGCTGTATACTTTGGGGATCCATTTCTTGGTATTCCTCTATAGGACAGTCATTTCCCCTCTCTTCCCTGGCTATAAAACAGCCTCCATATGGCACCTTTGGCAAAGGACATTATTCTGCTTCTCAACAGGCAGGCATCAGGGGTGAGCCTGGCCATCTGAAATGTGCTGACACTTCAGTCTCTGGAACTGTTAACAGAGCAGAGATAAAGAGAGCAGTGGGTTGGAGGGATTTGTGTATGTTCCTTATTATTTCAGGGTGAACAGATGCTCCTTTTGAGGCCCTTAGTCAAATTCTTAAGGTTAATTTTAGTCTCACCCTCTTTGTAGTAGGAACCTTAAAGTCACAGGTTATTGTCTGACTTAAATGATGGAAGAGGAAAAAGGCTTTGGATGTCCTGCCGCAGTCCTTTTTGTGGTGTGGGGCCCATGCCAGAACCCCCATCCCATCCCACCCACCCCTCCCTCTCTTTCAAATGCTGCAACTAAGAACTGCAGCACTGTAGCAACAGGATGGATCTTTTTCTTGATGTGTGCATTTAAGGGGAGCTCGGGGGACAAGTCACAGCATGTCAAAGCATTGGCAACATGCAGCGACAATATTGAGATAAGATAACTATGTTGCAGCGGGAGGGAGAAACTGTAATGAAACAAAGAGCCTCGGACAACCCTTAGAAGATTTTTGCCTCCATTTGTGTTGGGAGGGTGTTGAAATGGAGTGGCATGCTGCCAGAGATGAGCCCTTGTCATAGTGTGTGTGTGTGTGTGTGTGTGTGTGTGTGTGTGTGTGTGTGTGTGTGTGTGTGTGTGTGTGTGTGTGAGAGAGAGAGTGTTCCTTCATCAGATATGTCTTACAAAGTGCAGACAGAACACTTCCCTGAAATCCTCCGTTCAAACTTTGAAGCTAACCTGGAGAAAATGACTGATTGAAAATGATTATTATTCTGTGGAAGACAAGATGAGAAATGCTTTCTTCTGATATAAAGTTGAATGTGTGCACAGAAGCATTTCTCTCACTGCAATCCACTTTAAAGCTTTGCTGTAATCTAGGAATCTGTTTCACCTTGTAAAGGGACATAAGGGAGTAACAGATAGGGGTGGGAATTATTTGAATTTTCTCACGTTATTGTGATTGTGTGTCATTTTTGTGTTCTTGGACTATTGGGTTTGAATTTTCTTTAGTGCTTTTCATGTACTATCTTTAGTATGCATTTCATTGCTACTTATAACATAGCATCTAAACTGAGTAAAATTGATAAAACAAAAGGCACAAACCTCTCCTAATGCATTTCCAACATTATCAGGGAACTAAATGTGGCAAATTGCCTCATTTTGTGGTGTTAACAAATTCTTTAAAAAATCCTGAATCCACATCTAGATTGGGATCACCACCAATATCTAAAATGTGTACAAAATCAGTTTGGGAGTTTTCAGCAAAATAGTGGAAAACTGACCTCTTGTATTGTAAGCAAATATTTAAAACTGTTTCTCATTTCCACCAAAATCTTTTTAGTACTTTCTAGTACCAGGACTAACCTCACCTGATTTTTTAAATCAAAATCTGGACATAAAGTTTTCATATTTCCCGTTAACAACAAACAAAATATAGATTATATATGTCTTTCATGACTTTTTTAAAATGCCATTTAGTGTGTTTTACAACCACTTCTATGTGATAGCACTTCAATGGTTAACAGAGGTCCTGATGCTGTCTTTGTCAACTATGGTTAGCCCCAGTGGGTGCCTGAAACAACTGATTTCTTGGACTCCCCTTAGCAGACCTACCACTGTGACATAGTTGCAATAGTATCATGGCCATTGGTGCAGAGTGACAAGCCCAGTGAAAAGCACAGACTGTAAAGAGAATACATAGCTCTTAAAAATGGCACTAAGCAACTTACTAGTCATCACAGATACTGCAAAATTAACAGCTGCAAACATACTCAAGCAGTCATCAAAACTGAATATTACATGCTGAGCCAGTCTGTGGACACAGCCATTTAGTCTACATCTTCTCCACCAAACTTTGGATCGACTTAAAGACAGAGGGGCTGAGTTGGCCTTGGAGCATTGTCAGTCATCTCCTGGACTATCCAAAACTGGATATCCCTAATAAAAAACACCTCAGGTGCAATGAGAGGCTCTCGATAAACTAGATACTTAGGCCAAAGCAGTTTGTTGAACCAGGTTTTTAACAAGTTTATTAAAGCCATAAACTGTCCCTTATTTCCTGCACACAACCATGTAAACTCCAGGTTTCCTTCAGCAAGCCTCAAGTGGACAATTGAGGAACTGCAGTTTTGTCACTTCTGCACTGGCTTTTTCTTTCGATTCGAGAAGTTGCCGCTTGGTCACAACATGAGCATACTTTCGGTGCCCCTTAAAAAATCTACATCAGCATGTACTGTCTTCACAGCCAAAGATACAGTCATGAGGAACAACAACATAATAATATTCCAGAGTCATCAACAGGGCCCTTTCTGGACAAAGATTTCATACATAAGATGTTTATAATACCTAAAAAAGCATAAAACTTTTTTTTTTTTTCTGAAAAAATCTGTGAAACCCCAAAACCACCACATTAAAGCTGTGCTCTAATTGTCCCAATGATGCCCCCATGTGGTTGGACATTTGTAGGATTTATTTCTCCCGTCAGGTCTCGATTGAGGTACTGTTTTTGAAATACTGTGGAATGAATAAACAAGTTCTATGATTAAAATACAGCACAAGAAGGAAATGCTTGGTACATTAAAAGCAGCATGATTTTATGTGCACTTTAGAGTACTTTTGCTTTAGAATTACAATTTTGTGCTCGCCTCACCCCTGGTAAAAGATCAATTGGAAACTATTTAGGACGGAGCATTGTTAGAGCACTGTATGCAGAATATACATGCCTCTTCAGTACAACAGAGAGCGGGTCTCAAATAATTGATGACCTCCGATACAAAAGTGGTTCTCCTGCTCAACTGAATAAAGTATGATTGATCCCCATATTGAAAGTAGAACTATAGGAACCACTCAAACACCATCCTTATCATTTGAGTTTGTTCAGTGGCTGTGCAAGAGGTGTAAAATAAGATTGGGTATAAGCGGGGGTTTGTTGCTGAAAAGGCACTGAGCAGCACTTATAAGGGCACAGGCCATTAAGCCATTCCTAAGATGCACTGAGTGGGAAGCCTTGCTGTGACATCATACCGCCAAAGAGGGACGGCTTAATTAAACTTTCATCTGACAAATATTCATGTGCATTTAATGATCCTGAATCACTTCATTCCACATGAATTATGAATATTAATGAACAGGGGAGAAGGGCAGTGGAAGGGTGCATTGTACAAAAGTATATACATAGGTTGGAGCCTCAAGCAATGGTGGGTGTTGGTTGAAGGAAAATGATGTGTCTATCCACCAGTCAATCACTTCACAGGGCAAGCAAACCCTTCAGGCCAGAGGTCATAATTGGAAGTGTGGCCTTCCTTAGTGTGTATGTGTGTCTGTATACATAACCTCATTACAGCAGCATTGTGTGAAAGCACTAACCACCATAAGATCTGACCAGAGCAAGGCTAGCTAATGGTGGCCTATTTTTGAGGTCCTGTACTGTCACTTCTACCCTCCATGCAGCTACTATCTTGCCCTTGAGCACTGCTCCCATTTTGTCTTGTTTTCTTCCTCTTCTGCTAATTACAACAATGCATCCAAGCCTTGTGCCCAAACATTTGATTGAACTAGTCACAAAAACAGGGATAATTGCATTAATACTAATACGAAATGGTCTGGAATATGATGTGTTTTAGAGTGCAAGTGAATATTGCTGTAACTTGGTCTCTCGGATTGCTTCAAATCAGCAAAGATAAAGTTAAAGTTAGACAGTTCTGTCTTTGGAATTCTCATTCAGCTGCACCAGCTGAAGGTGTTGTAAAACACATTTATATTTTACATACATGTGGCATGTATCCTTGAAAAGCTATTACACTGGTTGGTTGATTGATTATCAATTGTTATCTGAACATATCAATTAAAAAGGGATAGAATCAACAAATAAACAGAAATAAAGTAATAAAGTAAACCTTCAACACAAATCACACATGGTTGTATGATCAATTTCCTTCAAGCATTTATCTGTAATTCCAGTTTGCCATGTAACAGTATTTCCAAGGTCAAATACTGGGAAAAGTTCCTGATAAGCCATCTGTTTTTTTCCACTTGGAACCTTTCTGAGTAACAAACACGCCAATCTAAACCCAAAGGATGAAACTAAATTCAGTCTGTTGATTGGCTAAAACAGTCAACATTTACTCATCAGAGATCCCAAGTATAATCTGCCAAATGTTCTTGTATTTTTTAGCTGTATTCTTTCTTGCGGGCTTCAGTCTTCTCTGAAACTTGATTTGACAAAAAGCCACACGCAAAGATGAGCAATCGCATACTGCTAAATGAATTCCAGTGTTTCTCTATGTGTACTGTGTTGTATCCTGACAACAAACAGACAGTTCAATATATTTTACAGGATACATTTCACAAGTGCACCAGGGCAGCAGTCCATTGAAAGTGTTTGGGGAAAGCAGAACCTTTCAAAAACTGATCCAGAAAATTATTGGGCAATTATTCTGTCGATCATATCAGTTACAAGCAAACTAGCACTACTGAGCAGGACTACAGCATATAATGCAATCAAGTTCATAAATCAAGCTCTTGCAAAATAACCTCTTGGGAAAGGGAAAATTTCTTGTCCACAGAGATTTTTTTTTCCTTTATGTATTATATAATGAAGAAATGGTATCCAGTTCTAATAAAACTGCTTCTATATAGATCTGTATACAAGCAGCCATTGTTTACAGGCTTGTTGCCATGCTATTAGCTCATGTCTCTTGCTCTGGAAAGAATGCAGATTGGTCAGTGCCTCTGCTGACCAAAGTCAATTGTTCCATTTTTATAGTTTTGCAAGATGGATGTGGATAATTATAATATATAACAGGTGGATCCAGATGCACTGAAAGATAAACTGTGCTGTGCTCTGCTTTACTGTGTTGCACAATTGTACAATTTAATCTGACGTGACTATCCACTTCTGGCTTATGTCCTTTCCATCAAGCAGTTGTATAATGAGTGGCTGTGAAAACAGATCATCGGAACAGCTTGTCTAAAATACTTTCATTCTGAGGAAATGTTAAATGCATGTACCCACATGTCATGTTCGAAATATGCGCATGTAAATGAGAAATTTGGATATCCCCAGTCAGAATGATTTCAACCAGATTACAGAAACACTGCATGTGTAAATGTAGCCACTGTTATTTGAGCAAATAGCTTCCTTAAGTTAAGGTTTTCCATTGATTTTTAATCACTTTCGCTGTTTGAGAAGAAATTTTCCTTGTATGTGTGTTGAAGTAATTTGCCTCTTGTAGTTTTTACATTATTTGTGATGTGTCTACCAGATCTATAAATCATAAACCATGACTTTAGAGGTACTTTGTTTGTTGTCTCCCCTGTTGTTAACAAATGCTATTTCTCTTTTTTGTTGTATACATAATGACTGTAGTAATAATTTAAACTTAGTCCTGTGGGAGGAGGCAAACCTGAATAAAATAGAAAAAGAGAAGTTTATAGAGTTTGTCACCCAAGATGTTTCTTGTTTTTCCTTTGACGGAATATCACATGGGATTTTCAGCAGATTTTTGGGAAGTCCAATGTCAAGCTAAAATTTTTAATTAGCTATTTGTTCTGATGTAATCAACATTATGTTTTACCTCTGTTTATTCAACTTTGTATTTCAAGCATATGAATCACAATATTTGACTCAAACTTGTAAACATGCTGTATGATCAGATATTGCATGGATAAGAGAAAGGGTTTCATTGAATATCTACGGACAGGTACAAATAGAACAAGTGTGAATTTGAAGAAATCCTCTATTTTTAATTCACCACTCTTGGCATAAACAGTATGACAATGTCACGTTTTAGCAAGCCATTTAAACTCCTAAATATCATGAGAAGCCTGGGAGTGGAATACAGAATAATGGAAAAAAATGAAAAGAGGATATTTCTGTGATAATCAGGCCCAATTCTCTTTTCTACTTGAAAAAATACAAGTCATTTATATTCACCATTTCCCCCTCTTACACTTTGCATAGCAACCATCTGACATTCCCATAGAGGTAGACCTCACTAAAATAACACTGGCAGATGTGAACTCTTTGAATCAATGCTGCCATCTACTGACTCCTTTTAGGCTCTTCAGCAGGGCTGCAGCTGCTGTACATAAAATATTGAGAGAATCAAGGGGAAACAATAATACATCAATGAAAATTAATACAAAATATTCAGAAATATTGATTGGGTTGACATATCTTAAAAGAAGAGGGACACAATTCGAAGGTGTTAATTCCTGCGTCTTTTACATAAATCAATAATGGCTGCTTGATAAACTTCACAGACAAAGGCAAAGTAAAAGGACTCTATTCATTATCTCAGACTTTTGATTAATGTTTTATATACCTTTGTTTTTGTTTGCTGAAATATGAATCAAAATTATATTTCAAAATCCAAAATAAAAAAGTCATACATCCACCTCAGGAAAATGATCTAAATCAATCACTTTTATTATCATCCTCTTAATCTTTATCCTTAAAAATAATTAGACATTTCTTGCTCAATACAAAAGATCAATGTATCATTGACGCTTAGCGCCCTCCAGAAAACAACAATGAAAAACTCAAACAACAAACATAGCGGCACTTTGTTTAAAGTCACATTTCTTGCATTAACTTCCTCATTAGCATGGTAATTAGTACTAAACTTGCTCTTTATTAGCTAATGCTAAGAGCTTGTTGGTACCTAAATTCTGCATCCCTGTATTCTGCAGTGTGTGGGCAATTAACTTAAAGTTTATCTTAACGCATTAATTACTGTTCACTAACAGTAAACTGGAGGTAATTGGACATGCGTAATTATATTAATTAGCTTTGCTTACTATGCTAGACAACTCTGATACAATGAATGCAGTTAATTGAACATCAGTTGCATTTGATTTAAAAAGATTAAAAAAATAACCCTGTTGTTAAGAGCACAGTAACTTAACCACTGGAATTGCAGCATTGTCGTGGTAAGGGACAAACCTACTATCTTCAAAGTTGCTGCTTTTATAAAATGAAAAAAGCAAATTCCACTCCTTAACAAATTTATCTTGTGTTGTCATGATAACTTTGCTTTTGTAGTTTGGCTGAATGTTTATAAACCCAATCAACAACATGGAGGGTGACTAACAACTGTTTTAAGGAGAAAAAAATGAAGCTCGTAAAAATGGAAATACAGTAGGTTTATTCCCAGCAACACCTTGATAATTAATATTCAAGTACTAACTATGATTCACAGGTGATATTGTTGTGTAAAGACATATTTCCATTAATGTTCATATTAAACCAGCCATATCGGAAAACCAAAAGCATGGTACTGCAGTCACTCAGTTTCAGTGTGCGGTAATGCAGTAATTACTCAGCAGGTCTTCCAGTTTTCTCCCTCCTTTTCCCAATTTCCACACTGCATACTTTGTCCTTTGGTACCACACTTTAGTGCTCTCCTGAAAGCCTTCCAGTGGTTATAAAGACAGGGAGGAAACACACCAGGGAGATGTATGGGTAATGGCCATGTAGGGACCTAAAATAGATTCAAGGGCCTCAGTCATCAAATAGTATAGAGCACAGGTGTGATTTTATGGTTTGAGCTTTTAACTACAACCTTTACTTGCGCCATTTTAAATCATAAGCTTTTTGTGGGAAAGAGCCCGTCGAGCCAATACGTCAAGTGTTAACAACCACACGCAACAGCAAAGGTCCCTCAAGACATGATGACAGCCAAGATTTTGGTGTTAAATTGCAGCGTTTATTGCCACGTGAGTAATATGAGTTATGGAAATGGCACCTTGCATGGAATAAATATGTCATACAGATTTTAAGGTGTGGGTTTTTCTTTAATGGCAGTGTGGTCCACTTTGAACTTCATTAAACTGAATAGCAGAAAGTCAAATGCAGCCTGCATGCCAGTTCCTGTTTCTTGAGGCTGAGAAGGAGCTTTGATGATGTTTGCAAGATAATCATTAGTTTGAATAAATTTAATTATTAGAGGAAAAAAACAGAGGCTCATCTAACGAAAGTAGATGTAAAAACTCTCAATCAACTCACTCGACCTCCACAAATGATGATGAGACCAGCACCCAGGTACTTGATTTCAGGGGCTTAAACCACTGACTAAGTCATAAGAAGAACAAACTAACGCAGTAAAGGAAACAAAAAAAAGTAAATTCTGGTTAAATAAGTTAATAAATTAGCCATTGGCCATTATGAGACTCATAATAGGGGCATATCTGCTTTCACACAGCCGACAAAACCTGAAGCTTTTTTCCACTCAGACCTGATTTTTAAGACAGTGTGAACAGCACATTTGAAGCATCATGGCATTTGTGTCATGGAGTGTATTTAAAGGAGCATCAAGCATGAGGGAGTACAAACAGTATATGCTGGCTTGGAAATAGTCCAATCAGCAACACAAGGGAAAAAATGTTTAGAAATGTTCACTGCAACACGTGTAAACAACAATGATGATGTTGCATAGTGTGATATCAACCTTACAGTAAGTGAGGTTGGAAGAGAGTGTGGTATTTCAAGCCAAAAACACTGTTTCCCCTGAACACATGGAGACATCCATAAGAGAGTTTTTTTTTTTAATCGTCACCTTGGCAGTTTTTTTTTTTTTTTTAAGTATTTTCAGTGAAACAGACAAAACACACAGAAAAGGCTGTCTTTTTTGCCTTAGATGTCTGAAAAACCTCTGCCTCATCTGAACTGAACCTGACTGAGTCTTTTGCAGGGTAGCCTGACCACAGATACCCATTGGGTGCCCTGGTATCCAACTTGCAGACAAGGTCACCATGTAGCAATATTTGTGAATATCTTAAAATTCTAACTGTACTAAATACTAATGCAGAGGTCAGGCTACGCTATTTATTTTAGCCTGAACTGTCAGTTGGAAGGATTTTGGGATCCACTGGCCACAAAAAAAATGGTGATTTCATCAGATGTTGCATGTTGTAGTGAATGAAAACAAAAGGCCCATGTCTTAATGACTCCCAGAAAAAAAAATCCAGTGAGTTAGATTTTTGCCTTCCCTGGGAAGCTTTGCATGTGTGACAGTTACAGATGTAAATAAACCTAAGTTATTGCGTTATGATGAACCTATGAGACAGAGAACTTTATCATGCCTTGGAAACAAAATATCTAGCAATTTATCAAACTAATCCAAACATAACAGAGAGAGAGAGAGAGAGAGAGAAAGAGAGAAAAGAAACAAAGGCTGGCATTTACTTGTTGTCCCCTTTACTAACAGGTCGTTTGTTGTGGGTTGTTGTGGTGATTTATTACACATGATGAAATGACTGATTTTTGCGGCCAGTTGCTCAAAAACAAATATGATTTTCAGGCTACAAGCATGTGTACAAACTAAATAAATTACATTTCATTTATTGATTTGTTTACCATTTTGTAACACTTTAGCAATAAATTTGTACATTTGCAGTATGTTTAAATGGCACATAGTGCAATACAACCAACTGCAGATTCTTGTGGTTAACAGCCCTTTTTGTTGATCTACGGCTTGGCGCTTTGGAAAAGGAAGATTATGAAGTGGCAAATGTGTAGCTATGCAGATTGAGATGGAGAAAAATTTTGTTTCTTATTATCAGGTTTTAAAAATGTTCCACTGTAATATGAAGAATGATGATGCTAGCAGACTACTAGTAGTATTTCATTTTCTCCATAATCATCTCCAAATTGAGTCTCAATCTTTACTCAGAGAAAATTACAAAAACATGTAAAGATGCACAAAATTGAAAAAAGGGAAAAACTTCTGCACTTCCCTTTAGCGAAAAATGTTTTCAAGTGTACTACGGTAAACTTATTTTATTCTAAAACTGAGGCAAATTTGCAGTTCACTCTTAAGATACTATATACTTTAGAATAGTATAGTGAAGCGGCTTATAAACACTTAAAATTACAAAAGTCTAAAACTGAGACTAACCCCTTAATACTGAAACTTAGCCTACTTGTATTTCAGTATATTTTTTCTTTCTGCCACAAAAAAAACTAATATTAAGTATATCTTGATCCAGGTATAGAAAAGGCCTAGTCATTGTGCTTACCTGTAATTTAGCTTAATAACATTGTTTCTCATTGTGTTTTGAGGTATTACCCCTGTGATAAACTAACATGTTTAAGATAATATCGTGCTGAAGTTCAAAAGTTTACAGTAAATTTAGGCTATGCGTGCTCAGTTGAATTATCCTCAGCTATGTACCTTAAAAACACACACATAAACCAAGGAACAATTATCATGGCTTTATTGATCAAGTTCTAGTCCCTTTCATAAGGGTTTGGCAATGAAAGTACTTTGTACATTAATCTGTGAATTTTTGCATACGGATAAATAAATAATTATAATGTGAGCTAAAAAAAACATCAATTAGATATATGAACACAAGGTTTGTTCTGTTTTGTAATAGTGTTCGGTTATTTTTTATGTAACCGTCTTTGTCTGCTAAAGTGTATATCTCATTTTCGAATGGAGGGAAGTGACGACATTTTCTAATGTACTTTGTTAATGTGAAATAATTCCAACTCTAATAAAAGTATGATTCGAAATCTTCAGAATATATCCTTGTAGTTAAAGATCTAAACAAAATGTGTATTAATTAAAGAAACTTAAACAAAAAACATGAAAATATGGGATGTCTTGATAATGTGTTTCAGTTTGTTATTTGTGTTCGGCTTTTTGGTTTAAATCCTTTTTATCTTTGTCATGCTCATTTTAAATAGTCATTGACATTATGATAACAGTGAGAAACATGCTCATTTCAGATGAGCAGGATGGCTAACAGGCGAACAGGCAGGATAACCAAGGCAAGGCAAGTTTATTTGTAGAGCACAATTCATACACAAGGCAATTCAAAGTGCTTTACAGAACAAGAAAAATGCATTAAAATCACAGTACAAAATAGAATCAACATTAATCATTATAAAATGACTTTAAAAAATCACAATACAAAATAAAAGCAAAGATATACGTATATAATGTCTATGGGATCACCTGCCTGTTAACCTGGTCAGGCTAGCTGCACAGAATTAATAATCTTCATGGTAGTTTATGTGCCCCGCTGTCGTGCACCAAATCACATTCATCCAGGATCACTAGAAAATTCAGGGTTCATCTCCGATCTAGCTTATGTGAAATACCCCTATGGTCTTTCATGGAAAAAAAAAATCTCACAGAATAGGTTAAAGAAAGTACGTCTTAAATGTCGTAAACACAACGACGACACATTGCGACGACAGCTGAAGTATAACGGCGTTTCGCTTTACGGCAGCCGAGGCCTCCCGTTTGTATTTAGCCGAGCACCCGTACGTCAAGCGTTAGCATAGCCGCCGTTAAAAGGTATCAACAACTTATGCACGATGGGGATAGAAGACGAAGCTGATCGGACGCTCTTCATTAGAAATTTAGATTCAAGGGTAACGGAGGAGCTTTTGTTCGAACTGTTTTTACAGGTAAGGATGGAGTCGCAAATGTTAGACGTGGCTAGCCGATGCTAATTGCAAAGGTAGCACAACACGTTAGCGTCGGTGCTAACTGCTCGAAGCGCGTCAAGGATAACAGCGCTAAGGTGGTGGCTTTTGCTGCCTTTGCAGAACGTGTAACTTTTCCAAACATATTTACAGATGTGTTGGGTGCGCTGAGAATTGTTTTTCAGTCAGACTTTACTTAGCACCTCATCTTCTAATGCTAGTTAGCAGTATCCCAGGCTGGTTATTGTGTGCGTCTACAGTTGACGAATTTCTGTTGCAGGCAGGACCTCTCATCCGGACCAAAATCCCAAAAGACCCAGATGGGAAGCAGAAAACATTTGGTTTCGCCTTGTATAAACATGAAGTGTCGGTGCCGTATGCCATGCAGCTTCTGAATGGAGCCACGCTGTTCGGGAGAACTCTGCATGTGCAGTTCAGATCAGGTGGGTGTTTATGTTTCAGCTAAGAGAGCCTTCCTCTGGATTTATCACATATATTTTGGTTATGAAATCCCCAGCGGTAAACCTTTTGTGGCTACCAAAGTTTGGTTTAAGTCGACAGTAAAGAAGACATCAGATTATCTCAACGATCATGAACCAGATGACATCCTGAAGTGATCAGTGATCGTGTTTTTGTTGACTTCTATTGATGCCAGTGTAAAATCAGGTTTGGCTGTTTCTTATGCTCAGTGTCATCAGAGAATGTCAGCTTCAGTTTAGTAACACAACTGCATGTGCAGCCGTCACACTGCAGAACCCGCACTGTCAGACACATGATTGAAAATAGATCTTTGTTTTTTTTATTTATCTTTAGCATTATGTTGATCCCCGTTACAAATAGGGATGCACAATTTTGAGTTTTTGCTGATATTTGTGACCTCTATCAGCGATACTGGTACTGATATTTTTGATCACTCGAACAGTCTCTTTTACAAAAATTGACTTGGTGCTTTTAAATGTGTCGGTCTGTATGTCTAAGGCGCAGTTGTAAATCAATGAAACCTTTTTTTTTTTTTTCAAATTTTCCCATGCAGTGATGGTGAGGTACAGCATTATGTCACATGTGTGTATTTCTGAGATATTCCAGCAGGTATATGGCTGATATGTACAGATGACATGTCAGCAAAAATGTCAGCATTGACAGATATAATTATTTAATGTTTTAGGTTGATGTTGGCTGATACCTGTTTCATACTGATCATAGTGTGCATCCCTAATGGTAACTAGGAAGAGCTTGGAGAGTGCAAACCTCAACCAAGGTAGCTCATGTGTTGCTGTTACATCAATAAGCAATAGTTCCATAATAAAGTCACCATCATAATATGATTCTTTGACCCTGAAAACCCACACCTGGGAATCATGTTAATATCCTTATCAGTTGGAGAGTTATTGAGCAGAAATTATGGGGTAATTGTTTGGGTTTTTTTTTTTGGATCACCTCCAAGTTCAAATCATTTTTAAGTTGAGCTATTACCAACATTTCCTTGAAATTTCAGCACACCTGTCAAGTACTTTAGTGTAATCTTGATTACAAACAAATGCCAGCAAAAGCCAAACTTCCTTGATGGAGGACATAAAGATACTCATAATTGCACACAGAATCTCACACAGTCCACCATGCCTATTCAGCCACATAGATACATGCAGAGATTTTCAAACACAATTTAGTTCATAAATATTCACATATAGAAATGTAATCCCATGCTTCCACACATTCTCATACAAAAACACACACAGACACTCTGTCACTCACCCACAAAAGTACTCTTAACACATATACACGCTCACACTGAGACATACATCATATCTTTTACTGTCTATGATGGGCACACACATTTTCACGTGCTATTGCACACATGTGAACACTTTTTCATAACTAAAGAAAATAAGTTCTATTACAGTATGGCGCATATTATTATATAAATGATGAAATAACTCAGAGTTTTTATAATTTTCTATAATTTTCTTGGACAAATGAAGCTTTTACATCCTAGAATCTCTTATGCTCATGCTATTTACTGATGGCACCGTTAGCACTTCTGACCTGAAGAAGAGCTGACTGAGGGTAAAGGAAGGATGTCTACTGGGTTAAAATGATTTTGTTCAAGTCCAACATTAAAAAGAAATGTGCATCATTCTGGAGTCCACAGCATTAGTTGAGCAAATGAAAATCCCGTTTTGAACCGATAAATGTAGGATTCAGATTTAAAGCATTTAACCATATTCACAAACTTAACTTTGCAGCAAACTCGCTGCATGTGCATGAAATGCTATCCCTGGAGGTTGTGAACAAAGACCAAATTTTAGAGAAAATTGTGTTTTTTGTATATAGAATATGTTCTCTTCAGGGAATAAATTAGTCTATGTTTTATGAAACTATACTTTACATTTAATTTTTCAGACTTTGTGTTAAAAGAATGAATAGATGATGGTGGAGAGAGCACTCGCCTGAGAGTGGAAAAAATAAGAGAAAACTGACAACTTTTTAAAAGTTTCCACATAAAATTACTTTTCCCCCTTTTGTTAGGTCTACTGCTTTAAGGTCTCATGGTTCACACCTTTCAATCACCAAAACATCCCTCCCTCTCTGGATCCCAAAACATTTCATGCTGTGGTCATACATGCAACTTACCCCCAATATTTAAGGAGTTTTGTTTTTAATGTGACTTTGGGCTACAGGGTTGTTTTGGGAATGCGAGGAAGTGGGTGTCAACACTACCTCTACCTCATGCTGCAAGGGTTTGTTGGACTCGGGGCAGATTTGCTCGGTCATTAATGTGAAATCGGCCTGTTGCTAAAGAACGCCAGTTTTGAATGTGCTCTGTTCATTAATTATAACATAGCAGATAAAAGCTTTATTTATCTTTTTTTTCACAGGCAGCAGTCATAGCAGCAGTCCAGGGAACTCACAGAATACAAGTCCTGCCAACACACCAAACCCCCATGGCCAGAGGTAAGGGTGTCCCATGACTGGAAGGCCAAAAAAAAAAAAAAACCTTGGATACTCCTCTTACAACAACAGTCTAGACATGAAAATGAAAGGAGCTTTCAACAGTGTAAAAACAGTATAAAGTTGTCCGGTTGTGAAGTGGTCTAGTCTAGTTGATTTGTATTTGAGAATGAAGCCACCGTGTAACAACTGAAACAACATTTAGTCCGAAGCAGCACTTAGTTGTTGATATTCCAGCTTGACTTGTTCCACAAAGCTGTAAATGAAGATATGTATTGTTTCATTCTAGGGAAGTAAACATTTACATCTCACTGTTGAACTCTTAATATGACATCTGACTTATTGAATATTAATAGCTGTTAGTACTGGGCGATTTAGCCAAATATCATATCTTTGTATTTTGCAGTCATAAAAGTATATAAAATAGTAAATGAAAGGCTGTTGAGAAATTGGTAAACCAACATCCATATAGCCCAATCACAGATGATACTGCTCAATTTAGTAAGCTTAATATATAATTAAAGTTAGCTTTGCCAGTTTACACAGAATTAAATCCATTTAAGCCTCTTTTTAAATGCAGCAAAACAGTGAGTGTTTCTATGTACTTTATCTTTTATCAGTATATAACTATATTATAATGCTGTATAAGAAAATTTAAAGAGATGCATTACAGTTATTTTTCATTTAATGACTAGTGAAAAAAAATTGTCAAAAATCAAGATTATTCAGAATTATTTCTTTTATATTTAATTATGTGCCTGACATATTGGTATCTCATGTTGGATCACATTTTGTGGAATATATCCTGTTTTGTTTTGTTTTTTTCATGTTAACATTTTGTAGATTTTTTTGGAACTGGCCGGTGAAGGGTGACGGGTGGTGACGTGGACCCACTGAGACATAATAACTTTCTTCAGTGCAGCTGTCAAAATATACCTTTTTTGGAGAATAAGTTTTATTAATGGGAGAAGATAAGTCCTTCCCTTTCTGCATTACAGAATAATTTATCTTCCTTGTCTGTGAATGAAGTTAAGAAACGCTGTGTATCCTCCAGCTCCAAACAAACTCCATAGTTCTTACACAGCTGTAGCAGAAGAGGTGTGGAAGCCAAGAGTCAGCTCACAGATCATTTTCAACATTACCTTTTGATATCTGAGTGATGAAGTAATTTGTTGATGTTTCAGTTGCCTGTCATGTGTTTAATCTGGGAGTGATCTCTGCACACGTCATTGTCTAATTCTATTTCAACTTCATTACGAGTCTTTCCTCATTCATTATGAGGAGGTGTTTATTCCAGGATCTACTCAGCCTGGTGTGCACTAAGAGGCTTCACTGTTTGATTCGACATTAAAAAGAAAAATGGCTGGCATTCACTTTATTTTTTCTGACCGCTGTAAGGCAAATAAACGCATTGGGGAAACCACAAACAAAATCAGGTTTATTCATGTGTAGTAGCTAAATACTTACATTTTAAATGTTTTCGTTGACAAATGGTGTGAGCTCAGACTTTTGATCATCTCGGGGATGCACCTAACATCAAGGAGAACTGGTGGGTCAGAGCTCCTCTTACTCTGGGGATTTTAGAACCCACGATGCCGAATACCTCCTCCGGTTAAAGCAAAACAGACACTGTGTTGTCATTTCACAGACAATGTAAGCCATGTTTGAAGGGGGTTGAACTGTGGGTTGAAAAAGAGTTGTAAGTAGCACTCAATTTGCAGTTTTTTTTTCAAATTGTTGACATTACATTATCTTTTCTCCATCACATTTACTTGTTGGTAACATGTTTGACAAAAGCCAAGACTCATTTGTTGACATTTATATTTATTGCTGTATTGTGGGCAGCATAGCCTGCTGGTTCTCTTTCCGTCATGCACAGCTCACAGTCCAAGCACCTCTGGCAGTGACGTAATGATGTACGGTTGCTTTTTGTGTGACTCAGAACAGTGCTGTGTGAGACAGCCTGGACTCTGCCCTTTACAGAATACTGCTGTGGAAACCTGAAATGATCCAACAGAGATTATAGCATTTTTTCCAACTGAATTGAAACAAAACAAGCTTCAGGCGTGAACCCACCCTATGGTAATCTGTGTAGTGATGGGAAGTACATTGGTTTTAATTTGATGTTGGCTGAGAACAGCCCTCTTTCCCTAACATTTACAGCTGGTTCCAACTCGTGTGAGATCTTGATATTATTTCCCTTGATGCTTAAGGATGCACTTATCATTCCTTTACATAAGCTTTATGTGTTGAACTCTCATGTGAGGCAGTCAGCATGGTCAACAGCAAAGTCAGTTAGGTGTTTGTGGTGGAGAGGAGACAGAGGAGCTCCAACGTCGGCTTAATGTTGCACAAAATGACAGCAGCCCAATGTGCAAAGTCAATGTGATTTCATATACAGGTGGAATCTCATACAACATGGCGGAACATTTGTCATTATAGCATGACACAAAAGCTCTTTTCACACCTACAACCCAAACATTTCCTTGAAAGTTCCAGGGTAATCTAAAAATAAATTCCCTGACTTCTCACAGCAGGAAGTTTTTAACACTGAAGTATTTGTAGGCTAAGGAAATCGACAGGAATGGTTAAGAGAATTGATTAGAAATGATTTATGTAAGCAGAATTGATACTGGCTTTGGTATCAGTGAAATCATTTCTATTCTCACCCCTCCTCTTCACTGACTTTGCTCATTGGCAGGTAATATTGCAAGGTTTAATATTAGTAAGGAAGCTCATTTGACAAATGATCTCTCTTATGTTGAAAAATGGGAGAAATTGTTGACATTTGGAGAAAGATGCACCAAAAATGATGGAAACAAACAAAAAAAAATGTTATCAGCAGTCTGACTTATATTTAAGGATGTCATCATCAGCCCTAATTTATACTTTCATACCTGTGCACCAATAACATGAAACTAATCTCACCAACCAGAAAGCTGTTACAGCACTTTCCTGGGTTTGGATGAAGCCTTTAAAGTGAGACTGCTCCCTGTCACCCACACTGCTGCCAGACAGCACGATGGGTGATGGAGACAACTGCAGTATGGTGTCTACTTCTTTCTGCGGCTGCCATGTTGTCCATCAGTTTTACAGCAGTGTACCAGTTTTCCTGGTTACTTATTGGCTGCTCTGAGGACTTTGGTAAAGCAGATCATAGCATATAACCCACTGTTCAGACTTGTTCCACAGGTTTTTAAGATGAGTAAACTGATGACTGTTCCTCTCTTACAGGACGCCTGTCCAGTTCAGTTCACCACCATACACCCCTCCGCCCCAGATGCAGAGGTCCTTCTCTTCTCCAGACAACCTGCAGAAGCATGTCATGGTAAACTCACCCTTTTCTGGTTTTGATGGAGCCTAGTGCTGTCTTTACAGGGAGATTGAGGCACATGTTTGGTTTTACTATACATGGTGTTTGTGGAGATACAGGGACGAGTTATAAAAAAGAAATGAATACACAAGAGAAATGGAGGTCTGGCGTGTGGCTATACAGTGCACAGGTCCCATCATCTGTCTTTTTTTTCCAACCGTAGATGAACAACATGATGTGGCAGCTCCATATGCAGCAGCTTGAGCAGATAAACGGCACCTTTTCCAAGCCTCTTCAGAGGCAACAGTCTGCGGGACATTCTGGAAAAAGCGGCTCCAGGCAACACGACAGTTCCCCCTATCGTCACAATACCCCCCAGATGAACAGCGGCGGCAGAAATCAGCGATACTCAGAAGAAGGATCCGGCCGTCATCAGCAGCACAATCAAAGCCGGGACAACTATCACCATCAGAACGACAGGAGCGGCAGCCGTCACCATGATGGCAGGGGCGGCAGCAGGCATCATGATGACAGGAGCGGCAGCCGTGGCTACCAGGATAACAGATGGCGACGCTACTAAGACGTGTATAAGTTGTTGTCAAAAGACTTATTATTTTTTTTCCCAAATCTGTGGACAGCTCACAAAAAAAAAGATAATTTTGACCGATTCACATGTATGCTCAGGATGTTTGTACATAATCTCACCAGATTTAATAACATATGCCTTAGAGCAATTTTTCTTTACTTTTAAGGCATTTTAAAATTTTTACTCTTCTCTAATTGTGAGCATTTTTTCACAAATGTCAAAAAAAAAATCTTAATGGGAGTGTATTCAGCATGTCATTTGTGCAAGGAAAAAAGAAACGTGACTGGTTGTGATTTTTGGAAAATGAGAACAACAATCACATGTATTTAAAAATATTTCGTATACAGTTTTATGTTATGCAATTAGTATTTTACATGGTGCTCTCTGAATTTTACAGAAATCTTCAGGTACAGTACAGAAGAACAATTTCAGCTACAGATTCCACCAGCACCACTCTAACTGCAATAGGGCACCACTCTTTCTTACTTGCAGATCTGTTGACCTTTCTAAACAGGCTTTGTTTTATTTTATTTTATTTTTTTATTCTCAGTCTGGATAGCAAACTGTTTTAAAATGGGTATTTTCATGATATAAAGGTTCTTTCATTTGAATGTTTCATTGTCTTTTATTTGTTACCACTCGAGTGCTAGGATCCTGGCTGTTAAACAAGAATGCTATTTACAGCTCTTTGTGTGTCACTAAGTTGAGCTATTGTACATTGATGCTACATGCCTTTATGCATGCACACACGGCCTTATCTGCACCTATAAATGGCCTGTGTGTAACTAATAGGCTTGTGCAGTGGGTTATGAAGTAATCTGCAGGTGGCGCCGCATGCATCCTTTTATTGAATCAATTAAGATGTTAAATATATCTGAGCTGCATGATCAGATCCTACATCTGACCTTTCTATTTAGGATGCTTTCAAGTCTTTACGTGGATTTGACACCCAGCCTGTTCACTTTACAGCATGCAATTACGTCCAGCTTTATTTCTTGTTCACCGGAGTTGCACACAGAGGTATCTTGTTCCTTTTTTATCAGGAGGGTCTTAACACCGCCCTGTCAGTGGCACAAGTTTGGGTCAATTTGCAGAAGTGTCAGAGGCGGGCTATTGTCCCATCCCAGAATTAGCAGCGTTTTGATCCTTTACATCTCATGTTGCGATCAGCCTTTCAGCATTGTTTCCTCCGTGTGTGTGCTCAGGCTTGCTTACAACAAAGTGCTGATTAAATCCCTTAATGTCCGCGCCGAGGTCATAATCTACCCTTCCGAAAGTGCTTATGACACTCACAGAGGCTCTCGCGCTGTATCGACAACAAGATCCCCCAATAAGTCTCCCAGTGTCCAAAAGTGGAGGTGCATTTGCACCCTCTGCTCTAAGCCCTGTGTCTTGCCTGTAATCTTCCTCGTGTCGGGTTGCATCCTGGTGCTCCCAAATCGCTCTAATAGAGAGTATCCTCTGCTCGCTGTCGGTACTAGGAAGGCCGTGATTACGCTCCTGGCTGTGGCATAACTCGTTTAATTGGTTGATCTGCCTGGCGTCTCCAGCCCTGGAGCGCACGGATTAGAGAGGCCGCTCGGTAGCCGCTGCTGTGTGGCCTTGTATAGTCTCCTGAAATGATCCACTTCCAAATATCCGAAGACCCTCCCTCTCCAGCAGCCCCGCGACGCAGACAAGTGTCGAGATGCCTGCGGCCGTGGGTCCTGGACCCTGACACCGCCTTAGGTTGTCGGGTTCATCGGTGCCGTGGGACTGATTTATCCCTGCATGCTTTTAAATGAAGCTCTAAAAAGTTGTTAATGTTTAGCTTTTCTTTTCAGATGCATCTGAACTATTTATTGATATCATATAGTAATTAATATTAGGGATTTGAACACTGAATGCAATTTTTTTTGTCATGATGCCACGTTTATGGATAAAAGACAGATTGAAATTGTCAGCACGAATTGTCACAGCCTGATATTCCAATGATCAGCAGCAACATCTTTATTTATTCATTCTTTTTTAAGAAGTTTCAGTCCCATTTTTTTCACTCTCAAGCTGTTGCTCTGTCCACCAGTGCCAAGGCATTGTTTTAACACAAAGTCTGGAGATTTGATGTGAAAGAATAGTTTATTCTTTAATCTCTCCAGAACATATCATCGTCTGAACAAAGATATAATTGTATCTAAAATGTTTTCTTCTGTTCACAATTTCCAGGGAAAGCAGGCTATTTCTTTTAGGCCCATGAAGGAGGGTGGTTAAATTATCAACTCCAAGGCAAAAGCCCACATTTAACAACCTGCTATTTAAAAACTGCATTTGCTATCCATTAATGTAAGATTATAAAAAAATAATGCAGTTTAAATGGCACATTTTTTGGACTTAAGAGTATGAGTGCAACATGTTTGAACAGATTATTTTAGATTTACTGTAGGAGCTGAGCTGGAAATAAAGAGATCAAATTAAACATACAATCTTGCCAAAATTCAGGGACACAGCTAAAGGTAAAGTAATTACAGGAAAAGACTTTCTTCACCCCGCCCACACACACAGACACAGACACACACTCAATCCTAAAGTTTGTTGACTTTAGGATTTAGCAGTTCATTTTAAAATGTTATCCTCCTTTGCTTGAATATTATTCTCTCTCTTTCAGACAGACACGAAGTCAAATATGCTCCACAGCAGTTGTTCTCCTCCTTTCCTCTTTGATCAAACCATCAAACATGTGAAAAAGGAGCCAAGCTCTCCCATGCACAGCTCCCATAGTTCCTCCTTTATAATCCCTCACTCTCTGAATACCGGGGGGGCTTCAGAGGCACGAGCCGCCGGCAAGGGAAAAGAACCCCTCAACTCTTGTGTTAATTATCAATCACTTATATATACTGATAGCGGTTCTTACATATTTTACACATAGTCATTCCCTACAGGATGATTTTCACTGCCAATTTGCCGCATCAATTACATGAAATAAATAAATAAATAAACAAGCGTGCTATCCTCCTCCGTTTTGGACAGTTTTCCTCGATTTTGTAGCCACATTTCCTCCTAACAATGTTTTGCTCGGAGGCAGAAAGAAAACTAACAAGCACAGTTTTCCGTCCGGGAGACAGGTGAGAGGTACAGTCTATTAAATATTAAAGATATGGGCTTTTTTTTTTTAGATATCAGATTTAACCGATGCTGCATTTACTTTGAGTTTGTTTGGTCTGACTGACAGAAAGTGTTTTTCCAAGTTGTTTAAAGAAACCTGCTGCCAAGGCAAGGTTTAACTCGCCATGAAAGAGCTCCTTTTACGGTAGCCTATATTTCATTTGAAGTGTTGAAAACAAAACTCTTCCGGCGTACGCCACTGCGCGCGGAATATGTGGCGCGTGCCTCTGTTTTAGCAAAGCGGCCTTCAAACAGGTCCCGTCAAACCCTGACTTCTGTGTTTTTGATGAAGGACTATACCAGCGAAATAGTTTAAAAGAAAGAGGTACATATTACCGACATTGTCTGTTTGGTATAATAATAATTATTCATGATAATCATTATTCATCAAAATTCCTTATTGTTATTATGATGATGTTATCATTAATGTTATTAACTTCATTAATACTTTGTTAAGAATAGCTTACCTGTTAAGGTAACAAGATGAAGTTTAAAACTTTGAACTCCACCCCTCAGAGCTTTTGTTAGAAATCAGACTGAAAAATTACAAATGTATTTTTACTCAATCTTGACACGATGAGAATATTTCAATTAGTTTGCTGTTGTTTGGAACACTATTATTTTTACAACTTCATTTCAACTTCAATTCTTGACGAAATGTCAACCCTACAAATGCTTTGAAACGTTAATTGAGGCTTTGACAAAAGTGTTTTGATCATCACTTTTAATAATTTATTGGAGATGCTCATGGTTTCTTTAATGGTAAGTCTCCAGATAAAGGGTCAAGGTAAGAAAAGATCAGTCTGATGAATTCAAAGTGCTGTAAACATTACTAATTTATGACTTTGTCCTGTATGCGGACCCTCCAATGAAGGCAGAACACTGATTTGTCCTTAATACACTTTGTGAACTTAAACCCATGAATCATGATGACTTAAACACTTCAGTGAATGCGCTGATTTATGTATGATTTGAGGCAATTCCTTGAAACTCGGGGACCCTGGACTCTTTACCTTATCATTAGTATCATTATAGTTGCTGTCATTCTTAGTCTTCATCTTCGAGGCTACTTATTGCTTTGCTGGTTTGATCCCAAAGTAAAACCATGCAATCTTGTGTTTTGTGTTTGGTATTTTGGAAAACTTAAAAGAAAACTTATTAGATCATGGATTAACAAGACAAGACCTTTTAATGTAAATAACCTGGTTTATTCTTAGTTATGGGGAAATTATGTTCTAAATAACAGATCTTGAGACGAAAACATTCTGCAAGAGGAGAAGTTTTCGTGTTTGGGAGGCACGTTCTGTATCTACAGTTCATAGGTGTGTGTGTGTGTGTGTATTGGGGTGTGAGAGAGAGACAGAGGGAGAGAGTGAGAGAGAGAGATGTGGCACAGCAGAGATGTGTTCATAGATGGTTTATATAGCAGTGGGTGTGAGCGCACAGCAGACTGTTCAGCAGGACTGTGCGCTCTGTGCAGCTCAAGTTGAAGGGCACTGAGCGTCTCCGCGGCACTTCAGGGAAAGCCTCAGCTGTACATTAAAAGAGTGACAATGAACTGTTGAGACGCATCACCAGCAGAAGTCTCTTCTCCACACGGTCACACCAGCATAACCTTAAACATCAGCGAACGAACCAAAAGTTGAGCGGCGGCAGCGCACGGCGCACAGGGACACATCATGCACTGTCAAGCCGAGCTCAGGCTCTCCTCCCCGGGCCAGCTGAAAGCTGCCAGGCGGCGCTACAAGACTTTCATGATTGACGAGATCCTCTCAAAGGAGACCTGTGATTATTTTGAGAAACTTTCTCTTTACTCGGTGTGCCCATCGCTCATCGTCCGACCGAAGCCTCTTCATTCGTGCTCGGGTAAGAAAACTCTTTTTCCGTTTTTGTGTGAAGGAAACACATCAGATAGGACTTGAACAGAAATGAAATGTTTTCCAAACGTTTAATTGTTATCATTTACGTATGTTGTCATAGTTATTTGGATTATTTCAGGGAAGAAATGTTAGTGTTTGGCACGTGTGACATTTACGAACATAAATCTGTTCCTTGTATTTTTTTTTTTTTTTTAAATGAGAACAAAAGAAAGTTTGCAAAAACCAGGAACTAAACTTTTACAGAGTGAATGAAGAGTTTATGTCCTTTTTCAAACAGGTGGCCTCGGGAGACTTCTGACCAATGTCGCATCATGGCAAAATTTTGTTATCACCCTTTTGCTTTGGCTGCCTCTTATTTCTGCAACGCAACAGTTTTACATTGATCTGTTATCCTTTATGCCACAAGTATCTGAATTCGATAAACTTGGTTTCTTAATCATCTGGAGTTAATTTCATACCGAGTTGTTTCAAACAAATCCCGTTTGAATCGTGCGTAAACTAACTGAGATCTGTCCACCTGTTGCACTCTTTGCTTTGTATTATAAATCCATACAACTACACTGAAAGTGATAAAAACAAAACCACGCAGTAGAGAGCGAGTGGCTGAATTAATACTTCTGGGATCTTTTCTTAATCGGATGAATTACGGAATCGATAACTAACAGAATAGGTGACAGTGTAGATAACACAATTTTGGGCTTTGCGCTGCAAGCCTGTTGAAGACTGCTTCGCCTTCTTCATATAGGATATTTCAAATAAAGTAACTGCTAAGCACAATAAAATCATTTGCTTGTATTTTGTAATACTGATGATCATTTTGCAGAAAAGTGGACTGTGTCAAGATAGATAGATCTCACACCTAATGTAATTAAATTATAATAGTGCTACAAAAAACAAAACAACCAAAAAAAAAAATGTTGGCTCTATTGATAAACCCAAGATGAACATGAATAAGACGAAACAATTTACATTACCGTAAATTATACCACCAAATTACTGATCAGCATAATGTACATTGTGATTTTGAATAGAGTATGGATATGTATTTGGGCTTACTCAAAATCACTCTCTTCCCGAGTTTTCTGCTCCGTAATTTATTTATTTTCTCCTGCTTTGAAAAAGTTGTAAAAATGCACGTGTATCCTTGTAGACAGACAGATAGACAGATAGATAGATAGATAGATAGATAGATAGATAGATAGATAGATAGATAGATATATTGTGATTCATTTCTTGCTTTCAGCTAAATTAGTGGGAGAAAGCTGAGTTTTCACAGCACATGATCGTGTCAAAAAGAAAGAAACATCTTGAATGATGGTTAAATGTAATTCTAGATGAACCCAAACAACTCTCGGGCTACTGCAGCCTCTAGTAACCATTAGGGTAATTGCTCCAAAGTCTGAAATAATAGCCACTGCAATTTGATGATGACAGCGATGTGTGGATAAAAATAGGGGCGAAGCGATTCCCTCATCCCTCTGATATAAATTGGTATATGCTAGAGGGCACTATGACTGGCACCCCTCTGTTCCACTGGATAGAGTAACCCGCCCTGAATATCCGAACACTGTGCCCACCACTTATTTGTAGCAGCAGGGGTGTGAGACACAGTATATTCCCTAACATCAATGGCTTTTAAAGCTGGATATAGAATTTGGCAGGGTTACAGGTCCCGGGCCAAAGAGAGGCGGCCTCTGTGCGGCCCCTTGACTGTGAAAGTTGACTTCTTCATACTTTGGAAGGAGGGGGTGCAGTGACCTGCTTCTGCCAGTGGAGGTCAGTGGAAGATAGGGTTGGCAATAATGCTGCCTGAAGGAGCTCTAACAATTAATTGCTGTTTTAATGTTAACCACTGGCATGCCACTCAGACATAGCAACATAATTGATTTTCTGCATTATATCTTGTGTCACCTTCTTTAAAGTTATGTTTTATGTATCTTGAGAAATAAAAATAAACACATTTCAAGTGGCTCATAATGGTGTTAATTACAAATCACTTACAGCAGGATTAGAGGCAATGATTCCTGAATGGAGAGTCATTGTAATGGAAGGGTACAATATTTCATTTGAAGTCCCATCACTCAGCAGGACCAAGGGCAGGGCTTTTAGTGGTGTTTTCTAGAAGAAGTGAGAGATTAAGATCAACTGTGGTGTAATCTCACCTGACAGTATGATGAAAAATACAAACAACAGGAGAAAAAAAAGGGGAAAGGCGGAGTGTGTGCAGCCTGAGGGCCACAGCGTACTTATTTGGTCCTGACTGAGGGCTTATCGAAGAAATCCAAGAGAGCAAAAAGGTTTTCATCCCATCTTTAACTGTAATCCTCTGCAGACAATCTAGGCTCCCATTAAGCACAAAGCTGGCTAGGGAAGGTTGATTACACCCACACACACAGGGGCAGGTATGCACACACATCCTCCTTTTTCAGTGAAGGATAATATTTGACAGCCTGTCATCTCCACGTCAGTCACCACACAACCACTTCCATCAGATTTTTCTATTTTGACAGAGGATCAGTCATAAACCTGTTCCTAAAGTACTTTATGCTGCACTCGGGTTACAGCTGTCACAGGAAGAGTGTGAGGATCGGGTTTCAGATTAAATAGTTAACACTTTGTTTAGTGTAATGCCTCTTGGTGATGGTGCAGCCTCAGCTTGGGAAGTTTGTGTGTGTGCCTGGGAAAATACTACAAACATCAAACACAACTTGATACCACTGACATCTTCCTCCTGCCTTTTGTTGAGAACTGGAATCAAGTTGCACTGATCTGTCAAATAAAGTAATGCAGCAGGGCAAATTTAGGAAGCTGCGTGGCCTGTTGCCCTTCCCATAATCACTGTTTGATTACCATTCAAAAGGCAGTGCCAAAAAAAAGTTTAATTGAGAAACTCTTAAGCTGTCAACAGATAGTTAATACCCAAACAGTCAGAAGAGCACGTTCCCTTGTCACAGTTAAGCAATTGTTAAGCAATGAATCATCCATCCGAGCACCTCATTGACAAAAAAAGTGAAAGAAGATGTTGAAATAAGAAGCAGGCAGGTGAGAAAATAATCATACTTATTGAAATGTTACATCATGGAGAGATTTGACCTGCTGCTTCATAAAGTCTTAATCTCACAGAAAAAAAACAGTTTAAACTATGACTGTTATCATTAATGCTTTAATCACAATCAGATTAAGGGGAGGTATTAAGAATAATTGTCTTATGAAAGCAGAGGAGATACCCACTCACCAATAAGACACGGCTGAAGAGTCCCACAAGCTGAGAGAAAACAAAGTACTTTGCTTTATTAAGGCAGAAGTGATTAATGCAGCGGTATGGTGCAACGGTATAAGCAAAGAACACCAGTAAACCTTTCTCTCAGAAGAGCCACCAGCAAAAGTCAGTCATCATGTCTGAAAGATACTCAGGGGGCCGTGAAGGGGTCAAAGTTAAGAAGCTTCTAAAGACCCATGACTGACAGGGGCCCCTTAAAACAATTTATGATCAGTTTTTTTTTCCAAATCAGTTTACAGACTTTTTACCAAAGGTCTTTCGAGATCTCTTGACTCTTCATAGCCAAAAAACATTTGTTTTTTTCTGCAAAAAAATATTTATCAGGAAATTTATGCTTGTATCTTCACAAAAAAAGTCTGGGTTTAAGATCATAGATTCATGAGATCTAATTATACGCTAACTTGGTTTGATTCTCTATTCATTCTATTATATTATCTGATACGTTTTTTCTTCACAGTTTACAGTTATTTGTATACTAAAACAGGAGTAACCTGAATGTTACAGTTTTATGGTCCATTTGGAGAAAAATAAACATTTTAACTTGTGCAGGATTTTGTTGTTTAGGATCGCCGCAGTAAGGCAACTATTACAGTTCAGCAGCTGCATACAAATCAGGGTCTTTCTGATTTCACAGAAATAGAATAAGGGCACTACTGCTTTTCGAATGTCTCATTTCACCTTTAAAACCTTACACTCCGCTCGGTGGACAGTAAAAAGTAGGTTGCACTTTGTGTGAAACATTCACTTTTTAAAATAAATATCAGTCAGCCATTTTATAAATTTTAGAGTCTCTATTCTTTTTCCTGTTGTTGAGCTTTCTTTGTCACCCATGAGAATTTCCTCTTACAATAAAAGTAGCTTTATAATCCCAACAGAGTTCCTAAGTTCCGACCTCAAAACAGACCAAAGTGTACAGTAGTGTGTCAAAAAGAGTTTCCTTAGAAGTTGTCACACCTAACTGTATTAGAAACATAGGGAGATGATAAATTTAAATGACACTTTAGCTGGAGATCATTGTTTCGTCAGTGGGGCCATTTTTTCATGTTACTTTTTCTTTTCGTTTTCTTTTTGTATACAATGTACACAGCTTTATTCTCTTCGGAAAGAAAACACTTAGAGGCTTCCTCCAACTCTGATGTCTGAGCAGCACCATTTCAGATCTAAAAGTCATGATTAACACTCAAGGTTCTCAAGGGCAAAAAAACCACACTTTGCCTTTTAAAGATGAACTTAAAATAAATGTTTTAATGATATAAATAATATTTTAATCACGAGATTCACAATAACTGACAACATTTGGGTCTTAACTTCAGTCTAAACTTTCAATCATGTGACAGTCCTCAAACTTTAAAATGATAAAAGTGTCATGACTCATAATCAATACTAAACTTAGGTATAGCAAGAATTCTGAACATCCCCTCTTGATCTATTATTGGCCAGCATTTCTTCTTTAATGGTTACCATAAGCACTTGCGCAGGTCCCAACATACCAACTGTGATTATCAAGAGTATCAGTGTGTTTTGCACAGTGCTGAGCTGCGCTTTTGCTGCTCCTCAAACAGTTTATTTGTAGACTATTGACAGGACACTGGCACTTGTCAACAACATGTCAGAGAGACAGCTTCACTGTCAGTGGAAAATCACCATGAGGGCCGACATTTCCTTCCATGTAACCCCTCTCTCTATTTCTTTTCTTCTACCTTCTTCATCCCCCTGTCTAAGGGACTGTCCGGAGACAACTTCAAGCTCTTTGCTGACAAGAGATTTCCTGACAAACAAGAAGATTTAGCAAAATGGTCTTTTTATCAATGCAGCAGGATACAAGACTCACTTTCTCCTCACTTCTGGACCATTTCATGCATCTTAATTAGCTAAATATTCAAGTAAATTATGTCCATAAAGAAGCAAAAAACTTAAACTAGATAATTTATCAGTTGAGGAAGCAATAAGAATGCAATTAGAAGATATAAAGAGAGCAATTGAAAAATAGGTATAAATGGAACCAAGAGTGCACAGCCAGAGAGAGAAAAAAGCTCCTCTTGTCTAGACCTGTTGCAATCGCAGCGATCTCACGTTGGAGGATTAGTGATGACCTCAGCGCCTCACCATGATGTCATGATGAGCCCAAGGCAGTGTCTGCTTGTGTGTGTTCCAGTGTGTGTGCAGTGCCTTCTGGAGCTTCTACTCCCATGCAGTACCATTTTTTTTTTATCAAATTGGGCCATATCTTTGGTTTTGTGCAACATTGTACCATAAAGAACTTTAAAAGGGAGAGTGGTCAGCACATTTTAAGGTGGTAAATATATTACAAACACATTAGAATATAGAATCAAAAGACATACCAAGTATAGAATTAAAATAAAAGAGGGAATGCTTAACACGTTTGAGCCCTCTGGAATTTTGTCTTCCTTCTTTTTCATTTTTACACTAAACATGAACTTTTCTGTACTTGAACTTTGAAGACAAAACAAAATGTTGACATCAGCAACGATCAACAGAAGCAGTAAATACAAGTGAATCGCTGACCTACCGACCTGACCTGTGGGTGGTGACATGTGATAGAAAAATCAAAATAAAATAATAAATAAATAATGGACATTATTATTATTATTATTATTATTATTTTACTACTACTACTACTAATAATAATAATAATAATGATAACAACAACAACAAAAACAACAATAATAATAATATAATATATAATAATATAATAATATATTATTGTTAGTAGTAGTAGTAGTAGTATTATCATTGTTATTTAAAATAATAACAGCAATAACAACAATATTGAAAACATAAATTAATAATAAAAATTATATCTTTACTTACATAGCACCTTAAAAAACAAAGGTTTATAAACACTGTCATCACAGAAGCAAAGCAACATATTACCCAACACAGAAAAGCACTTATAAGCAGACAAACAATGGAAGCGTGAGGCTCCATACAACAAAAATCCAACTACAAAAAATAACACAACCACAGCAAAACCATTAGTACCATTAGTATGCTTTTTTGTAGTCTTTGACTACTCAGAACAGCTTTATACCAGAGATCACATCTACCCATGCACCCAATCATTGTCACGTTCACTTTTTAAAGATTGGAGTTTCTGCTGTAAAATTGTCCATCAGTACCAAGCACATTCATGCCCATCCATACCTGTTTACAACAAGCCACTGACACAGCAGTGAGTGCAACTTGGTGTTTTACCCAAGAGCACATCACCATGTAATGGTAGGAGCTGGGTTTGAACTTGAAATCATAAGTTTAAGACCATTAACCTTTAAAGCCATAACCAGCACAACAATTTGGATTCCTTGTCATTTTCTCTCAGATATTCTCACTACCATGACCTCCTGATGGCAAAGGCAAAAGCTTTCTGTCTTTGAATGAGGCAAGATTGTTGAGCTGCATAAGCAAGACCTCTCACAACAAGCAATCCCTGCTCAGTTTCATCCATCTGTTTTCAAGCAACAAGGGAGAAGTGATCCATTATCTGTATTGCTTGTTCTCCTTGGGTCCTGGGGAGCAGGATCCTATCCCACCTGACATTGGGTGAGAGACAGGGTACACCCTGGACTGGTCACCAGCCAGTCACAGAGCCAGTATAAAGGCAGGACAGCAATTTATGCTCACAACTCAAACCTATGGCCAACTATCCACAGTGTTAGTAGAAAACTCCTACATGCATGAATGATGTGCAAACTCCACACGGAAAGGACACTACTCACTTAGGGTGTTGAACCAGCAAACTTCTTGCTGCGAGGAACAGCACTACCTGCAGCCAGTCTTACAGCATGCAACTATCAAAATCAATACGCAGCATGTTGCATTGATAGCAGTCTGTCGTAGGTGTTTTAAGATGTTTGTTGGTTTTATTTCCTTCCTTCAAGAGACCATCTGCTTAAAAAGATTAATGATCAGGATGTCTGATTGGTCAGTGGGCAGAGTCTCACACAGATTCATTCTTGTCTCAGACACCTGCTCAGGAGGGAGGTGGGTAGATTCACAATAAAGTCTGACACAAGCCACATTTTAAAGAACAATGTGAACAGCCAAAGGAAGAAAAATCATGACTGAGCCTCAAGGCTTGTACCTCAGTAACAACGTGCTATTTTCCTTGCCCCCCGTCACAGCCTTTTATCTCCCTTTATATCCTCCACCTCTGCCCCTCTAATCCCCCCCGTGTCCTTTCTGCTGCTCCTTATCAGCCAGCACTGTGTCAGCCAAAGCATTACAGCCAGCTCTGAGCTTGGTTGGCTTGTAAATTTGGGTTAAGGGATTGTTTTTTATATTTGAAGCCGTAAGGATTTTTCTGGCAGATATCATATTCACTTTGGTTGACCCACCGCATCCTCTCAGCCAACCTCGGCTCCAGACAAGTGCTACTTTTTATTGATTCTGGCGTCTTACTGCTTCTGTCTGCACTGATAGAAAGCATAAAAAAGTGTTTGTGTATGACTACACACAAGTGCAAGAGCACAAGAAAAAGATTTCAAGGAGAGTTTATTAGCAGAACTGTGCTTCTTTTTTTCTTTAATACAGTGTTTTGAGTCTCTCTCAGTGTGTGTGTGTGTGTGTGTGTGTGTGTGTGTGTGTGTGTGTGAGAACATTCTGCTGTCTACTTTAGTGGGTGTATCTGCAGGGAAGCCAGTTAGTATTTAACAACCTCTGAAAAATAATCATTCATTTGAAGGGTTCAGGAGAGCGGTGTAAAACACAGCCTGCGTCATTGGGATCACAGCCCTCTACATGGAAGGGTCAAAAGCAAAACACTTTTCACGGCAAACACCCAGCAATTAAAAACTGAACCTGTCTAAGCAATTACAGGCGGTCGATATTACAAGCAGCATGACTGAGAGGCACACTAAAAACTCTGTATGACTCAAAATGATGTTTCATCTTTTTATCCCTGTTCTGCACCAGACTTGACCATGTTTTATTTTATCTCCTCTTCTTTAGGCTCCTCATCACTACGTGCCTACCCTCTCCTTTCAGTGATAACACGGCAGCCTCCCCACCTCCCCCAAGTGTCCTCTTCAGGAGGGGTCCCTTCACACCTGCCCCTGCTGTCCCCGCAGCACCCACGGGGCTCCGAGCCCTCACCGAGCCAGACACCCCTCAGCATCAGCAGTGAGTCCGAAACAGAGCTCACTGCACCTCGACTGAAGAAGCCCCGACGCAGCCGTACAATCTTCACCGAGCTGCAGCTGATGGGCCTGGAGAAGAAGTTCCAGAAGCAGAAGTACCTTTCCACACCTGACAGGTCAGTACAGTGAAAACATTTACATGTAATGTTCATATGTGGAAAAGCAACACAGCTATATGTGTGAGTGGCACCCCCCAAAATGTATACAGAATCCCTTGCAACTGTAAGCTGGTGTTCCAGTATATGCAAAGTGGCAGAATTGTTTGATGTCAACCCTGGTACACTTTCCTAACTCAGGACTATGTTCCATGAAGTGAAAGAAGTACTATGGAGTGATTTTCTCAGACAGACAACACCCCAAGAAGACTGTTTCCTCACCTTTGTTTCACTGAGAAGCTGTTGTTTTTTTCCCCTGGTACTCTGGTTCTCATTAAATTAATATGGGATGCTTTATTGCCACAAAGGTGTGAGTGTCTGTCTCATCGGGCTCTAATTTACTCTGCAGGGTGCCAGAGTGTGGTGCACCCCATGCAGTGGTTATTTCTTCCGGTGCATCACCATGTGCAGCCAATTTGGCAATTTGGTAGACCGGCAAGATGGGTGTGGCAATGCACCAGGGGGAGGTGTCGACAGATTCAGCTTGGCGCAGTGACAATTTTGTGTCAAAAAACTGCGCAGAAGGTTCGCTGAAAATTCTCCAGCTCCAACCTGTTCTAATCTCTGCACAGGCAAAGTGTGCCAGATGTATTGGTAATTTGGCTGACAGGCGCGCAGAGCGCACAACCACTATTGAATGTAACCGTTTGCGCTAGCATATACATTTGTATCTAAATTAACTGTCCTGTCACATCTGATGTCAGATCGAAGGCGTTTGTCATAATTCATGTTGTGAACTGTCTACACCATTCACCTTAATATGTAGTGTTTAAATATAAGTTACTAAATGTGAGTGTCTTCATTCGTAGAAAATATTTTGCCTTACCAGTAATCCCGGCTTCAACCCCACCAAAGTCCTTACTGCTTATCATATAGAGGGTGGATGACACGATGTCCTCCACTGAGCTCATCATGAGGCTGTTGGAGGGTCCGCCCCGGTTGGCTACCATGTGCCTTCTTTGATCTGACAGCTTTCCTTTGCCCCTTCTCCTTACATCTCAGAATATCTGGGCAAACTTGACACTTTACAATCCTCATGGACATTTGAGTGATAAATATCCATCATATAAGCCACATTAGCCGTTTGACACAAGGCTGACTAACAGAAACAGACAACGATTTTCTAAGGTGGTAAGCACACAAGTATCAACTTGTTGAGATTTAACAATTTACTTTGTAACTTTAACAAAACTCAAAATAATGAAACTTCAGGTTGTCACAGTACAACTCACTCATTCACACTGGTAATAACTTAGACTGCTGGAAATGAATGAAAATTATGAGTTAAACAGAAACAAATTATTCATTCATATTGCTGATTGTGAAAAAACCCACATTTGATTAGGTCTATCTAGAGTTTATTTTTAGAAGTTTATTTTTTTTAATTTTATTTTGGTCAAACCCAAATTAACTAGGTCAGAGTATCGCACAACAACACTAGTTGTAGGGTTTTCAATAATGGTTCATTTTCTGAGTCAAAACCCTTATCAAGAGAAGTAAAACAGGGATGCCCTTTGTCCCTTTATTTATTTATAACTACCTCCGCCAGGAGGTTATGTTTTCGGGAGAGTCCGTTTGCCTGTCTGTGAACAAACCAATTAAAAAAGTAATGGATGGATTTTGATGAAATTCTCATAAAATGTTCAGCATGGGAAAGGGAAGAACCGATTCAATTTTGGTGTTGATCCGGATCACCGTCTGGATCCGCCATGACAAAAAATGTGATTTTCATGAATAACTACTGAACTAAAATAGATATCATTATGAAACCAATTGCTGATGGTATGTTTTCATGGTCAAGGAATCTAAATATTTAGCTGAAATAAAGGTAGGACTAATATTTATGGCAAAAATCACAATATGGGAGAGGACTGTGGTGCTAGCGGAGGTCTGCGCTCTCCGAGTGCTATTCTAGTTGCATCTGAAATCTTAGCCATTAATGTGAGAACCAATTTGGGCAGAGAGGAACATGCACATACAATTTTCTATGTATGCAGATGATACTAGTTTCCTAATGAGTCCAAAACCTACCTGTCTGGAAGCTCTTCTTGAGCCATTGGAGACCTTGTCACAGCATTCTGGGCTGAAAACTATGGAAAATGTTAAATACTTAGAACTGGGAGACTTAAAAGTATAAAATTTAAGATAACATGCAAAGTGCCAATTACCTGGACATATAGGCCAGCTGATATTTTAGGTATTGTGACTCCAGAGAGTTGTTCAGAGCTCTGTATGATTAATTACAATAATATTTTGAGAAAGACTGACTTTACTTTTGATTTTACGACCAAGGCAGGGAAAAACATTAACATTTTTCAGAAATAATTCTTTAGTGAAAACTATGGTTGTTTATTTATCTTTTTGTGTCCCTTCCTACTTCTTCACAGTCCTTTAAGATTTATGAAAGAGCATTTTTAAATTTCTGTAGGGTAAAAAAAAACAAAAGCAGAGTTATTTATAATATAATAATAATGTGTTGTTTTGCATGTATTGCATTTAGATGCCCTGTGTTGAAAAGCCTCCTCAATTCAAAAATGTCATTTTAATGAAGACTGATATGCATAAAAAGTACAGGACAGCACTCACAGATTCTTTCAAAAAACATCATATAATTTCTTACCGATCAAGCCAGATCATATGTCCTGTGTGAACAATTTGATTAAAGATCTATCCTTGATTCTAAAGGAAACAAACCAATGCTGGCTGTGTTTTCAAATTCATCCTCCAGAAAGCTGGGAAGAAATCCAGCAACAAATAATATGATTAAATGTAAATATATTAATTGAAGGTAAAGTGATATTTTTGAAAAATTTTACATCATGGTGTTTTGTTCATAAGTGATATTGTAAATACAGATGAGAAAATTATGGTGTATAACCAGTTCATTCAAATATATGGTCCAATCTGTTCTCCTCATTATTACAACTGATCTCCGCCTTATGAAAAGATTGGAAACAAAAGATTAGAATAGTGAACAACAGTGTTGTGACTAAGCTTCTAGTATACTAGCCAAATATAAGAAATCTAACATGGGTGACAAGTAATAAGATAAACAAAAGGATTTATGAAAATTTGTTCAACATCAAGATCCTTTAGCATTCCATGTGGCACCTTTCAATAACGTGAAGATATCTTGGACAGAGCTATATCATGAGAACAAGTGTTTTATGTCACTTTTTAAAGAACAGTAGACTCATTTTTAAGAGTTCTTTAGTTGAGATGAACATAGTTTTGGTTAGCAAGAAAATTGTTACCTATATGGGGATTTTATGAGTCTGGTGCTTGTGGTTTTTGTTTGCTACAATCAGAATCGGTGGTGCATCTCTTTTGATAGTGTCGAGTTGGTCCATCTTTTGGAGGGAGGTTCAAAGGATGTGTATTGCAATGAAAGAGTGTTTTCACACAGATTTTTTTTCTCTGTGATACTGGGAAATATAAATGAGACAAACAATTAAATTATAAATATAATTGCTTTGTGAGGGAAAATTTGTATTTTTTAAACTGCTGATTTGGATTCTCTGAAGATAAATCCCTTTAGAGTGTTAATTCATAGTTACTTTACCTTTGAGAGAAATGTTTTGAGGACAAAGGAGGAAAATGGAAAATATATAGAAAGGTGGAAAAAGTTTATTGAAGTGGAAGGCTGGTAAGCAAAGTTATTTTGTTATATATATTAAACTTTATGGTGAGTTCCTGTAAATGTATGAAAATCATTGTAATAAATTATACTGATTACTACTTTTGCAGTATAAAAACCTTGATCAGACATTATTTCTTGTTAACATCTCACAAAAATCATCTCTACTTAAATGATTTTTAGTAACAAAGATACATAAGTGAAAGCAAATGACTTATGTTTAAGGTAACCGACACTACAGTCTTTGAATTGCACATTGAAAAGACATAAAAGTGTCACTCAAATGTGACATTTTAATAACCCTCATACCTGGCATAGAGCACATTTTAAGAGTACAGCACATGCACATAAATTCACGCACGGACATTAACAAAGCCACAAGTGCATTTATCAAGCAGTGGTTAACCCAACATCATAATTTTTGATTTATCCTGTGGGGACATCTCATGTAATGTGAATTTGCTCAAGCCAGAGCATTACCTCAGTATTCTAGTTGAGGCAAGAGTAACATTTAACCCTGAACTCGCCAACAGCAAAAAGGTCGAACAAAGAAATAGTGTCTCACTTGAGAAAACAGGGACGGCAGCCAATGAAAGCAAACACAAATGTATTACATTGATTTACTGCCAATCATTTCACACATGTGCAGGTGCATATAAGGAGCACATCGCTTTATACAGTGAGTGATCCAAATGTCAATATCTGTTTCATAAGTTCCAGTCTGTGGGTCATTTTCAGGGCCTGACATGAGGTTAGACTATATTTTCAACTTTTACTGTACATTTAACTTTAATATTTGGCCTGCAGGCTAGTTTTCCATAATAACCAAGGACAGCACCATGCCATATATGCTTTAAAAGGGCATAGCTTTACATGCATAACAGGATCTCAAACTGCACTTGAACTTTACATTGGGCAAAGATTCATTATTGTGTTAAGCTCCTATTACTCATTCATTCTTTATCACATATGTTAATTGTGGTAATATATCTTAAGTAATTAGAAAAATGCATTTAATTCATGTTATTCTGTGTTTTGACATCAGAAACAGGGAGTTTTAGTGATGTGGTACTTGAAGGCTTTATGCATATGTATGTATGTATGTATATATATAAATATAAATATATATTCATTCATTCATTCATTCATCATTTTCTGTATCCCTTTAGCCCTTTCTGGGTCAGGGGGGCTAGAGCATATCCCTGCTTTCATTGGGCGAGAGGCGGGGTACGCCCTGAACCAGCTGCCAGTCAATCACAGGGCCATATAGAGAGACAGACAACCATTCACACTCATACCTAAGGGCAATTTAGAGTCACCAATTAACCTAATGAGCATGTTTTTGGTCTGTGGGAGGAAGCCGGATTGCCCGGAAAGAACTCACGCATACACGGGAAGAACATGCAAACTTCACACAGAAAGGCCTCTGTCTGACCCGGGAATCTTCCTGCTGTGAGGCACGTGCACTACATATATATTGCAGTTATGGAAGTTAGGCTATACATTAGCCCCCATGCAGATGGGACTAAGACCTTTTGTACTTTACATATTTTTAAGTGATAATACAAAAACAAAAAAAAACTCTGTGCACACTGTAATGAACACATTAATGATATTTTGCCGACTGCAAGAGATCCCCTCTGTTTTGGTATTGCTTTGGCACATTGTATTGGCTGCTCGTCTTTTTGCTTTGATACATGTAGAATCAGAACGAAGTGGCTTACTCGAACAAAAGCAAAACATTGATTTTGTGAACTGCACTGAGCTCTTGGCCTAACTGGCAGACATGAGCCTAACTTCTGAGCTAGTTGTCTCATTGCATAGTTGAGCTGATCAGAATCATTGTGGCTAATTACCATTTTGAATTAACTCATTGAACCCAGTTAAAAACAAAATGAAAAAAGTGACTAATTCTCCCCAAACTCTGCTTTTATGAACTGAACAGAGAAGTTGGAAATGTCCGAACAAGTGGGCTTTGTTTTCCTTGCCATTATTATCAACATTTTTGTTGCACAACCTTATAAAACAATGGGAACTTTCACTGCAACATTCTTCAACCAAAAACAGATAGCGCTGTCTAAATTGCACAACTTAGTTGGTTGAAACAAAATCATTTATTTGCAGGAATAATGAGTAAGTAAAAAAGATTGTTACTTAAACAACAACAATAGTACAATTATGTATCCAAACTCTGTCCAAATTGCACTAATAAAAAATGTGCTGCGGCTCACAGTATCTTTCTGTTCCTGTTCAAAACTTTTGAACAGGATTGTGTCAGTTGTTTACTTGCTCTGAATATGCCTTGTTTAATTGCATCCGTTTGAGTACACGCCTGTTTTACTGACTCACTTGTGATGATTGATTTCCTGTGATCGTCAGGCAGCTGTCCTCAGCCTTTCACATTTGTGAGCAGTTATTTGTTGTAAAATATACTAACACCAACTGTAACCTGAATTGCAAAGGGGCACTTTTTCAACACAATATGCCTTGGATTTTTTTTTTCTTGCACAGAAGTCTGACATTCCCTTTCTATTTGTTTTTGCCAAATTTTGTCAACAATACTGTCAGACAACGTGCTACACATTTAAAATGTACTTAATAGAAGAGGCATCTATGTTTATACATTTCCACAGCAACACTTTCCAAACAGATGTCTCAAACTGTGCATCCTTTCTTCCATGTATCAGCCTACCAGATCTAATCTAAAAAGACATTAGCATATTAGGAATAAACCAGATTTATTTGTCACTCCATTTACATCCAGTCCACGGAGAAAACTCCCACGATGCATAATTAAATACATCACATCTCAGCTTGCCTGGAGCCATTGGAAAGGCGCCATGTTTCTTCTTAAAGCAGAAGCCCTGAGGCTGATCACAACTCAGTGATCAAAACCAACCAGCCTTAAAGAAGACAGTGCCAAAATCTTGTGTCCTGTCAAAATATCCGATTCTGACACTGCGTTGAAAATTAATTAAATACCCAGCTGGCAGAAAAAACATCAACAGAGAAAATCCCCCATTAAAGCCTTGCATCAAAGGTGTGGCGTGCTACCCACTTTGGTCGTTGTGATCCAAAGATAACTTTACTTTACTCTCCCTCTCTTCTTGGCATGGAAGCTCTGCGGTTTTGGGTTGAGACTGTGTGCAGAGGCAGGAGGTACCAAACAAAAATTACCCCTGAAAATACTTTGTGTTATTTATATGCCGCATAAATAATTAATGTTGGCAGCTTACTACTGTAACAATTAGTGCCTGGATAACCCTCGCTGTCATCAACAGTTTCATTATTATTATATAAAGGCATCTAGTTCTGCCCAAGATTGGACAAAATGGCGGCAGTGCAGTAGCCTGAAGGGAGGAACTTAAATACCGTTTCTGTTGCAGTAAGTGTGTGGTTTCTCTTCACTGAGAACTAATGACCATAAATAAGCGGAGTGTTCTCTTTTGCAATTATTTTTCTTTGCCTCTAGTTATTGAGCTGTGATGGACTGGGGTTTGCATGTTCTGGAAGTTTCATAGACAGCTTGGTTGTGCAGATGTCTGGTGTTTTTTAATGCACACACTTACAAATACACAATACCCCACTCTCCTTTAATGTAAGATATATGGTTATGTAAAGCTCAGGGATTTGTTTCCACTCAGCTTCTTAGATTCTGTTCACGCCATCCCTGTCTGGGTTTAAAGTTCCACCCCTGAATGAAAGTCTGCTCCTCTCACTTGGAGCTTTTTGGGGGTGTGAATCCCTTTATCCGTCTGCTAAAGGCTTTCAGAAGAAAAGGGGAAGAGGAAATCTAATTTTAAAAACCCAGATAAGTGCTCCGTTCCCTCACAAGTGAATGCCTTGTTCACTTTATCTGTCCCTTCCTGAGGTTTCACATTACACAAAACCAATCGGCCTATTAGTCACGGATCAACACATGTGGTGGATGAATTCAGAATTTCCTCTAACAGCTTAAAAAGTACAGCAGTAGTTTTTACCTGCTTAACTGTGTTATACAGCCAGGACACTGCTACTCCTTTGAATGTCTTATTTGTAATATATGTGGACAAGTTAAGTAAAACTAATTGTTACCCTTATATTGGTTACTTACATGGAGAAAGTAACTGATGTGAAATTTCTTATGCTGAAATGTTGAGTCTGAACAGAGATTTTTTGACTTCAGATAGTTTTACATGTCTTGATGTATAACATTATAATATCCATGAATAAAAAGTAATGCAATATTTTGTATTGATAGGCCAGTGCAGCATCAACTTTGATCAGAAATCAAAAATCCAAATAAAACATTAACATCCCCTTGCATTTCTTTAATTCCCAAATCAAATTTGTTCTGAATATGTTGCCATCACCAAAATGACAATAGCAATGTCTTGAGTGCAGAAGATGAAATAAAATAAAGTCATTAAAATAAGGGATTTATCATGATTACCTTGAATTACCTGAATTGAAAAATGATTTCATTTTGCTGCTTTTTTCCCTTTGCATTTCTCCTGTTCCTTTGGGTGCAGGAATGCATGAGCTGTCTGTCTAATGTACTGCTTGCTCTGTTTGTGGCTTTGCAGATTAGACCTGGCCCAGTCACTTGGTCTCACTCAGCTCCAGGTGAAGACATGGTACCAAAACAGGCGGATGAAGTGGAAGAAAATGGTAAACATCCTAAACTGTGACCTTGATTTGACTTCCACTGTTTATTGAAACAATGGTTGGTACTATACTCGCAGGACAGGCACTGTGTCACTGACAGAGGGTGTGGTTAAGGTGTGACTGATAATGACAGCAGCAAGAGCAAACACCATTGCAGGGTCAACAACCTGGAGACCAAAAGAGGCTGAAATCATTAAAGACAAATGAGTGCACAGGGGCCAACCAGAGCCAATATGTCTTCTCTTAATTACTATCATAGCAAGCTTTGCTTATGACCACTGCTGCAATTCATTATCCACTAATGTTGTCTGTTTGTTATTCTAGGTGCTCAAAGGAGGTCATGAGGCCCCGACGAAGCCCAAGGGAAGACCCAAGAAAAATTCTATCCCAACCACAGAGGAAATAGAGGCTGAAGAACGCAGACTGAAGATGGAGGAAGAAGACATGATGAAGAGGGAAGCAGAACAAATACTTCTTGCTCACAGAGGGGAGGCGTCTCAGCTTGAACCCGAAGATCTTAGCACTGAAACTCACAATCCAGCAGTGGCGATGGAGGGATCTGAGCAAGAGCTGCTGGTTCCAATGCAGTCAAAGACTCACACAGTCAGCTAAAAGAGAACAGAATAACCAAAGACTAAAGCCAACCTGAACAAATAGTGCCTCAGGATCACTGTAAAAAGCCTGTGTGGTGTTTAAAGCCATTTGAGTTTCACTGGAAATATTCTGATGGCATCAAACATATACCTGATGTAGCCTTTTATATTTTTGTGCATTTGCAAATGTGCCATGCAAAGAGCTAACAAGTATAGACACTGATTGTGCTGTCAAAAACGTGGCCTTTATTGAGCAGGTACTTGTTTGAAGTGTGCAAATCCATGTAGTTTTGCCACAGCTCAACTTGAATCATGTATTTCCTTGTATTAACTTTTTGTCCTATACAAGCATTAAAGATAAACAATCCTCCAAGCTGCCTCACATTCTGAGCGTGCCAAAAAAACAACATATGCCTTATTGTAGTGTCTATAATTACTGTGTATTGTAAACCACTGCACTGCCAAATATGAGAACTAAAAGTGGCTCCTGTGCCTTGTCTTTCTCAGAAAAGCTTCAAAATTGTTCATAAAAAATCTATTGAATCTACCTTTTTTACTCTGCAAAGCTTTATGCTTCAAATGTGCTCATTATTTGGCCAGTGAAGCTTGCCATTTTTTTAATAAAAGCAAAGCCATACACTGTATCATACTGTAGAAATGTGTATAAACAATAAAGTATATGTCTTTTCAATGTGTAAAACAGTATTTTTACCTGCTGTTTTATATTGAATTTACATAGTTTTGAGCGTATGTTACTGCCATCCCCATTTTTTAACAACTTGTGTTTTTCACAGGAGCCAGGTTGACTCTGTTTTCTGCCATGAGGCCACGGAGACTCTTTAGCTTTCAGAGATTCTCAGAGGGAATAAATCTTAGCCCATGCCAAGGTGCACAGTGAGCACTGAACATTTAAAATCTCAAAAACGTTTTCTGCCTTCAGGCTTTGCATGAGTGCCCTGATGAGTGTGTTAGCATAACACTGTCAACTGCCTGTCACTGGCTTCTCCTCAAACTCCACCTCTGCCTTCTTTCCTCAAAGACGAAAGTAATACAATTTCCACTTTATGACATATGCAGATTTATTTTTATTTGTTTTATTATGAAAAGTTCAGTATTTTCTGATGTAAATAATGTCTGTTTGGTAAGCTTGTTTGCATTTTTTTTTAGGTTTGTGTAAAACAGTTTTTACCATGTAAAAGTGAGTGTTTCTGTATTTAAATACACTTAATAAAAAAGAAAGTATTTGCATTTTTTTGGCTTGGTGTATGCTTGATGCTGACACAACAATGAATTGAAGGGATGATTAAGGAGTTCATATCATGCTTTTTTAATATGCTTGCCTTTAGTGTCTTAAATGTATCTCTTGTGCATGACAGAGGTCTGGCACACATAAATATTTTCAAAATTTGACTGGTTTTGAAACTGAGAGAACCCACGCATGAAGGCAAATAATGTCAGATTTATCAGTTTTGTTCAGTGGTAGACAGAGTATTTAACTCAATTACTTGAGTGAAAGTAAAGATACTCCTGGTCAAATATTACTCCAGTACAAGTGAAAGTCCCCCTGTCAATTTTTTTTACTTCAATTAAAGTACTGGAGTACCTACTTTTGAAATTACTTAGGTGACATGAAATTGTATTGTTTCCGCAATGAATTTACAGAACCTAATGACTGAAACAGCTACTGAATGCATGTACCTGCTTATAGAACCTGTAGAATAAAAAGCTTGTAAAATAAATATTGCAAATCTGCAATCTGCTAGCTATATTATCACTGAACTACAAACCGGCCCAGGTATCACAACATGTGAACCACAGTTAATCAACGATCATTTTAAAAACTATTATAATGATTTGTACCAGTCAGAAGATGGGGCAGATGTTCCACAGGTAAAACAATTCTTCAAGTCGTTAGAGATCCCTAAATTAAGTGAAGAGGAAAAAAGCTTTTTGGATAGTCCTATCTCTGAAACTGAAATTATAAATGCAATTCAATCCATGCAAGGAGGAAAGGCCCCAGGACCAGATGGGCTACCCATAGAGTTTTATAAAGTGTTCTCTTCAAAGCTTGTTCCTATTTTGAAACAAGTTTTTGACAAAGCTCTCTCGGTTGGACACCTGCCCAATTCTTTTTCAGAGGCGTATATATCGGTTATATTAAAAAAAGACAAAAATCCTTTAGAGTGCAGTTCGTATAGACCAATAAGCCTTCTCTGCTGTGATTACAAAATACTGACTAAAATTCTCTCAGGTCGATTACAGGAAGTGATTTCCTCAATTATCCATTACGATCAGTCAGGATTTATTTCTGGAAGGCAATCATTTTTTAACATGAGGCGACTTTTTAATATTATTTATTCCCCAAGCTCTGATATTGAAGCTGAAATTGTATTATCACTAGACGCAGAGAAGGCTTATGATAGGATTGAATGGAAATACCTGTTTTGTGCTCTTGAAAGTTTTGGTTTTGCAGACATTCTTGAGGTGGATTAAAATTTTATATTTAAATCCAAAAGCTGCCGTGCGAACAAACAATATAATTTCTGAATATTTCTGCTTATATCGTGGGACCCGCCAAGGATGTTGTCTGTCTCCTTTTCTTTTTAACATTGCTATGGAACCACTTGCCATTTCCATTCGTTCCCATCAGGAGATTCTGGGAATAACCAGATATGGCTACACTCATAAAGTGTCATTATATGCCGACGACGTGCTTTTATATGTCATGAATCCAAATAGTAGCATTCCCCATATTCTAGACCTTCTTGAACTATTTAAGAAGTTATCAGGATATAAATTAAACTATTCAAAAAGTTTGTTATTTCCTATTAATACAGTAGCAAGACAAGGTGTATATAATCAATTTCCATTCAAAGTAGAATATGATAGCTTTTTGTATCTTGGAATAAGGGTATCATCATCTTTTAAAGCTTTATACAAAAATAATTTTAAAATACTTTTGGATAATGTAAAGGGAGATCTGTCCCGGTGGGCTGGCCTGCCCTTCACAATGGCAGGCCGGATTAATTGTATAAAAATGACAATTCTACCTAAATGCCTATATGTAATGCAGATGGTTCCAATATATCTTCCAAACTGTTTCTTTAAAGAACTGGATAAAATTGTTTTGACATTTGTGTGGAACAAATCTCCCTCTCGAATCAAAAAGTCAAGCCTTGAAAGATCCAAGTCTGAAGGCGGGTTAGGCTTGCCCAACTTTCGATACTACTACTGGTCAGTAAATATAGTAAAATTAACATACTGGATGACTGCATTCTGCGAGAAAAGGTCCCATGTGGGCACTCATGGAAACCAAATCAAGTCTCCCGGTTTCTCCTATTGCTCTACTGTCAGCACCATTACCAGTTAAACTGCATAACTACAACTTAAACCCAGTGGTATTTCACTCAGTAAAGATATGGGTTAAATTTAGACAACATTTTAATTTTGTGCAAATGTTGTCTCTTTCCCCCCTAACTTTTAACCCTTTTTTTCCACCTTCACAGTTGGATCTTGCATTTAAAGCTTGGCATGGTTGTGGACTGATCTTCCTTAAAGATCTGTATGAAGATCAAACACTGCTATCTTTTGAAGGGTTGTGTATAAAGTTTAATCTGCCTAAACAACATTATTTTCGCTATCTGCAAGTTCGGACATTTGCTGCAAAGAACTATGCATCACATTCTGGGTTAAATCAGATGGATCATGTTGAAAAAATCCTAAAACTAAATCCTTTTAAAAAAGCAGTCAGTTCATCCATTTATAAACTCATACAAAATATATGCCCTGATTCATGGGCAAACACCAAAATTAAGTGGGAGGGAGACTTACAAACCCATATCCCAGATCAGATTTGGAAAAAGTCTATAGTATTAATCAACTCTTCCTCTTTTTGTATTAAAATGAATTTAATTCAGTTTAAGGTTTTTCATAGACTCCATTTGTCTAATGATAAACTGGCAAAGATGTATACCACAGTTCACCCTGTCTGTCCTAGATGTCAGCTGTCTGTGTCCTTAGGACATATGTTCTGGTCTTGCCACCATCTGAAAAAATTCTGGTCATTTGTATTTAAAAGTATGTCATCGATTTGTTGTATAGAACTTCACAGTAACCCTATAACAGCCATTTTTGGAGTAGCCATGTCTGAGGAAGGCCTATCATGTTCACACAAAAGGGCAGTTGCATTTGCCACTCTGGTGGCAAGGCGATGCATTCTTAACAATTGGAAAGCTAAACACCCCCCTTCTGTTAGTCAATGGTTACAAGAAATGGTTTACTTCATAAATATGGAAAAAGTTAGATATAGCATGCAGGGGGCATCTGACAAATTTGATGACATCTGGGCTTCTTTTGTGCAATATATGGTGGACCTTCCAAACAGCTCTTTACCTTGATGATTGCAATGACAACGAAAATATATATATATTGAAATGACTGTACTCGGTGGGTTTGGTGGATGTGCACCGGGTGTTAGACAGCTTATGGGGTGCATTGACATCCTGTCTTCTAGATTGCAGCAAAGTTAAACCAGGTGCATGCCCTCAATATCCATTTTATGTATTTATTTCGGCTGGTGTGCATGGGTATATGTGTGAGTGTGGATGAGTATGTTTGTTGGTATTCTTATTGTAATTTTTGTGGGAAGTTAGGTGTATTAATTCTGGTGTGGGAACCCGAAAGGGGATTGGGGGGGGGGGGATGTTGGGGGGGGGTTTTTTGGGGGGGGGGGGTGTGGGGGAGGGGTTACCGTTCTTGATGACTGTCCAACCCTGTGCTTTAAATGTTATATATGAAAATTTATAATAAAGAGATTGACTATAAAAATAAATATTGCATGTAGCCTATAGAAATACTGATTAAAACACGACTGACTAGACAAAAGAACAACCATTGTTGTTTTTTCGTTTTTTTTTTTTGGTAAAGTAGAATGAAAATAAAAATAAAAATAAAATAAAATAAAATAAAATAAAATAAAATAAAATAAAATAAAATAAAATGAAATGAAATAAAATAATAAATAAACAAATAAATAAATAAATAAATAGCATGGCAGTGTTATGACTCAGCTCTGAATAGGTGAAGTTTGATGAAGTTTGTGAGCGGCAAACAGAGCAAACATTTAAAACTATATAAAGTATTCTTAAATTCTACAATCTCAAACATGGATTTCAGATCTGGCCGTGGGTGTTCTGATGTGGAATCATCATCTGCATTGTAACTGCAACTGTGATAGGATGCCACCTGTGCATCAAATCCAGTCGTGAAATTTCCTCACTCCTAAATATTCCAGTCATCTGTCAGCTGTATTATAAGAACCTAGAGATGTTTGGGAACGACAGCAACTCAGCCACGAAGTGGTACGCCACGTAAACTGACAAAGCGGGGTCAGCGGATGCTAAGGCGCAAAGTGCGAAGAGGTTGCAAATTTTCTGCAGAGCCGATCGCATCAGACCTCCAAATTTCATGTGGCCATGGCCGAGCAGCTACATCCAAGCCTCACATCACCATGGGCAATGCACACCGCCACTGGCTTCTCCATCTGGCAATCTGGGTTTGGAGGTTTCCAGGAGAACCATACTTGTGGGACTGCATTGTGCCAAGTGTAAAGTTTGGTGGAGGGGAGATTACGGTGTGGGGGTGTTTTTCAGGAGCTGGGCTTGGCCCCTTAGTTCCAGTGAAAGGAACTCTGAATGCCTCAGCACACCAAGACATTTTGGACTATTCCATGGTCCCAACTTTGTGGGAACAGTTTGAAGCTGGCCTGTTCCTCTTCCAACATGACCGTGCACCAGTGCACAAAGCAGGTCCATAAAGACATGGATGACAGGGTCTGGTGTGGATTATTTTGACTGGCCTGCACGGAGTCCTGACCTCAACCTGATAGATCACCTTTGGGATGAATTAAGCAGAAACTGAGAGCCAGGCCTTCTCGCCCAACATTAGTGTGTGACCTCACAAATGAACTTCTGGAAGAATGGTAAAAAATTCCCATAAACACTCCTAAACCTTGTGTACAGCCTTCCCATAAGAGTTGAAGCTGTTGTAGCTGCAAAGGGTGGACCGACGTCATACTGAACCCTATGGATTAGGAATGGGATGTCACTGAAGTTCATATGCGAGTCAAGGCAGGTGAGCTATTACTTTTGGCAATATAGTGTATATGAACCTGAGTTCAGACAAAATATGACCTCTTTAATAAACCTGTTTCACAATAGTGTGGAATAAAGATGTGCATTGGCAAGAATTTGGTGATTGAGATAAAAGATACAATGAGCCGGGTGATATAAAATTAACTTTTTTTCCCCAAATGGTCCATTTTACATAATTTTTATTTTCTACAGACCTGATCAAAATCTTAAGACCAGTTAAAAAATTGCTAGAATAGGCATTTTGCACATTTGGACTTTAATGAGGTTTTAAATAGAGCTACAATATGCAAAAGCAAGAAGGGGGAATGTGACAAAAAAGCACTTTGAAAAAGTAATTTATTGAAAACAACAAGCTGTTTATCAGCTGATCAAAAGTTTAAGACCACAGGCTATTAAAGCCAAAATCTGCTCAAAATGTTCATTTTCTGTCAGGCATTCACACGGTCATGCACTCCTGATGGCTAAAGCTAAGAAGCTTTCTCTTTTTGAATGTGGTCGGATTGTCGAGCTGCATAAGCAAGGCCTCTCGCAGCGTGCCATTGCGGCTGAGGTAAGACAGTCATTCTACATTTTTTGAAAGATCCTGAGCATTATGGAATGAAAAAGTCAAGTGGTAGACCCAAAAAAATTACACCTGAGCTGAGCCCGAGGATCCGATTGGCTGTCCAACAAGACACAGGGCGGTCCTCGACCCAAATTAAGGCCCTTACTGGTGCTGACTGCAGCGCAATAACCATCAGACAACATCTGCGGGAAAAGGGTTTCAAAAACAAAACACAAATTCAAAGTCCTTCAACGCCACAAAACTGCCCGTTTAAACTTTGCTAGGGAGCATCAAACATGGGACATTGAAAGGTGGAAAAAAGTTTTATTCTCTGATGAGAAAAAATGTAACCTCGACGGCCCAGATGGCTTCAACGTTACTGGCATGACAAGGAGATCCCACCTGAGATGTTTTCTACCCAGCACAGTGGGGGGGGGGGGGGGGGGGTCCATCTTCATCTGGGGTGCTTTTTCATTCAGTGGAACACTGGAGCTTCAGGTGGTGCAGGGTCGTCAAACAGCGGCTGGTTACGTGCAGATGTTGCAGCGGGCATCCCTCATGACTGAGGGCCCTCGTCTCCGTGGTAACAGCTGGGTTTTTCAACAGGACAACGCTGCAGTTCACAATGCCCACTTGACCAAGGACTTCTTCGGGGAGAATAACATCACTCTTTTGGACCATCTCGCATGTTCCCCTGATTTAAATCCCATAGAGAACATTTGGGGATGGATGGCAAGGGAAGTTTATAAAAAAGGCCATCAGTTCCAGACAGTTGATGCCCTTCATGAAGCCATCTTCACCACTTGGAGCAATGTTCCCAAAGCTTCCTGGAAACACTAGCATCAAGCATGCCCAAATGAATTTTTGAAGTGATTAACAAGAACGGTGGAGCTACTCATTACTGAGTCCTACTGAGAAACATTTTTGTTCTGGTTTGGAGAGTTTTTTTGTAATTTTTTGAGCGATGGTCTTAAAGTTTTGATCAGCTGAAAAACAACCTATTTCAGTTTACTTGTTGTTTTTAATAAATTACTTTTTCGAAGTGCTTTTTGTCACACTCTCCCTTCTTGCTTTTGCATATTGTAGCTCTATTTAAAACCTCATTAAGGTCCAAATGTGCAAAATGCCTATTCTAGCAATTTTTCAGCTGGTCTTAAGATTTTGATCGGGTCTGTATTAACAACCGACAATATTATTCACATAAAAGTACATCGTAGTTTACATAAAGGATTGTCATTGGATTAAGTTTATTATGTCTTAGTGAGAGAAGTATAAATAAATGTAAAGTTGAGATGCAGAGTCAGATGAGTGTCTGCTGCTAGCTAGAGCCCAGAGGCTGAACAACAATACAAAACAAGTGATCAGAATCTTGATAAATTATCAACATTTATGTTTATATTACCCTATTAAATATCAACATATTATTGCACCACAAAATATTGGTGATATTGATGTATACAATAAAGAGATTAAACAAAACAGTGATTTTTAAATAATTTTCAACTAATATTAGAGTGAATACAGTCAAAGGAATCAATGTTGGAATGGTTGAAACAGTCGACTTTTTTATATATTTTTCAAAATTGCCATATTTTTACCACAGTTCTTGGTGATAAAAACACTTATTTCAGATGAGGAGATGCAACAGCCAATAAGACCATTACACAATATTCTACACTGGGTCAGTCCATCTTTGATAAGCTGGTGCCCCAGAGATGTCAGCGAGTGTTTTTCTAAGACTTTTGCTCTTCATGCTAGTCTTACTATGTGGATACAGACCCTCTGTCTGGAGTGTAATGCGGATTCCAGAATGACACCAATTTTTTTGTGCAGTGCTACCACAGGGATCACAGGTCTCAGGCATTTAATGCTTAATGTTTTCAGTCCCTCTGAGCTGGAATTTCTCCAAGTTCTTGGAAGATGATATCCTGGTCTGTAGAGATGAAAATCTGAAAAGGCATCCCTATAATCTCCAAAGTCTTTGCATTGCATGATCAATGTTATTAATGAACTGCTCAACCATTTGTCCATATTATCTTTTACAAAGTGGAGAGCCTCTTACTCTCTTTGATTATGAATGACTGAGCCTTTTCTGGTATGTCCCTTTTATACCAAAAACTATCAGATGTAAAAGTGGAAAAATGAAGAAAAAACAATACACATATTTTCTTAGTGGTGTCTACATTACAATTTTGTTGCAGTTGGGTCCAAACCCCCTATCTCTAATTTGTATGGTTTAATTTTTGAACAGTGCTATTGATCACATTCCATGTTGGTGTATGAATTTAGAAAAGCAAGAGCAATGACATACTGTTGATGTGCATTTGCAAATCACTGTCTTTAATTTTACATTTACACAATGTTCCAACAGTTTTAGAATTGGTCTGTATGATTTAATGGGTGTGTCTTTCAGGCAATAACAAATTAAGTTCAGGAACTGTTTAAATGACTCTTCAAATAATTATAGTTGTCACGTCACATCATGTTGAGTGAGTATAAATCAAACAGTTAGTCTACAGTAGCTATGGCAGGCCGGAGCTCAGGCAGATCCATTACTGAGGAAGCTTTTGAAGATGTATGGTGTGTAGTCAAAGTTCACCATAAATCACAGTAAGCAGAACAAAGCATTTAAGCACTCTGTGTTGTGACATTTATCATCTTTATCTGCACAGCAAATGAGATGGCCTGTAGAACACCTAAGGGCTTCTCTGTGACCCAGAATGATCGAGATACCCTCAAAAGTGTATTTTTAGTGCCTGATACCGGACATGGATGGTTTGTAAAGTAAACAGTGTTAGCCAACATTGAGTAATGCTTTCTGTGCTTTAACGCCTTATGTAAACACTCAAAGTATTCTCAATACATGTGTGCATTGAGCAGCAGAAGCCCCACTTCATGGGCGTTAAGCTTAACACGATACTGTCTCATTTTTTGTAAATGGATAGAGCAGAAAATATCCATGGCTGTCAAAACTGACTGATAACAGCTTTTTTCTGTCTCTTTTTGACAGAGGGAATTGTCGATTTAAACATTATTTCTCATCTTGTAAAATGTCTGTGAAAGACAAGTTGTTGTATTACTTACAAACTACACACACACACACACACACACACACACACACACACACACACACACACACACACACACACACACACACACACTTATATAAAGATATTGTATATACATTACAGGCCAATAATTTTCGAGATAGATAGATAGATAGATAGATAGATAGATAGATAGATAGATAGATAGATAGATAGATAGATAGATAGATAGATAGATAGATAGATAGATAGATAGATAGATAGATAGATAGATAGATAGATAGATAGATAACAGACACAGTTCAAGCCTGTCTTCAACAAAATCATTTACTATGATTTTTTCAGATGCCAAATCACCAACATGTTTAAAATTAATTTTAAGATCTGGATAACTTTTCCCAAACATAATCACATTTTTCATGTAAAAGCCAAATATTCACTTTTAGAAGCAATATAGCCAAATATACCTTGACCATCAAACAAACCCTTAAACACTGAAATGGCTTTTACAGACTGTTCTAGTGTATATTAGTTAAAGTAGGGAAAACAAGGTATTATGAGTGGACAAGGAATGGGAACAGCTGTCTTGTGACCAGGGTTTTTGAAGAATTTACTCAACAACTCATATTACCCTGTTTTCTTAATCAGTCTGACTGATCCCTGCCACCGTAACCACATCAAATAGTGGTTGCTGTGATTTTTTAGTGCATTGAAATATGCTTGACACTCTAGATACCTGCCTCTGAGGTTTTGCTGAAGTATGTGCACTGTTCGCCTGTCGGTCACTGGGTGCACTACGCCTGTGCCAAGAATAGACCAGGTTGGAGCAGGTGAGCTTTAAGCACACCTTCTGCTCAGTTTTTGGCATAAAATTGTCATTGCGCCAAGCTGAATCTGTTGACGCCTTCCCTTGGTGGGCTGCCACACCCATCTCAGTGCAGCCAGTCTGCCAAATTGGCTGTGTGCTGCAGTGCACCAGACAAAATTTCCACTGCGCAGGATGCGCCAGGCTACGCCACCCTGCTCTGCGCTAGGAAATTAGGGCCCTGAGTGTGAGAATGAAATTGACCTGATTAACTTTTGAATTTGTACACTTGCATTAAATCACTGTCAAACAAACAACGGAGTGGGCCTGAGTTGCTATTGGAACAATCATCACCACAGCAGCAGCATTGATTTGAATAGCAAGAAGGTGCTATACTGTCACTTTAGCAATAACTGATTTGTAAAATGAAAGAGTGTGGATGATTAATGCAAACAGTGCTCTGTTGTGTTTCTGTAACCATGGCTATAATGTTTTATCTGTCCCTAATAATAAATACTCAAAACAGCAACTACTGTCAGCTGCCTGGCTTAAGTAACAAAGGACTACAATCTGATTTATGACAATAAAAAAAACATGTTTTTGAAAATGTAGTAGTTGTTGATCTGAAAAGCATTGACTTTGATCATTAAAACTGGCCTTGCTGCTTGTCAGAGTTTTATTGACTGACTCAGGCCTGTCACTCTTCTTGATATAGAGTCCAAAAGTCTCTGGAGCAGATACAGCAAATGTGCATTAATTGCAGGAGATGATCACTTAATTTTTTCTTGTAAAAACAGAGGCCGTGGCTGCCAGGCAGGGAGGTGAGGATCCGTACTTTGCATGTCTCCACAGGCTGTGAGTTCCTCTGGGCTAATTGTTGTGTGGCGAGATGAGACACTGGAGGCCTAATTGGGGAACCTGTTATTTTCTCACAGGTCCAAGTTCAATGGCAGGTCACAGGAGTGGAGTGGTGTCAGCCCAAGTCAGCCCCTTCCCCCCCACTCACTAAGACATCCATTGCACACCTTCAGCTGTCAGCTTAGCGTACGCTGAGGTACTTAGTGGGGGGGAGTGGGCGTTTCTTTAGGTGTTTCACCTTCATTTGTGTCAAGACAGAGGAAGTTATCTCTAAATGTTGAGGGCAGGAGCAACAGCAAGGCTTACTTAAGTCAATAAAGGCGGATGCTCTTAACAACATGCACAATGCTCCCCTTTGTCCTCCACAACAGTCGGGGAGAAGCAGTCATCGTCACTGATGGCAGGAGGATCATCTCCTTTCAAAGAAGCATGGCTATGACATGTGGCTAACACAAGTATATTGAGCAAGCTGAGAGTTAAAGCTGTATTTGCTTTGTGGAATATTTACAGCTTTGTTACAAATTGTTTCATAATGCAATTCAAACAGACATAAACCGTGGTCTTTGGTGAATTATCTGACTTATTCTTGAGCTCCTGTCTTTTCAACACAGGTACATGTCCTGGAAAATTTTATTATAGCAATGGAAACAATTAAACTAAAAGTAAAGTACAACATTTTACAGAGTCTAGAAAAATAAGAAAACCAAGAGTACTTTTAAGAAGGAATACGTTTTTTTATATATATATATATTTCACACTGCTCTATGTTTCATTTTCATGTTTTGTTTTGTTTTTATTAGAAAATAACTCCTTCTGACCAACACTTTTACTAAAAGAGTGTACCCTCAGTTCATGAAGCCAAATGAAAACATTTTATCACTACAACACTTGACCAATCAGAGATAAGAAGAGAAGTTTAATCTCATTCATCTTGTGCCCTAACAAAAATATATATGTTTTTCATCACAAAAAGACAGTTTTGTTATAATACAGACAGAAACTTTGATTTGATTAGTCCTGTGTCCCTTCTCTGTTTGTAAAGCTGAATATCCCCATGTGCCTTGGCCTTCCAGGCATGTATTGTAGCCTCCAAGATGATGATACGTGTCAGTACAGAACTGTAGTACTCATAAGCTTGTCATATTTTGCCATGTGTTGCAGAAATAATAGTATTTTGGATTTTTTTTTTTCTGTAGAGACCTGTAGAGGTATCCATCCTACTGGGCACAGTGTTGAAGTTGATATTTAATAAATTAATCAAACATGAGGCTACAGGCATTTCAACTCACCTTCAGTTACTGAATCGTCCATTCAGATTTCTGTTCACTCTTGGCACTGTTCTCAGGATTCAATTTCTATTTAAGAAAGAATATATACAATTTTATGGATCTTTGTATATAACAGAGCTGGCACCATAAACAACATCCCCTAATTATGATAGATCTGACACTGTAAACACTTCAAAAAATTCCTGTATCCCTCTTTTTCTTAATCTTACAGCTATGCATGGTTCATTGCCATTTAAGTTGGAGTTTCTACCACAACTTTGGTTCTGGTCATGAATTAGAAGATAACTTAATAAACAAATTAATTAATACTTTATTAATATACTTGTTTGTTATATATGCAGAGGGCCATGACAGTTCTGATGGTTTAGGCTTTACAATTGAAAGTCACAGGCTTTATTTGGCCCAAAGGGGGGAGAAAAGGTTTTTCGATATAACATTACGAACAAAAGATAAAGTTCAAATAAAAAGAAATTAAAGAAGAAGAAGGAAAAGGAAACACACACACACACACTGATGTTTTGGACAACTTTTGCTATCACTTAGGTAAACATCAAACCACATCAAGCTTCGTCAGGCCATGCAGTAATGAGTTTACATCATTTGGGCAATTATACTGTTCATCAGGCTCATAGAAAAACACACACACAAAACAAAACAAAAAATGAATTCTTAAAAATGCAGATGATTGATCCAGCATGCTTGTAAATGCCAGCAAGAATAAACCTCTGTTTACCATACCCTCAATAACAGCTGTGCTTATCTCCACTGACGAATGTCAGGGCCTTCCTGCCTGTCAATCAATGTACAAAAGTAAGCTAGCTGCTTCCTCCTCTTTTTAAATTTAGTTACCCTAAGATAAGAGCCCTTCACATACATTAAGTCTACATTGGTGAATGTTTAAAATCGTTCTACAATTAGGGTGTAGAACGATTTTAAACAGGGGGCCGTTAGAAAACATCATTCTCCAACAGTACAATGTTTGTCTCCACTTTACTTATGTCACCCTGTGCAGCAAAATAGACCCTGAACGTACTTCCACCAAAATTTTTATGACTGAAAAGTTACTTGAAATACTACAAAATGTATCCAAAAATAATTCATATCAATAAATATCTTGACTTTCTTGACATTTTTTTCCCATGAGCCATCCAAAATTCTCATTCGGGTTTCTTTGAATAACTTCCACCATTAATGCAATCATCTTTGACACAGATGCTTTTGGACTCGGTGCCTAAATCATTTCTCAGGTTTTTCCCCTGTTGATGTACTGTGGGATCTTCCAGTCTAATGTATTTAGTGTGTTAATTACAGTGCTGCCCGCCTCCCTGTCTTCTTTCCATAGCTCATACTCTGGTCAACATGTCTGGGAGCAGACAACGCCGCCTCCCACCTCCTGCCTTTCAATCTCATAAATCAGCCAGGGGATGTGTGTGCATGTGTGTTAGTGTATTTGTGTTATTGCTGCAGGGATACTGAAGGGCTTGTTAAGGGAGTCATAATCACTGACTCAGAGGGTCTATACCCTCCTGCTAAAGAGAGGGGCAGTAATAGACCTGTCAGTTGTGTCTCACTCAGGAGCTAGCCTGAAACTGCAATGTCCAAATTACTGCTCCCCTACATCCCACACATCTCCATTAAGATCTATGTCAGTTATCACTTTACTTCCTCCATCTTGTTTGTTATATGATCTGAAAGGATTCCAAATTTTGAACCTTGAATTCAACTTTAATTTAAGCAGGCTATTTGCAGTTCCGTCTTTAATTAATGTAAGAATAAAAGGTTAAAGAGTAATCATATAATCATTTAGTGATTTCATGCCAGCACAGAATCCTTTGGAGTTTCCCCTACTTTCAGTGGCAGAGTAATACCTGCATGGAGGACGAACTGCATAGTGTAAGGCCGCAAATGAGTCAGGTTTGTAAGCCAAATCTTTGGCTCTTTTGGGGTGAAAACTTTTTTAAAGCTCAATGTTATACCATGCTGTGGTGACTTCAGGTCAAGTATGTTCCCAAGAAAGTTTTTTTAATCCAGCCAGGAAGCACAGTACAGTATATAAATCCATGATGATGGATTGTGATTAAGTGACAATTTATTACATTTTTATTGGGAAAAATGCAGCAGTGAAGTCATATGACCTCCATTTTGACCCTTAAAGGAAGTAATGATTCTTGATCGGTCTGCTGTGTCCATCTTCTTTCTTTTTTTCTCCATGGTATCCAACTTTTATCAATTAGAGCGTAAAGACAAAGAAGATGGTATTGTCAGTTCTAGAACTTAAATGAACAAGTAAATTATATAATAATGTGATGTGGCCCTTTAAAAAAAAATTAAACTAACAGCACCAAAAATGTCTAGTCTAAAAATGTTAAATTTTACTGTCTTTTTGTTAATTTGCATGTTGTTTTTATTTTACCCTACCAGCTTAGGTTTCACAGAACCATATTAAGACATGAAAAGGCTTGATGAATGTTGGTGTGATAGTGATTTTTTTTTAATGTACAGTTAGATTTGAAAGATCTCATATTTTATAATCAGCTTTGAATGAAGTCCACAATCAATAATGTTCAGAAACACTAATGTGAACTCCCAATAAGTCTTAGGGACTGTTTACATGGCTCCATTTTCTGGTGGAAACGTCATGTAAACATGGCCTTAGATGCTCTGTGGGACCTCCTGCCTTTTTAAGGCCTCACTCCCTATGGGCCCAGTGCAATATGATTGGGTGACAAGTCCACTCTTTTGTATTTGGTCAGTCTGATGTTGCCCTTTGCCATGTTGTCTATATTTAGTCTCTGCTTTGCTTTGGGATTTTGAAGTGTCTGTACATTCTGTCTCATGGAAAGGAGACATGTAAAACATACCGAAAGGCATATAACCGAAAAAAGCAACTATCCCATAAGAACCCAGACCCATTTATACTTTGAGGAAAATTATGGGGGACTGAACACTGACTAAATAGAGCCCAAAGAACACACTTATGAATTTTTTTTCAAAATACCTCCCTCTTCTGACAAAGATCTGAAATGTTACATTTATGTCACATTGGGCGTTAAGAAGTCGGATGCATTTCTTCTTCAAGAAAAAACACTGGGGAGAAACCAGACTAATTACACCATGAAAAAGACATTCAGCATGGTTTATCAAAATACTGCCCCCTACACTTAAAAATGCACAAGTTGACATATGTGTCACATTGGGTCTTAATGGTAAATGTATTTCTTTAATTAAAAATAAATAATAAATTTAATTAATTAATTTAGGGTCATTGTCTTGTTGGAAGGTGAACCCCAGAGTGCCCAGTCTGACATCCTGAGCACTCTGGAAAAGGTTTTTGTCCAGGACATCTCTGTATTTGGCCCATTCATCTGTCCTTTAATGTCATCCAGTGGTCCTGTCCCTGCAGCTGAAAAACATCTCCACAGCATGATGCTGCTCCACCATGCTTGTTATTTTGGGCAGGTGATGAGCAGTACCTGGTTTCCTCCACACAGACCTCTTAAAGCCCCAGTCGCACATTCCCGTTTCTCATGGCGATTGTGCACGATTGTCATAATCCTGATAAAGCATGCTTTGGTAGCGGTGCTTACGTGACGCGAACTGAGCTTGAGCGGGGCTGACGTCCTGCCAGCGGGATGAAATCTTCGTCATATCACTGTATTAACCTAACTGGAGCGGGACAAACGCCCCCTTTAGCGCTGTAGCTGCGCCACTGACGGTGTATTTACGGAGTGTCTCCAGGGGTGAGACAGTAATTTAATCCCGTATCATAGCGATCACACCAGCCTCCTCAATCGTGCACAGTCACTATGAGAAACGGGAATGTGTGACTTAGGCATAAGGTGCGTTCACACCAGACACTACCTGTACTACCTTGGCGATCAGTCTCCATTCAAAGTCAATGTACAGCCGCGATGGGGCGGGGCTAACCCTCCCGCGATGCGACAGCCAACGACAAGACGACCACTTCACTCGTCCCACGATGTGAAAGTTAAAAAAAAGTTGATCTATTCAGGCAATGTCGTGTCTGGCTGTGTGGCATCAGCCAATCAGCGGTGTGTGTACGTGTGACGGTGCCATTATTCATCCGGACTACAGGGCGGATGACTTCCTTCTGGGCGGAACTAATCTCAGTGAGGACATTTGCAGACGGACCGCGGTAAACTCACAGATAATGCTGCTGCATCATCAGCTGCAGAGTTTTGTGTCTGATAAGTGAGTGAAAAGGATACAGCTGGAATAATGTCCGCTTATACACCCTATTATGTGATATATGATATGATCGCGGTAAAACTCGAGCGGACGTGACGTCACCGACCGACGGCCGACGCCAACGGCGACCAAACAGGTATTTATGGACGCACAACGCTACATCTGTGGGCGACGTAAGTTTGGTAGCTGGGTCGCTTGCGGTGTGAATGCATCTTAAGAATTAAGGCCAAAAAGTTCCATCTTGGTCTCATCAGACCAGAGAATCTTATTTCTCATAGTCTGGGGGTCCTTCATGTATTTTTTGGTGAGCTCTATGCAGGCTTTCATGTGTCCTGCACTGAGGAGAGGCTTCTGTTGGCCCACTCTGCCATAAAGCCCTGACTGGTGGAGGCTGCAGTGATGGTTGAGTTACATGAACTTTCTCCATCTCCCCACTGGATCTCTGGAGTTCAGCTGGAGTATATATATAAATATATATATCTACATATAAATAAATTGGCTTACAATTCAAAAATATTAAATGTATTGACCAAATATCATTAAATCATTTATATTAACTGAGCAGTTTATGATCACAGCACCTAAAAAACCTTATTGTGACATATATGTTACAACAGGTTTTTCATGACAATTTTAAGGTTAAAGGGCCGATGTGACACATATGTCACAATGATTTTGATTTGATCTGTTTAATAAAAATTTATTTGAGAAATGTGTTCTCAGCAGGTTAGATGTAATAAAGGACAAGTTATTTAAGCATCAGAATTTTAAAATCTCCTAATCTTACCTTAAGGACAAAGATATAAGCCATTTAAAATTACCTAGTTTTGTCAACTGAGCTGACCTGACACTCTGCCATCTTTGAAATGATGTTGAGGGAACAAAAGATCACATGACCTGTCACATGACCTACCAGGATGTTCCATAGGTGTCACTTAGGGACTTTTTGGGTTGAAATTAAGGAAAGTGCTTTCCAAAGAACTTTTAAGGACATTCAAAGTCCTTGTGACATCTGTGTCACCGTGGGTTCTTATGGGCTATATTACTATTAAACTGTATCTGTCACCCGGTTAAAGCAAGATGTCCCCAAGATGCTTTAAGTCTGCAGTGCAGGCTTCAAAGTTATATAAGTTGTAGATTATTTCAAGCAGATGGCCCTATTTTCTCACTTTTGTACCCAAAGGCAAAAGTGTGCAATATTACTATAACCTTGCAACTCAGTGAGATTAGAGACATTTCATATTCACCATTGGGTAATCCATCTTGTAAAGCATCAAGCAGATTGATTAAATCCTGGTCAGAGAATGACTGAGCTGATTGGCTTCCTTCGCAGGGAGGCATGTGTGACAGACAAAACATATATAACACAGTATGCTGAGTATGACATTTGAGGTTTATATAAAGGTTTTTTAAAGGTTTATTTAACATGATAATGGGCTGATATCTTCACTTAATTTGGCCAGTTGAAGTTGCTGACTAATGTTCAGTGACTTGGCTTAAATCCAATAATAAAGGTAAACACATGTATAAAGCCAGAAGTTGCAAAATTGAAACAACAAGATAGTCAAAAGAATCCTTGGTGAGACAATGGCCATGTGGGTGGTTGGACTGACAGATTTTCTCTCTGTGGTCATAACTCATTCTCTGGCACAGCTGAGTACATGAGAGTTATCCATACAAAATCCCACAAAGCCTGCTGCTCTTTTTTTTTCCTGCTATGACCCGGTCTGGCCTGTGAGAGATGTTCTCTCATTTGCCGTAACAGACAGGGAATTTTATGGTGCTCCTCCATGCTTTACAAATCAAGCCCTTCAGAAAGAACGGCTCACAGGAGAGATGGATCACAGCTGGCAGCAAGTCAGTTGCCTCAAGATACCATATTTACTGAAGTTCTGTCCAACCAACTTCTGTAAAAGAAAAAGTCTACAAGTAAAAATATATATTAGTGGAAAATAACAACTCAAACTTCCACAGTTTTGATATTTTACAAAGCCAACTCAGACTCTAAAAAGAAATGTTTAGCCTCAACGAAAAAAAAAAACCAACGCAACAGTTTCCATTAGTCTTTCTTAGTTATGACAACTTAATTTGAAATTGCGTTGAACCAATACACAATATTACATTGGACGAATTAGTTTTTCCTCTTCAGTCAAAGCTTATTTTAAGTACTGCTTACTGAATAACTGTTACCAAAAGGTAAGTTGGTAACTCAAAAAAACGTTAAGTCAACTGAGTTTACCATATTATTTAAAGGAATTTATTTTTTTTTTGTCTAGTTAAATATAATAACAATGCTCACAAATTTTGAAGTAGCAGTAATTTAAAATTCCTTTATACAAAAAATTTAAATTAAGTTATCAAGCTAAATTTATTAAGTTATGGCAACTTGAATTTTGTTTTAAGCTTACCAGTTATGAAATTTGAGTGTATATGGCATGTTAAATTAAGTTTATGTAATTACCAACATTACTATTTGATCAAAACTTAAAAAATAAAGTAAGCAACTTAGAAAATTTATCTAAATCAATTAATTACATTTTTTCAATTGCATTTATGTATTAAATCAAGTGGTGTCAACAGATACTCTGAATTACTTTTTGGAGTGTACCATAATACATTAATTCACAGATAATTTTGCCACATTTTTTTTTTTTTCCATTTTCATGTCATGTCTTTATTTTCCAGGTCCTTTTTTTTCTGAACCTGCATTTTTTTAAAAATCAAACACAGACCTTCAAACAATGTTCTTGTTGTCACAACATATTCAAACTTCATATATAAAAATATAAAACTATACATGATACAAATGTTATTTTTCATCTGTTTTAACAGAATTCTTTACTTTGGAACATTTAAGCAAATGAATATATATATACATGTATGTATATATATATCTATATATCTATATCTATATATATATATAAATATATATATATATATAGATATAGATATATATATATATATATATATATATATATATATATATATATATATATACACACATATATATCTATATATCTATATATATATCTATATCTATATATATATATATATATATGTATGTACATATATATATATATATATATATATATATATATATATATATATATATATATATATATATATATATATATATATATATATATATATATATATATATATATATATATATATATATATTTCCAAACAAAAATATCTTCTCAGACATGAAATGTTTTACTTGTATTTCAACCATACTAGCTAAAAATGTTAATATGCCTTTTCACTGAGAAAATCAAGTTGCATAAAATTATTATTTTAACTGCCAAAAATGCACTCTTGTGAAAAATACCAGTTGAAAAATACACAACAACAAATACCGTATGGAAAAAAAAATCCTCTTAGTTTATTAGCTAGATGATGCTCAAGTTTATAAAAGCATTTTGTTCAAGAAGCATTTTCACGCCCTCATTGCAAGAGGCTAAAGTCATCCAATTACACAAAAGCTCCTCAAAATAAATGATAACATGTGGCAAGTGCCTTACAGATTTCTTTTAAAATGTTATAAAAAGTTTTTTTTTTTTTATAAAAAGGACATTTCAGAATTTCAATAAATTCTGAGATGTCAAGATGCAGAGGAAATCCAGCCATTCCTTGATAAATGGTGAACAAATCCTGAAGTAAGAGATATAAATGTGAACGTTTATTTGCTTATGGCAGGGTAATACTAGTTTTGTATCCAAGGTTCCTTATCTTACACATGATTTGTGTGGTGTACAAGACAATTGTTAGTTTAACTTTTGATTAAGTAGGGTGCAAAATGTCAAAATGATGCGAGACAAGCCCTGCTTTCAAAAGGTTGCTTTCCAACATAATTATTAAGAAATTTCAGACATGTCTCAGCAACACATTAACTCACCTGTTTTGTTACTTGCTTACAAAATGATGTGCTGAACTTGATGAAAACTAATGCATTGATTGGACCCTTCTTTAAAAAATCACAAATCCATAGTTTTGTAAAATCCATCCCATAACACAAGTCTACCTTGCACTTTGATATTTCTTAGCACTGAGAAAGAAGTTCATAATATCTGTACATTTTGACTCTCTCAAAGAAAGATCATGAAATGCTCCTGAAGAGACCAAAAAGGTTTTTTTTTTTCCCACAGTCTGCCTTATAAACTAACCAGTGTTACATCCTACCAGTGTTTAGCCTTTTGGTTTGGAGTAGCAAGCCCAGTGCAAAGCATGGGCCCGAGACAAAAGAGCTCCAGAGCTGCTGAAAACATGGCTAAGAAATGACCAATCACCACAGATCAGATTGGACAACCAATTACTGTAGATCTGACTGGGCCTACATGGAAAAGGGATCCTCAGAGGGGCAGAAGCTCTGACAGAGCATCTCAGACAGACTAAGAGTTCAGATAGATCAGGGTTAAGTGTTAACCTGACACACCAGATTGACAGTTTAATATATTTAACAAGTTCATCTGGAAAAGAGCCCATAGAAAGTGTTTGGAAATGGACTGAACCATTCAGAAGCTTATCCAGTGGATGATTAGATGACTGTCCCATCAAACGTATTCATTACAGGCCAATCAGGTGGAGGTGTCCATTGCCACAGTTTACAATGTGAGCTATCTCATCAGACTCTAGGCAAAATATGCCAGAAGTGGAGTGAAAATATCATTTTAATTGAGAATTCTGTACTGATGTTACTTGTTTTTCATTTAGTAAAGAAATGTGCAGATCTGACAAAATTGTTAATGAAGCTATTAGCATCAATGCGAATCTCTGGGTTCTAGCTGGGCTGTCTTACTTTGGGCTGCTCACAATCGTTGTAGAGTGGAACCTGGCAAGATGAATCTGCCTGATCACTGTCATTTGATCAGGCTCATCCATCTGCACTGCAAGGTTAACTTGATGTATAAAAAATGTTTTTTTTTTTTTTTAAGCAGTAGCAATTGTGAACATACTCTAACAGTTATCAAGCTGAACATTCAAAACTGAGGTTTTTTTGTGGCAGTCTTGTGATATAATTTGTAGCTATATCTTACAGTCTTGTCCTTGATGGCCATTTTCCGCACCTCTTGTTGAGGGCCTGCTGAGGAGAATACTGTTACACTCAGTTGAGCACTTGAGACGCTGCTGGACTTTTGTAGGTGAAAGCCTGACAAAAGGGCCTGCAGATCTGTCATGGATAAGGAGAAGAACAGTTTTGGCCATAACCAACTCATAGCTTGGTCTTTCTTTATTATTTTGACATCGGTATTGAACCCAAAAGTCTTCCACAATGTGACTGCCTGTCCCTCATTTCCTTGAGGTGTACAACTGTTTTTGAGGTTAGGATATAAATAGACAGTCAGGTTGCACTAGGAGCACCCTTTGTCGGATCAGGCAGTTCACTTTTCCATGTGCCCTAATGTGCTGCAGAGCTGTTATATTCAAACATTTACTTACAGTTCAAGTATAGACTGTTACCCCCTTACTAGAACAGAGACTGGAATATAGAGAACAAGGTGCCAGCCCCAGTAGAAACGGCCTCATTGTGTCTTTAAAAGGACACTGATAAACCTGCTCATTTTCTAATCAGGAACTGTATAGCTTGAAGTTTTGCAATATGAATCTACCTGATGACAGAAATGGAATCTGGAAAATCCATCTGGTTTGCAAGGTTAGCAGTTACTGGTCTAATGGCAGTAACAGCGGCAGGAGCTTCAGCCTCAGCTATTGGAGGATTGTTACAATAGCATAACATCTGACCTGCTTTGGACCACTTGCCAAAGTGCAGAGTGAAAGCTGAGCAAACCAAATAAAAACAAAACAATGCTGCAAGATAATGTACACTGAACTTCATATGTGAATGTGACCTAAGGGTTAGGACTGTTTCCAGAAATGAGCCAGAAGGACTCTGAAAAACAGTATATCATGGCTTTTCATGCAGTTAAATAAGGCAACATGAAAAACAGAGCACAATGGGCTTGTAATCCTCATTTTACACCAAGTCTGGTTTATGAAGGAAGCAGTTTAAAATGCCAAAGAAATGTCAGAGAGTCAAGGAAAAAGTGCAACAGTGCCGGCTGTGAAACCGGGATCAACTGAGTGTCAGACTGACTGTGCAATTACGTATTTGCTGAAAGCTCATTTCATAGATGTGTGCCCAAATGAAATAAAATGAACATGTGTGTGATCATCCCTGTTTTGTGTGCATGAAGTGTTTTTTTTCTTCACTAAGAGACATCCAAACGCTTCAATGATGTTTTTTTCTTCACTTCGAAGCAAAGAAAACTTCCTCCTTGCCAGATTGTCTTCAGATAGGATTTGTTTTCTGACACATATCCACACAAAGATTCATTCCTGTGCTGACAGAATCAACTTTCTTTTTCTCCACAGGTGGACTCTGAACCTGTTCCTGGCGTGAAGTTTGTCTGTGTATATTTGAGGACTTAATGTCACTTAAATTGTGTTGTGTTAGGCGAGCAGGCGGGTAATGAGCTCAGGTGAGCAATGCGTCTTCCCCTCAAATATTTCCACTTGGGGGTAAAGCAGTGAAAACATAACAGATGATGGGTACTGGTGATTGGCACGCTGTGGAGGAGCTTCTATTTTCTCAACATGTTTAGCCTCTCCTCTGTCAACTGCTTTGACAGCCGGGCATGTCAGCGATCCTGTGAAGGGGCTCTGTGCTTCTCTGCCTTGGTTGATGTCAGGGAGCAGCCAGGGGTCAGCTGTCAGCTCCAGAGGTGGAGTTAACACAGGGAGTGGGTGGAGTCCTGGCACACTCACTTCAAGCTGTTACTGAATGTGTATTTATGAATGAAATAAACAAGTGTTCTTTTATATGTACCACAACATCTTTATATTAATTATAACGTATTTGCAATTCACATAATTGTAGCGCTGTCATTTAATTGAGGGCCTTTTTTCAGATGTGCTGAAACAGCTGTGCTTATGGCCTCTGCACATACAAGCTGCGACACGTGAGGCAGATGCATGTGTGACTCATCGGTGGGTTATTCAGAGGAAAATACACCACAGATTACTCATGATTGTCATAAATAACAAGTGTGAATTACAAATCATGGACAGGTTGACATGATTAGTTTTGTGGGCAAATCGAGTGAAATTACTCACACTTAGAAGTTTTAATAAGTACCTTGACAAGAGCAATTCCGAAATGTGAGTGCTATATCTGACTAATGTTCAGTGTTATGGACCAAAAATCATATCTCAGTATTGTTAAGACACTTAACCACACAATCTTTCTTCTCCGTAAAGAGACAAATTTGAACTCCACTTTTGATCATCTGCTGTCATCATCTATTGGACACTTTACTCCTTTTTGAGCAGAAATGTATTTATATATAGTTGAGGCCAGTAATTAGCAGTAATATCCCAAGATATCTGTTTTCATGTGACACTGATGTCTATAAATGCATGTGGTTGTTTCTTTGTCCACAAAATCTTGTAATACTGCTTGTCAAAGTCAGGGCCTGTGTGCAGCTGCAGACATGTTTTGCAATGGGCTCTGATAAATTTTCAATGGTACCGATAAAGAAAAAAATGATTTAAGTGTGAACCAAGAATAAAGGAGAATGAACAATGCTGGACTTTCAACATCACAATGCAGTTGAAGGTTTGACTGTGATAGGTCTGTCTTACAGAAAAGTCAGAATGTGTCGTGGTAGCTGTTAGGGTAAATTCATTCAATATATTTCACTGGTATATGTTATATATTGGCATTTTTCTGTTTGCATATTATTCTGTTTTGATTTATTTCACTTCCATCAAGGATGTTTATTTAGAAAAGGATGACTCTGCTGCTAACTGAGAGGTGTTACTTATCAGAGCAAATTGCTCACACTTGTTGCACACTTAGTCAATAAGGCATTGTATTTATACCACCTAGATCATGTTAATTGTTGATACTCTACAGGTGTTTCCCTTTTTTTATTTCAATTTGTAAACATGGTGATGTTGCAAAAGAGAAGTGTGGGGGATCTTCATTTAATGAGGAGGATAATTTCACATCAGGGGTAGATTTAGGGTCAACAATTTACAAATGCTTAGCACCCAAGAAATGTGTCCTAATGCCACAAGAAAGCCTATTCTACGGGCTGTAGACTTGCTGTTGATTGACATCACTTGTTGATGGTGTTGAAGCCAAATTAATCTTTTTAAATTATTTAAAAATGATTACATACAGATTTTTTTTTAAAGTAAGAAAAAGATTCTACTCACATCACATTTTGATATTGTTCCCTTGATGGAAAAACGGTGGTGTGCCCTCTCTTGGTTAGTGATGAAAAGAGTGGGGAGTTGCAATACTTTGGGGTCTTATTCACCAGGGAGAGATCAACAGGATTAATGCGGCATTGGCAGTCATGTGGACTCTGCACAGGTCTGTCGTGGTGAAGAGGGAACTGAGCCGAAAGGTGAATCTCTTGATTTACCACCTGATTTTCGGTCCTACTCTCACATATGGTCTCAAGCCGTGGATAGTGACAGAAAGAACAAGATTGTACAAGCGGCCAAAAAGAGGTGGCCAGGGAGAGGGTAATCCAGGCTTCTCTGCTTAGTCTGCTGCTCCTTTCACCCAACCTAGAATAAGCAGAATAAGAAAGTGAGGTATGGTGCAGTATGGTAGTGTACTGTTAAATTGATTAATCTGAATGCAAAAGTTTAGCATGTAAAATGAATCTTTGCATGGTGTATTCTAACAAACTATGAATAAAGTTAAATAGCATGTTGTACATTACAATACTCAACCATTTTCAAAGGTATAGTCATTTTGTAGCAATCTGCTGACATATGTGACCCAAAAATAATAATGATATAATGATATTGATAATAATTAGAATAGTAATAATGATGATGATAACTGGTAGGACTTTTTTGTCTTTTCTTTCAGTAATTATTTAATCATTTAACTGATGACAAATTCTCATAACCAATAAATGTGTAAATTAGTTAACATCATATTTCTTCATTTTAACTTAACCTTTTCAAAATGATGCTAACAGTGGTATAGAAACATATTGCTGTTACAGGTATACAGTAAAGTACTTTTTTGCTTAACATTAGGTCTGGAGTCCTTTATTTTCAATCAACATCAGTGTGACCGACCAACATCAACAACATTGAAAAGACACTAATTCAAAGCTCAGGTGCTGTCTGTCTGACAGGGAAGAAGTCAGAAGAAAATGGCAGTAATTATGATGATGATGTTCAATTTGTTCCACAATGCTTGAGACCTAAATATAGCTTTCTTGGTCAAGAGAAGCATAAAATCACAACTGTTGTCTTGTTAATTACTCCTCACTAATCTGAGAGTTGGCACTGCAGCACTTTCGATCCTTTCTCAGCTGCAGACAAAACTGCTTTTATTTGGGACACGATGAAGTGAGTCAGTTCCTCTTGACTTGCTGTCATAAGGCATCAGAAACCACAGCTCCATGAAGAACAAGACCTGCCTGCCTGCCAAAGGTTTAGCCCTCTCCACCTGTTGTGGTGCTGGTTGCTATAAACATTTGAGTAATTTGAATTGAGTATGCAATACTGTAATGTTTCCTTCAAGATGTTATCTGCCTGCATCTGGCATCCTGCCATGGACTCAGGGTGTAAGCACATGCCGAGACACATACACATGTATTCTCTCAAACACACTCACGTACACACACACACACACACACACACACACACACACACAGAAGACACACAGAAAATATAAGCTCTCACAAGTTTGAAAATTATAAGATAAGGTGGAAAAACTATAAAAAACAGAGTTTTGAGGAGGGGAGAGAGACGAGGATGAGGAGGTGGTATCTCTGTCCTCAGTCCTGACAAGGTGAGCTCTGTTTGCCCTGAGGGGTGACTGCACAAACAACATTGCTGGTTGGTGAAGCAAAAGGAAAAGGCTCAGAGCCATCAGTGAATACACATCATTTCATAAGCACTTAAAGGTGATGAAACATAAGGGCATGGCAGATGGAGCACAGATATGTTAGTGTGTTTTATGCATTATGTGTGTGCGTTAACTGACAAAAAGACAGACACACTTTATCACAGTGTCAGCAGGTGTCAAAAGGAAAGGCAAGTGGAACAAATACATTCTTTGACGATGCACACAGCACAACCAAAGACAATGATGCTATTATTATTCTTTTTTGCTGATCTTGGTCTAATCACCCTGCAATGAGACTATTTACTATTGTGGCTTTGTGTGCATGTTTTGTTTACAGAGCAAAGTACTACCTCTTGATTCCATCCCCTCTTCTTTGAAAGTTAATTCTTTTTTTTCCTTGCATAATCTGTTTTCAAAAATCTATTTTCTCAGTCAATCCACATAATCCTTTATTGAATACCTGGGCCTATCCCAGCATGCACTGGGCAGAGTGAATGGACACACCCTGGCTGTGTAAACTGTCCAAGACTGGTGATACTGGAAGCTTGAAGAAGCTACAAAGCCTATTGTTGCTCCACACGTCACAACCTCACTGTTACCCTGAATCATTATTGAAATGCTTTCATAATTACTAATCAGTTGTCACTTTATTGTTAAGGAGATTAGCTTCCGTTGATTCACAACCTGAAATTAGTTTTAAAGGTAAGAAGAGAGACATATTGAATATAATTCCCAATAATAATTTCCAACATTTCAGCTTGTATCATGGCTTGCAATTATTTTATGTTGTCTTAAAACAGGCTGTAAAACAAGGGTTAAACAATCTAAATCAACAAAAAGCGTTAAATGTTGTGCCTTAATTTTCATGCCCTTGAGCCAAGAGGGGTGGGAAGAATCTTGGGGCCCCAAAAAGGCAAAGAGTAATATAAGAATTATTGATATACAAATCCACAGAGAGCAAAACTAGGCTCAAAAAATCTTCTGTTTTTCACAAACACAGAGGCCTAATCCAGCTGCATACTCACTGCCTGAGACACTCTGATAAGTCTCTTTTTGCTCTGTGGATATTGGTCAGCACAATGTTTTTGGTGGCATGTACGGTCTACATTCTGCATTCGGCTTGCCTCCCAGAGCAAATGGGCTGAAACTGCTAATGAAAAAAAAGTCCCATTCATTGCTGCTACTGCAGGCAGCCATCTCAGTGCCCCTGTGACATTTCACCACCTCTCTTAACGTCACAAAGACAGAATGGGGGTAATAAGTTGACTCCCCATTTGCCCCGTCTTCAGAGGTAGTAATATGGATCATAAAATAGACACATTGATTTGGTCAGACACAGGAGCACTGTGAGTGAGTGTTTCTGCCTCTGTGTGTATGGGGAGCATGCACCATATTATATTTTTGCTAACAACTATATTTTGTTCATATCTTTTTACTTACTTTTGAAAACTGCTTTCGGAATCCTAATTTCCCAAAGGGATTATTAAACTTCATTTTGATCTAATCTTATCTGATTTAATTATTATTATTATTATTTATTTTTTTTTTATAGATATAAAGATATAAATGGTTGTCTTACTTGAAGAGGCATGATATGGGTTCTTAAACTAACTTTCTGCATGTTGAACATAGCTATTGACTCATTTTCAGTCAGTTAGTCTGTTTTCATGTATTCAACCATAACAGAACCTTTGTTGGCTCTTTGATTGGTTTAATGACCGGCCAATAAAAGTCAGAGAACCTCTCCTCAAAACAGCTGCTGCTGGGTTATGATAGTCAGACGCTGTCTGTGTGGGCAGAGTCTATTTTGATGCATTGTGATGAAATTGTTGTCTTTATTTGATACTTTCAGTGCAGAAAATCATGATATATACCGACATCCGAAGATAAAAGAAAGCATATTAATATCAACAACATATGATGCTCTAAAAAAAATTGAGCACTTCCCTGGATCAGCACATCCAGAACAGCGCCAGGATCCAGACCAAAAAGGAACACACACATTATGTAGGTTGTAAACCTGAGTGAATGCAACAGGTTTTGGGAACATCACTTAATATTTTGATTCTATATGAATTATTGAATGTTAACAGTAGGATTTACTATTAAAAAGTTCAATTTTTTATTGTTTTGACATCAATCTGGATCAGTTCCGGATGAACGTTACCTTGATGCTAGAGACATTGACCAAATATTATACTGTAAAATTGGACGCAAATCTGTTCAAAAATGGCAGGGATATGATTTTTCCAAATTCCACCCTATCATAACTTATGGGATTTTTTTTAAGTGTTTGGATTTTTCTTTGCACATAGACACATTTATTACCACTAAACTCTGATACTATTTACGTTGGATCTTTATCAACATCTCCTGAAAATGTCAGCAAAATCTGTCATGTAGTTTTTGTGTAATCCTGCAAACAAAGTAAGTAACAAACAGACGCCACCAACAGCATAACCTCCTTGGCAGAGGCCCTAAAAGAAGGTTATAAAGCAAACTATTTTTTATTGGTTTAGATGGGAGGAGGCCAGAAACATCAGAATTTGTCTGTCAAAGTTACAGTTACTGAGAATGGGGCGTGTGACAAAAGTCAAAACCTGGAAAGGGCAGGGCTTCATAAATGCCACTTTTGTTGCTAAATACAATGTGAAAACATAATTTTCTGATGCTTTTTTAACTGGCAAATCATTATCTATAATTTTCAGACTGATACTAAGAGGCATAAAACTGAGCCAGTTTAGAACATGGACTGTGTTGGGATAATCAGTTGTTAATAAGAAAGAGACTAACACGGTAAATCATTTAAAAAAATCACTAACCTTTTGAAGTGTAGATATGTTATGGAAAAATGTGATTATGTCTGTAGACATCCTGGAACATTTTCCTTTCAGAGTTTTACAGGAGCAAATACACGGAAAAACACAGAGGTCAAATCTCATAGCAAGTCATTTAGAGAAGATCAAAGCATTATCATCAGCCCCTCACATCTGTTTAAATGCATAATGACAATCACTACAAATGCAGTCACAAAATGCATTAGGCAATGATGATGTTTTTCTTTCCTGTGGAGTGGGTGGTAATGACTCAATTTCTATGATAAATAGGCAATAGGTGCTTCCTGATTAGCAACCAAACTGGAGGTGAAAAAAATGGAAGAAGAAATTAAGAAATGATGAAAATGGTCTTACTATTAGGTTTGGGAATGATGAGGCTCAGATACAGCCATGCTTTGTCGATCGCAAAATGAAAGAATGAGAGATACGAGAAAAAAAAAATGTCAATGAGCCTTTTTTCCACCAAAGGAACACGGTAACAGAGCCTCAGGGGGATTTTGCTCACAGTCGAGGGGCTTATTTGAATTGGATCTGCTGTTGATTGAAATGAATCAGCCAATATCACAACTCTTTATAACTCGATCCTGGGGACAGATGGACGAGTCACCCGAGAGGACACTTTCTCTAATCCCCAGTCCTCTCATGTGCCATGGCATTCTAGGATGTCTGAGCAGGAAGAAAAACGGTGGTGGAGACCGATGACCCTCTGGCCCTCGTAGGCAGACCTCTGCACATAAACACTCAGTCATCCACACACACATAGATTCATCCAGGCGGTATTTGTTGCTCTCAGCTGTGGGGCAAACTGATTTCATGGTTGACAGAAGAATAAGATCAAAAACAACACAAAGGTGAAGAAGAGAGTGTTTACTTAGTTTTAATGCTTATCCAGCGGTTGAAGCAGTGGGGTTCTGGAGTCAAAGGTTTGCTTGTAAGAAGTGGTTATAGAAACATGCTTTTGACCCTATGGCCTGTGACGGGGTCAAATTTCAGAGGGTCAGGAAGAAAAACTTTTTAAAAACTTTACAAATGTAATCAGCAGTAATACAAATAAATCTGCTTAATATTGCACACAATCAGTACATCTATTGTTGGCAATTGAGGAGTAGTTTTTGGGGAACTTATTACTATAACTTTGGTACATCTAAAAGACTCATGTTGTACTTTTTTTCAGTTTTAAGGATCTCCTTTATAATTATAGTTTTGGTCTGTTTAGGCTTAAACATAATCAGAGAGTAAAAGGCTACTTTTTTGCTATTTCAGAACAACTTAATGGTTTGACTTAGAAGCAGCTACATTTCAGCATATCACACCAGGTTGTAACTTCTTGTAAATCGAATGAACTGATCAAGCTAGTGCCCATGGCTGTGTATGTAGCCCTGTTACCATTTATATTAAAAAATAATAACAATAATAATAACTGTAAAGTCCTCTGCAATTTCTGATCTAACCTACCAATTAAACAGCACTTGTCATAGCAACCATTGCTAAGATGATTTTTCAGACAAACTAAAGCATAGACCAAGGCTTGAAGTGAATGCAATAAATTTTTGACCTTTATTTTGTCTTTTCTAAATGATTGGAGGGTGTGTTTGGGTTGTCTGTGAGAGTGACTTAAGATAACAACATCCTAATCTAATCTAATCCATTTCCTAAACAGAAAAAAATGTTCTTTTGATTGTGTAGGGAACTGTGTGGGGACCACAGTGTTATTTAACCACACAAAAGTAAATTAAAAAAAAAAAAAAAAAAAAAAAAGATAATAATAATAATAATAATAATAATAATAATAATAATAATAATAATAATAATAATAACAATAATAATAACAATAACTGTGTTCATCGTCATACAGTGCAGTAATCAAGTTGAATAACATATTTATGTGTTATGGTAAGAGGGAAAACTTTTTTATACTGATAAACTTGATATTTTGCTACTCTAGAAATAAAACAATTTCATAATTAACTGGTGAACTTTTTTTTTTTTCATCAAGCAGGTATTTTTCATTTCTGCATTGTTCCTCTGGAATGCCAGCTAATGCAGATATGGTATGCATACCTGGTATGGAGGACCAAAACTGACAGAATAAAAAATAAATATATAAATAAATAAAAATGTATATTAAAATAAACATAAAAAAACAACTAAAAAATTGAATACAAAAAATAAAAGTAAATGGAAATAAAAACAAAAATAAAATATATTTACATAAATATATAGATAAAAGTACAAATAAAAACAAAAATGAATAAAACGATTCAAATATTAAACATAAATGCAAAAATAAATGTGCAAATAAATACAAAAATAGATAAATACATAGAATTATATATCACTAAGTAAATAAACGCACACTGCTCTCATATTTATTTATTTCATGCTGCAGCATGAAATGCAGAAGGAAATGTTATTCAGATGAGTGGGCGGTCCTTAGTGTGTCTTGGGTTGAACTGTTCACCTATTGGTTAATCGACAGGTGAGTGCAGAAATTGACTAGGTATGCCTGCAAACAGCCACAGTAAGAACCTGGGACAATAATGGCGGAGTTAACAAGGAGGTCGGTGTCCGTGGCAGCGGCAGCTCGTAGTGGCATTTCCAGTGGCCATCACAGATGCTGCGGCGGCTACACGGACCTGCTGCGGCACCTCAGGCTGCCACTGAAGCTGCCACTGATTGTGGCCAGGGCAGCTGCTCCGACCTGCTGGTGATTGTGGGTTCTTGTATGAATATAAAGGCCAAAAGAAAGTCATAATGAAAAACACTTCCAGAAGTCAGGTGGCATATTACCAGGAGAGTCTTGGTTCCTCATGTGAGGATAATAACAGTATAGGCTATAATTTGTTTGTTAGTTGGTTTTATAATTTCTGCAGTTTATGAACTTGTTATCCATACTTCAAATATCATTTTATTAATATTACTCATAAGACATCTAATCAGCAAAAATACACTTATTACAGCACAAAAATGACCAGATTTTGAGTGAACACGTTTTCTCTCAATAATTATTGTAATTTCACAGAGAGTCTTGCACCATCTACCAGCAATGTATACCATTAGCGTCTGTTCTGAGTTTTTCTGTACTGAGTGGGAACTAATCTGCGACACTGTGGCACACAACAGGTTCATACCAAGTATCTCACGCAACCCCATTTAAAAAAAAATAACAAAAAGTCCCTTTATTGAAGACACGTCATCATCAACTGATGACAAATTGTCACTAGACTTAAGGTTTGTTGTACTTTTTTAGTCTTTTAACTTCTCAAGCACTTTACACTAAACCTCATACATGATAATTCAATCATTCACTAAAGTTCTTTGTTGGTTTTTCATCAGTATTGACTAAGACATCCACACTTTGTCATAACCATGCAGCAGTGAAGGTCAAGTACATTGCTCAAGGACGCATGGACATGTCACAGCATGGAGCTGGTCTCAAGCTCCCGACCTCCTTATTGATGTCAGAACAACCAGACTAAGCCACCCACTCTTGGTAGTCAATATCTAACATATGATCAAGAGTGTAAATGGGGTTAGTTTTAGGCTACGTTAACACAGACACTCCTGACTTAAATATGCAAAGATTTTTCCTTTGAGTTTTCAAAGTTGATCTGCGCTCAGACGGCAACGCTGGAGACGAATGACCCCACTGCCGATTCAGTAGATGGTGGTGTTGGTCTGCAGAGAGGCTGCTGCTACAACACATGTACGAAGAAGAAAAACTTTTCACAAACAACGATGGCGAGTAGACTCACAGAGACGCAGGAGTTCCTTTTCTGGATAACAGATCAGTTCGGAACACAAATCTGTCTGGATAGTTTTGTCTGGATAACAAAGCGAGCACAGTAAGCAAGTCACACGTTACTTGGCAGACGGCCGAAGCTGTTGTTGTTCCTGGTATGCACACGTAGCCTTCATGTGAAAGAGTACTGCACATGTGGTGACGTCAGCGTTTCACCTTGAAATGCTCTAACTCTGGTTTACACGGAGCTGCATGGAGAGCATATTCAAAACTTTCCACTCGGGAACCCGTTTCCAAAGTTACCGTTTTCTGACAAAATGCAAAGAGTTTCCATGTAAACACGAGGCCAAAACGCAATGAAAACATTTCGGATCCAACCGTATTCAGCCCCCTGTAAACACAGCCTTAGATAGCCTATTCCATGTTGATTGTGTGTGTTTGTGTAGACACTCAAAAACTCTGAAGACTTCCTCTAAGCATATGGTTCTTACACCTTCACACTTTGTGCAACAATGCTGAATTGGGGCAAATTAGCCTCGAAGAGACTAGGAAGCCCACCCTGGCCACATTTGGCTCCGACAGAGTTGGGATTGAATAACAACACAAAAGAGTCATTTGCTTAACAGTTTCATGCTGTTTCCCGTAAAAGCATTTCATAATGAAATCATGTGAGGAAAACTTTGAACTTGGCAATGTTGTCCCCTTAGCTCATGGATACTTTTATCAGGATGAGTAGATGCTTCATGTGGGTATGATCATTTAATCAAACATGAAAGACAAAAAAATCAACCTAATAGATGAACTTAAAGGTTACTGTACAGTTGAAAGTGACCAGACAAGACACAGAAGATGAACCAAGAGTAAACATACCGATTGAAGTGTAGTAGACTTGGTATCTGAAGCAAATGCAAAGTAATTCAAAATTCAAACATGGTCTTAGATAAACAGCTGTCTGATTTTTATTGCCATAACAGAGTTAAATTAAATGAACAATAAGTTAGGAAAAGATGATTCATTTATATGACGAGTCTTTTACCAACGGACAAAACTCCACATAAGCAGTAGTATGATACAATATTTTAGCTGTCATCTGGTCATGTTCAAAGAAAACTTATGCAGTACTAATGCATCATTTTACCAGTAATTCAGGGTGAGTCAGTAGAAGAAAAAACACAATGGGGACTATTGTTCAGGAACTGCGTTGCATGAAAACTAAAGGTTGCTATCTTTATCAACACTGGCTCAAAACACATCTGTTAAATTTCTGTTAGCTTGAGTGGCTGTGCACAAAGAAACCACTGTTCCGCATTGACTGACAAAATCTGTGAGACATAAATGATTTACTCAGCCTTTAATACCTGGGCAGGGCACTGTTCATGTGCAGCATTTGGCTGGATGACACATCGGGAACAAACCTGTAGCAACAGCCCCATGAACATTCTCTCACAAATGCATGCGCTCAATATCCACGTGTGCATGCTCTGATGTATACACTATTCACAATCATCCATATGCAACAGACATCAGGTTAGACAATAATCAGACAATAATGCAGGCATCACTTGCACATACACAAAGTTATGCATAGCCAAACATGAACAACCACACAAGCGTAATATAAACTAATGTTTTTCATGCAAGGTATTATAGCTTTGTGGGGCATGTGCAAAGTTCATGATAGGTTGCTGTCTGTGTGCAGGGTTACCCAAACACGGCAGAAGCCAAGAGACATGATGAATAACACCTGATACTTGTGTGTTTTCCATTAACTGTCAGCCAGCATGACAGTCAAGTCTTTCCACCCATTGAGCAAAATGCCTTCACATTACGTTACTATGCAAATGTAATAAGAAAGGCATCAGGTCACTGTCTCTGTTTGTCTTTGTTTGATTTTAACAGCCCGAAAGATGCGATAAGTTGAAAGGTTATCCATCGGTAATTTAAAACAGACAAAGAGCTTAAGATGTATCCTAAAAATATAAATGCAGGTTTTTCTTCAGTGTGATTAAAATTCCCTCATACTTTGAACAGTTACATGTTCAAAGTATCATTATACATACAAAATACATGTTTAATATATTTATTTTTTAATTCTGTGCTCAGTAATTGGAAGGTTGCAGGTTTGAGCCCAGCTCTGCTGTCATATGGACAAGACAATTAACCTCAAGTTGCCACCACTGCTGCGTCAGTGGCATGTATTTGAGTTTGAAAGGGTGTGAATGTGTTGAATGATAATGATGGACAATTGGCATAGATACTCCAATCATCAGTAAGTGAATGGGTGTGAATTGGTAGATGTGACCCACATTGTAGAACTGCTTTGAATAGTCATAGAAAAGGTCTTTATAAGCTCAACTCCAACTGAACTCTATGGATCAATAATCAGAGTATCATACACAGTATTTCACTCTGAGGACAGTCTTTTGTTTTGTTTTTGGGAGAAAGTTATATTTTTATGTTATATTTAATCTTTCAAGTTTTCCTCATTTTATTTAAACAATTTTAATGCTGTTAATGTTGATTGTCAACTGTGGCATGGTGGCGCAGAAGGTAGTGCACGTGCCTCACAGCAAGAAGATCACCAGTTCGATCACTGCGTTGGGCAGGGCCTTTCCAAAAAACATACTCATTAGGTTAATTGGTACTCTAAATTGCCCTTAGGAATGACTGTGAGCGTGAATGATTGTCTATCTCTCTATCTGGCCCTGGTGACCAGTTCAGGGTGTACCCTGACTCACGCCCAATGACAGCTTGGACAGGCTATACCCCCCCCCCCCCGCAATAGCTTGTACAGAAAATGAATGTATGAACAAACATACACCATAAATTTCCCTTTTGGTTATGAAATTAAGTCAAACTGCTCAGTGAACCTACATACATTTTGAGCAAACCAAGTGTTTTAAATATCAAAAGCGCAACATTCCAAGTGACCAAACATAATCATATCTCTTGTGCTAATATCTTGCCTACTCCACGATGTGCCACAACACAAAAAAAGGTAAACCCTGTCTGTTGAGAATAATGTCAGAGTTTTCCATGTCTGGATAACCATAACTTGACTATAGACTGTTGAATACATATTATATAGAATATATTGATACTTGTCTATCGGAAGAAAAGCCTTTGACAGGAATGGGCAGAACCTTTCAAAAGCATATCCGGCAGGTCATTGGATTATCATTTTGATAATCACATTCATTGGGAACCAATCAGTTAATGCAGTAGGTGGGCACTGCGGTTGCTATGTAAAGTACAAAACATGAGTCACTTCATAGAACAAAATCATGGCAAACATGTCTGAAGGTGGAGTGAAATTTTTCTTTTCCATTGAGAAATGCCTGTAGTGTTGTTCTTTGTTTTCAATTTAATAAAGAAATCAGTCCGGATCTGAGAAAACTGCAACTGAGGATGTTATTGTTTATGATTATCTTTATATGAGCCATCATGATGCTCTTAGCACTACCTCTTTCTGCTTTACAGGGCGCCAACTGGACCGTGATACTACAACTGGGGCACAATTGTTGTCGTCTTGAGCTTGGCATGATCTCTATACAGGCATTGAATAAGGTGGATTCAGCTGCACTGCAAGGCTAGGACAACTATGGTAACTGAACTTAACAAGGCTTCAAATCAGCTGCAAAGTGTCATCATTTTGAATGGTGAATGGAGTTTAGCTTGAACAACACTCCCCTTGTCTTTGCAACTGCTTAAAACTTATACACTATCACACCCATTCACACCTACATTTCTTCACTGAAGGCTCTGAGTTTCTATTTAAGTTGTCCATCAGTTTCAGCTAATATATCCATTCTCTTCAATACTTACAAGCCACTGTTAAAGCAGGTAGACAGAGGAGTCACAAATGCCTTTCATTGGTCTGGAATTACACAATTAGGTTCTAAATCAATCTTTGATCCACAAATTATTATTTAACTCAAAAAATCATCATATGGGCTCTTTCAAAGGGAAATAAACGGTTGGATATGGTGGCTCCTGACATGTCTTGGATGTGTCTTGATTTTCCTTGACTTCCGCTTGGGGTTTAGGGGATGAAGTCATGCAGTACAGGGGCAGTGGTGACACAACCTTGATCATTTACAAGGAAGCAGCACAAAATAAACATGAAATGCAGAATCAGAACAGCAGAAAAAAGGTATTTTGTTAGGTTCTCTCTTACATTATATTGCATCTTTGCATGGCAACGATAATCAATCAGTATCTGTCATGGTCACCACGGTCACCATGGTCAGGCACGATTCATAACAACAACAAAAATTATGAATATCTCCTTCTCTACACATCATATCACACCATATCTTTATAAGTATGGTTTGTATTTTCTGTTTAAGAAGGTGTGAGTAGTACATCCTACCACTACCTCTGATGTTATTAAAATATTCTTGGTAGGTATTTCGCAAAATGCTTTAATTCTTTGAATGTGTTAAATAATACTACTTAACCCTCTGGATGAGGAAACATAGTTTTCTCTTTCATGATTAATTGTCCGCTTTTCACGGGTGAAACAAAACAGGCTTTGAGTTTTATTCAAATAAATGTCCTCATCTTCTTTGCTTGGTGCGATTATCAGATGATTAAGTAAAGTACTATGTTGAATGTCTTAAGTGTTTTCTTTTTTCCGGCATTTCAATCAGCAAAGATCTCTAAGCTATTACACTGCTCATTTATAAAAGTAGCATTAGGCCTGGGTTATTGAGAACAAAGGTCTCACAGGCTCCTCTGGCACAGAGCATAGACATAAATTATTGTTTTCTTAATTGGATTAAAACCTCAAAGTGAGTTTGCAGAGACCTCCCACATCCAGACAATGGAAAAAACAAGCTAGGTCATTGTAGATTTCCATCTCATAAGGTCCTCAGTTTCTCAATAGCTATTAGACAAGGATCCTTGTTACAAATTCTTTTTTTTATGGAGACAATAAATCTCTCATCTCTACAACTCAGAAGGAAATAAAAACTTCTTTTCTCTCCCTCTCTTTCCTTTGGAGAAGATGTTCCCTATAAATAAACAATTGGTATCTTCCCCATCATCATCCGCACTTTTTCCTGTCCTCCTCCCCCTCGTCTTTGTCCCGAGGTGGAAGGAAATTGTAGGCACATGTACGAGGATTGCTCAGTCTGTCATGATGTACAAACCTCTCTGACAGTAATCCTGGTTGATTTCTGTGCATGAATACATATAGATGTGTGTATTTTCTTCATTTCTCTGTGTGTGTGTGTGTGTGTGTGTGTGTGTGTGAGTGTGAGTGTGTATTTGTATAAGGCCTGGTCAGGGGTCTTATGTGTTGACAGCAACCTGCTGGGTGAGCTTAGAGTGAGGTGCACTGATGACACTGTCAGCAGAGAGCATCCTGTTCAGTCAGCAGTCATTTGTAAGTATTTATTGACACACACTCAGGAAGTCCATCATTGGGTTGAGTATTTTATCTGCTTTTACTGAGGAGGAAAACATTTTTAAATCAACAACTCTGTGAGCAAATGTCTATGAGGACAAGTTGTATTCTAATTTTTAAAATTGTATGGCAGTTATCTGAGGGCATGGATAACAGCCATAATAGTAATTAATATTATTGCATATGTCACTTTTTACATAACTGGAACACAACAGTTTAACAATGAATTTACTAATGGGTAGGGCTGAGCAATATATCTTTTTTTAATATATGGACATATTTTTGAACTTGATATTGGATAAGATGATATTGATTACATAAATATAATTTATGTTACGTTAAAAAAAATACAACCCAGGCAACACCCACTCCTCTTGATTTTGTGTTGCCTTTTGTCCTACCCTGCCTCCATCCCTTAACTGAGACCTAAGAAACCCATCATTCACAACAACAGTGACAACATACACCGTCTTCATCCATGTAACCCTCATATTATCAGGAAATCATCCAGGCTGCTTACCCTGGTAATTCTCTGACATGGCTGTTCACATTTTCTCCTCTCAGAAGGGACCATGGCCTGCTAGGAGGAGAAGTGGTGGAGGAGGGCAGGTGATAGCTGGTCAAAACAAACTTACATGGCTGAAGATGATGCCAACAATAGACAGCGGATGTCAGCGTCATCTAAATGTTGGAGTAGGACAAACTGTAATCATCATATAAAGCAATTCCAGAGTGGAGCATAAGGAATGCATGAAACTCTGTAATGCCTCCCAAAATGTGATGTCTTCACAGCCCCCTGTTCCAAAAGAACACAAACTGCAAGCTGAATTATCCCGCATTGAGTCTTAAGAAAGAAATGTAAAATGTAAGGCAACTTGATCATACTGTCAAAGGCATAGTCCCCAGCTCAATTGTTCAACAGAATAGCTTCATTTAGCTGTTAAAAACCACTGATCCAAGATACCATCTCCAGAGTTGCTCTTAGGCCCTGTTTACACAAAGACACTCTGACCTAAAGCGGAAAGGTTATTCCTTTGCGCATTCAAAGTCAACCCACGTTCAGACGGAGACAACTGAAACTGCTGTAGTGCACCTGCCAGTCCAGTAGATGGCAATGTAGGTCTGTAGAGAAACAGCGCTGCTACAACACACATACAGAGTTGAAAAACTTTTCACAAACAACAATGGCAGGTGGACACACAAAGATGCAGGAGTTTCCTCTCTGGACAACAAATCTGTGCAGACAACAAACCTGACTGGATAGAGTTGTCTGGATAACAAACCAAGCACGGTAAACAGCACACGTTACTCGGTAGATGGCCAAAGCTGTTGTTGTTCCTGGTTTGTGCGCACAACCTTCATGCAAAAGAGAACTGCACATGTGGTGACGTCGGTTTTTCACCCTGAAACGCTCTAACTCTGGTTTACACGGAGCTGCATGGAAAGCGCGTTCAAAACTTTCCACTCTGGATTTGACTGCATTATTTGATCAGATTTGACCATATAAGGCCTCGTGTAAACATCTCTTTATTTTGCAAATGAAGTTCTGCCAAGGATAGACACCAACGTCAGAGTCACACACCATAGCTCACAAAAGTCACTCACTTTGGACTGACCAGTGACATTCGGTCTCACAGGACCTATGAGCCATTTATGTGTAACAATACAATTATAAGGAAGATTGGCAGAGACAATATAAGCTGATCTAGTGGAGGAGCAAATCATTGTGCATTTTATTTTAAGGTTTCTTTATGCTCCCACTGCTATCCACATGTTCTGCATGTTAAATTAATACAGGTGTAATTTATTTACTCATGTTATTTCTTTGCATTAGAGCAGATGAAGAAAGAAAACTATCTACCACTTGGTATTGCCTCACATGGTCCTCTACTTCTCATTTTTTGCAGTCAAACTTATATTTAGTTCCCATTTGATTTCCTCTAAGCTTTTCTGTCATGGAAAATCACACAATTACCTGTGTTCACCATAGAGGTATATGTCTATGATATAGACATCACATCAAGAGATAGGGGATAGTCACTACCCACTCTAACGATATCATATTACACTTTTGTAGAGTCTGTGTTAAAGTCCATCCATCTATCCACTCATTATCTGCATCACTTATCCCATTCCAGGTCACAGGGAGCTCGAGCCTGTCTCAGCTGTCATGGGGCAAGATGTGGATTACAACCATGGTAGTTATGCTCACTCACCTTCAGGAAATTGAGACTCAGCAATTAACCCTATGCAGCATGTCCTTTGGTTTGTGAGTGAGGCACAGAACCCCATCCCATGTACTCTTCACACATAAAGGGCCAGTCTGACAGCGTATTTGAACCAGATATTTAAGAACACTACTCACTGCACAACCAAGCAGCCCAGTACCCAGCAAAGGGAAAGCTTTGGTGTTGGCAAATTTCAACAAGTGCAGAGTTAATTATACTCTGGATGGAGTCAAATCCCTGAAAACCTACTCTCTGATGAAAAGGAGTTGGTCTCAATAACAAGTGTAAAAATGTACAAGCAAATCAAATCCATAGGTGTCATTGTAGGGTATTTAACTGTTACATCAATTATCTGGCCAAATCCCTATTATTCAACAAATACTAAAAGATGCCACATTACTTGTGTCCTCTAACAAACATGGTAACTTTATGTCAGCAAATTTTACCCATTATTTTAGACCATAGTATTAAGATAGAATTAATGTTTAAAGGGACTGAGAGGAGTTTCTAAGTAATTACAAAAAAGTCTCACTTTTAGATATATGCCTGATGGAAGTACACACTTTGAGATGAGTTTTATAGCATCAAAATGGGTTGTCTATAAATGCTATTCCTTAGCCTTCCGTTCGGGTCAGACAAGGCTGGACTGGCCTGGATACTCAACTTCGGGAACTAAACAATTCAAACTAGAGCACATTCATATTATTTTATTATTTATATTACACGTCTTAGAGCACCGGGCTGTAAGTAGCGATATATAGCCGGCTACAACTACGATAATACGTTTTCAAAGAAATTGCTTGATGTCACACATCAAAAACTACTGCTACGTAACTAGAAAGAGATACATTACCTCGTCGCTTTGCATCCTGTAAGTTGTTGAAAAAGGAAGTTGTAAAGCAATGCAGAGTTCTAATGAAGGTCCGAGCAGCATAACAACAAACAAACACACGCTTTGGATTGCAGACGTCTTTTGGTGCGTTCCAGTTGTAGTTAGAAGTAGGAATTTTGAGTTCCAAGTAGGAAACTGCAACTGGAACGTCCCCTGAAGTCTGAATTTCCAACTGGGAACTCAGTGAAACCTCGCCACCCCCGAGTTGACAATCGAAGATGGATGCCCTCAGTTATTTAGCTCCTGTAATAATCAATTTATTTGCACTTCTGACTGGGGTGTGTCTTTCTAGATCAGCTGTATACATCGTATTGTTAGACTTATATTTACAAAAATGCTGCCATAGTGATAATCACATTCTTCATGCAACAACACTGGGCGTGCTAACAACAGCTAACAATAGCCTGGTAGATCGGCATGTTTTTTTTCTGACTTCAACTGGAACGCCGATAAGTCGGAGACGATGTCGCTCCCATTTCCGAGGTTACTGGAATGCAGCATTACGACAGTCGCCGCATGTGCTCATGGGTAGCAGAGTCTTTATTTCGCCGGTAAAGCCCCAGTCACACATTCCCGTTTCTCATGGCGATTGTGCACGATTGTCATAATCCTGATAAAGCATGCTTTGGTCGCGGTGCATGCGCTACTTGGTCTGGATCAGCGCTGTATAGTCGTGGATGAACGGGGGGGAACGTAGAAGCTCCACGACAGTTTTGAACTGTTCAAAACTGTCGTGGAGAATCGCCGCTCTCAGTAAAGCGGGATGGAAGCCTAATGCAGTCCTAAGGCGAGTGGTATTAGCGGGGTATGTACGGAGCTCAGTCGGGCTGATCGTGGCCCAATCGTGGCTCAATCCTGCAAGCTTTATGAGGACGACTGACAAGGATGTATCCGCTTGAGCCCCGACCTGAGCTCGAGCGGGGCTGGACTCCTGCCAGCGGGATGGAGTCCTCGTCATATCGCTGTATTAACCTAACTGGAGCGGGACAAACGCCCCCTGAAGCGCTGTAGCAGCGCCACTGACGGTGTATTTACGGAGTGTCTCCAGGGGTGAGACAGTAATTTAATCCCGTATCATAGCGATCACACCAGCCTCCTCAATCGTGTACAGTCGTGCACAGTCGCTATGAGAAACGGGAATGTGTGACTTAGGCATAATAGATTCTCCTCATAGCACCTTTAAGTAGTTAAAAAAGTTTACTCTGTGCTTATTTGTGTGCCTTTAACAAACATGGTAACTTTATGTCAGCAATTTTTACCCATCATTTTACATCATAGTATTGAGATAAAATTAATGCTTAAGCAGTTTAAAAAGTTTTCCTTAAGAGATTGCACTCCAAACACTACATTAAAGTGTTGATCAAAAGTCAAGCATTAGAAAATTGTATTTTAATTCCAAAAAAGTCAACAATCGCACTTGATAAAAGTTAAAGCACCAGATCTCAGAAAAAGTAAAAACAACACTTTGTGATGTGGACCTATATAGACACTTATAAAGTGTTAATATCTACAATGACAGTGTTCAACTGTCCATGCAGATTTTGCTGTGCACTGCTAGTTTAAAAGAAATAAAAGTTCAGATTTATAATCAATTCTAAACATCTGCTTTTCATACAAGGTATAAAAAATTCTCCAGCCTCAAAACATTGAATCACACTGAGTCAGTGCTCTTTTCTGACAAATTACATTTTATGGGTTAGTTAAAGACAGTTACTCTGGAGATCAATAAAATGAACAGCACTGTTTTAACAACTCTGACAGTTCTGAGTTAACATTTCCCTCACATAAAGCTTTTTTCCAACAAGGAAATCCAGCTGTAGAGCACAGCTGGAGTGAAGACAGTGATAATAATTAAAGAAATAGAGGCATAAGTGAGAGTTAAGATTTTGCAATGAGGCTTAGCAATAAGAACAAACAAATTTGGATATAGTAATACCATTCCTGATGAATGTTATACTCAGGGGAAAAATAAATCAAAAAAATCACATGAAGAAAAAACTGTGTGTATAACCCAGAGAGGAGAAAAAAAGCAGAAGTCCAATTATTTGGACTGTGCATATAACATTCAAAATCAAAAGTAACATTAATGTAAGCAAGTACACATTGCAATTTATTGGACACTTAGTAAATACTTAATCTTACTTATGTTTTAGTCACAACCAACAAGTGAGTGCACTGACTCTGACGTATCTAACTTTATGCTTGGTGTTAAACTATGACTGCATGTTTCTGCTTCTTACTTGAGCAGTCGGGGTTTATGATTGTCTGCTGTGACATTCCATGTGAAAACAAAAACAAAGAAAGTAGTAGAACGTATTGAATTTTCTCTGCAGAATATCAGGACTCCCTCTTGTATAAACTGAACTTGACTGGGGGAATACAATTTCTCTTGACAAACTTCAAACCACAGGATAAACAGGAACAGTAATCTTCCAGATGACCAGATATATATGTGTTCTCTCGCCTTGAGCAGAAGTAGGAATACGGTCAAAAATATACAGTCATTTTATTGTGTGTACTCAAAATTAGTAATTTATTTCAATAGGAATCACAATGTATACAAAATAGGACACTGCTTTACATTTGAGTTACTAAATGCTTCGCTTTTTAAAAATTTGATTGACAAATTTACTAAAGAAAGTTTATAATACCAGACAATGTTAAGAGAAAAAATAAAAACAAATTTAATGCTCACTCAGTCCCTCACATCTAGTACTCTGTGTAACCTTTTAATACATCACTGTGAGCACACAAAATTATGGTAACAGCCAACCTTTGACATAAAAGTAATTCAGCACCCAAGCATTATTTTGAATGATAACTAATTTAACAGTTTCATAAACTGGCATCCCTTAGTATCAAAAGAAAGTGATTGTATTTTAGTAATCCAGAAACCCTGAAAGGGATAAAGCAGTTAGATAGTAGATTAATGGATATATCACTCGTAACTATTATACTGTCAAATATTAATTGTAATGATAAACCATCCAGGATGCATTTTTCAACTGTCCTTAGATAAGTAAATTGTCCCTTCAAATGTTTCATAGACGTGTGAAAACACAGCTCATGTATTAATTTAGAAGTGTTGTAATCACTTACAAGAGTTTGAAACACGTATTGAACTTAACAAAATTTCCATTATGTGATTTTATTAAATAAAAAAATATTTGATCGGGAAATGCTCCATGCATGAGATGCACATTTGTGCATATTAATCATCCAGGTTTGATTTTACAAGCAAAGACCTCCATATATATTTTAGATGCAGACTGAAACACATGAATAAATATAGACATATTCAACTCTCACACACCAGGAAAAGTTTCCACTTGCTCATCTGAAGAACCCAATCCTCCCTGAATTACAAGGAGATTAGGGCTGGATTACGTCCCCTCTGAGAATCCTGGCCAGAGAGCAGCTATTATATCCATCAGAGGAGACAGTGAGCTGCACCTGTTGCCTCTCAGCCGTGTGCAGTGGAACACATGGGGCCCAAATTTGAGTTTATTCTGGATATTTTATGGTGAAAAAGAACATAATTTATATGTTGGAATTACATGTTATTTTAACTTTGCTTACATCTTCCAAGAAACAGCAAGGTCACTCTAAAACACCATATGTGAAATGTGTTTTAAATTACATAACATGACTTCATACCCTGGCATCAGACGTCTCCAGGAGTATTTGAATGTGTGTATAACCCAGGAGGTTCTTTATTGTCTGGCAAGCACTTTACAACCAACAGTGTGTGTAATAATTCACTTTAATGCAATTATCTTGAAAAAGTATATCATAAAAAAGGAAATTTAAAGACAACTGTGTCAAGAAAAGTTAATAAAAAGGGAGTTATTTACATGGATAATGGTGCAAATGACTACAAATGCTGTGGTAATGAATGGGAGGCATGAGTGAGCGCTCACCATTAACTACCTCTCTTAAAAGTGTTGCCGGCTCGCAGGTGGAACATGCAAAGCCCTGTGTGCATCTTATGAAAATAAAATATAAGAAGTCACTGTGTGCTTAAATTACTTGCCTTTATAACACCTTAAGACATCATTGGAGTGTTTCTAAGCAGACATAGTGCTTAAAACCAAATACAGCACAACATCAGTATAGCCAATGCCACTAAGTCTTCATGTCTTTGGCTTGTGATTCTCGCCTTCACTGTTTCATGTCCTCAATCAAAAGCTGTATTTTTGGGGGGTTTTGCCCTCTGCTTGGTTGTTGTGCTTGACTTCAGAAATCATGTCTTGCAGCCTGGTGCTCCAGATAGACTGTTCAAGTATCTGTAGGATGTGATTCACTAGACCATCTGTGGGCAAAGTGTTTGGGGAGGCAGAACCTTTCAAAATCACATCTGACCGGGGACTGGAGAACTGTTCTGTAAATGGAAATCATAACAGCCTAATAAGGGGATGTAGAGGGTTCATCTGCGTAGATTCTCATTCATCCAGGTCTTGGTTCACTTGAAGATTCAAAATTAAGGCAACTGGACTGTGTTCAGTATCTTCAAGATGTAGTGGGTTGGTGCTGCTGCCACTTAAGTACATAACCTTAGTAATGTAATGATGTTTTAACCCTTTTTTATGTTCATTCATTCTTCATTAAGTAAAAGCATATTGTCAAGTTCTGATAAATGTAACACAGTAGCAGGCAGCAGTAATGCCAATCTATTCACAGGCAGCCATTGTTTAAGGACTTTCACGCTGGCCGCCTCCTCAACAGAATGAGCTCAGTTATGAAGACTGAAGATTTGCAAGCAAGACTTGCCTATCCATAAAGGTATTTCCTCTGGGCTGTCCAGAATGGAAAAAATACAGTTTATCATCTTAATATTTTGTAGTAAATAAATAACAAGTTTGTAATGTCTATGGTGTTAACACATTCTGAACCCTCATATGCATGACGCTAAGTGTTTTGACGTGAAGTGCTGGTGTCTCTTTTGTAACTTTTGCCTGACACAGGTGTTCTTTTTATGTAGTGCCCACACATTGTTTAAATAGAAAATAATTGTGCATCCAGATTTTGGCCCAGGAGTGTGTTTGCCTGAAAATGTGGAATGATAAGGCACAAGCTGATTTGCTCCTAGCTTCAGGATGCAGAAAATGACTTCATTTCAAACCACCTTACACCTGATCGAAAACTTGAGGTCTGTGTAACAGATTGTTTTTCAGGAGGCTTTAGATAATTAGACACATATCCATGAAATCAAACACTGAACTGATCTTTCAGTTCCATGGGTTGTACAGCACAACTCCATACTTACATCAGAGAATTAGTTGAAAATTCAGACTGAACTTCTTACAGGACAGAGAGCTGAGATGGCATAGCTTTTTGCAGTACTTCAAACGTTCTCAAGCATTCGCAATACTCCCAGAAACAAGAAAAACATACATTCTGATTTCCTCACAGCAATGACACTATATTTTTGAAATTAGTGTACATACACATGATAATAATTATGCTTGTTTTTTTATGACAAGATCTTGCAACACAGCACCATAAGGTTTCATCATCATCTCATGGAGCGACAACTCGTAGAGCCAGAAAACTGCAGGAATGATTGATTGATATCTGAGATTATTTCATAGAAATATCTGCATCAAAGTATTAAAAAGGACATTGATCATGCCACTGCTTTCCCAGGTCCTCAAGCAGATTTCTCAACCTTAGAATGACCGCACCTCACTCTTGCAAAAACTCAAAAAATGTATTAACACGGACAATGACAAACCTTTAGTCATGCCAAGATGGATTGAGAAAGCATGTAATGGTTTAGCATTAAAGCATTGCGGTTGAATCAGCGAGCCGTGCGGCTTGTCAGCCTGAGCTGAGCCGTGCTTTTTACTCTGTTTTGATAAGGAGACTTGAAAGGATACGAGACAGTTGCTTCAGTGTAGAAGCTCTTATATAAATACCAAACTACAAGGCATATGTTATCTTAAATACTGCAATTACCCAAACCCACACAGCTGCTTTGGAGAAATGCATCAGTAATATATGTTAGCACAGGGTTGGTGTTTTAAATTGTTTCACTGCAGAGAGACAAAAGCTTGTTCTTCAGCAGGAACAACGATGTAAACAGTCAAACTGTCAACAAAGAGAACAATGCTATGTGGCAATAAATAAGATGAGACTATCCCCTGTGCTTGACAGAAGACAAACAGGACAGGTAACAGTGCATTAGGGCAACAAGCTGCCGTTGCGTAGTAACCAGCAAACAAATAAAGTGGAGAAAAGCTGAAGCTGGGTGTAAATCAGCCTGAAGGGACAAGGGCCCAGTCACTGAAGCACACAGAGTGGTTTCACAAGAGAGACCTAGCCAAGTATCATCCAGCATGAAATACCAGCAACTAATCGTTTACCTTTTCCCTGCTCTCTCTCCCTCTCTTTCTTTCTTTCACTTGTTATCTATCAATCTCTTTCTTCTTTTGCAACAGGGCAGAACACAGCTTGAGTCGTTGTTTTCTTATTGTTTTCAGACTATGCCACACAGTATAACTAGGCCTTATTTAAACAGTGCAACATAAATATGAAATACTTAGTAATATATTAATGATAAAATTGGTAATACTGCATTCTTAATTGATTAAGCACATGTTGCTTTGTATACTTTAGAATTTCATACCAGTTTTTTTTTTTTTTTTTTTTTTTTAGAATTACCTCAGTGAAGGAGGTGATGTTTTGCCTGTATTTGATAATTTGTTAGTCTGTGAGCAGAATAATTCAGTAAGTTGGTCATGGCACAGAAAAAATGTGGTTTGAATTTGGTGGTGATTTGAATTACCTTGCAAGGGCAGTTTCCACATTTTTATACCTTTGCCATGATGTCAAAAATGCCTTGGTTAAGGTTTTTAAAGTTCTTTTTAGTGCTATAGGCTTCATTTTGCATAGGAAAGTGAAAAATTCAGGTTTATTTGGAAAGGAAAGTGGAAAATGATATACAGAAACTGAATCACAAGACAGATTTGATCACGGGCCACTAGCTTGGCTATTTCATAATTATTAATTCAAAGTAGTGTGACTTCATGGGTGAATGGTTGTCTCTTTTAGCAAAACCTGAAAACCCAAAATAAACCTGGGCTTTTTGTCCAGTGGATATGTGCTATGCCAGTCTCAGGGGCTGTTTACATGACGCCGAAAACGGTCAATTCCACAAACATTTCGTTGCGTTTTGGCCTTCCGTTTAGATGAGACCACGTTGCGTTTCCACCGAAAACGCAAACTTTTGAAACCGCTGCCCAGAGCGGAAAGATTTGAATCCGCTCCTCCATCCGGCCTCGTGTAAACACAGAGCAGAGCGTTTCAGGGGGAAACGCTGACGTCACCGCATGCGCAGTACCCTTTCACATGGAGGCTGCACGCGCATACCAGGAACAACAGCAGCTTCCTCCGTCCGCCGAGTAACGTGTGAGCGTCTTTCCGTGCTCGGTTTGTTATCCAGAAAAAACTATCCAGTCAGATTTGTTGTCCGAACTGATTTGTTGTCCAAAAAAGAAACTCCTTCTTCTCTGTGCGTCTGTTCGCCATTGTTGTTTGTGAAAGGTTTCCTTCTTCGTTCGTGTGTTGTAGCAACGCTGCCTCTCTGCAGACCTACACTGCCATCTACTGAACCGGCATGCACACTACAGCGGATTTACAGGGGATTAACCCGTCTCTGCGCGTCGTCATCTAAACTTAGAAGATTTTGAAAACGGAAAGGAAGAATCTTTGCGTCTTCAAGTCAGGAGTTTCCATGTAAACGGCCCCTCAGAGTCAGGCTACAACATTACATGATATCTGGCATCACTCTACAAAGTGGTGCAGTGAAAAGTCCCAAAATATGGAAGTGAGTTAGCATTTTGAACTGCTAGTTCTATTGTTTTAAAGTGTATGGGATGTAGGAATGCTTTTCTTTTTTGGTGGTGGTGGGGGTGGGGGGGTAATACAACTTTTAATAGTCCGTGGTGTACATATCAGAAAATTCAGTACCTTTCCCCCCCATAACACACAATGAATCTTAAATTGCCCCTCTAGGTAATTCAACATTTTATCTAATTAAAAAAAAAAAGTTGCTGACAAACTGCTATCAAGTACAACAATAATAGTAGCAGAAAATAGTATGGCTATTAAGCTGAAATAAAATGTTTGTGTCAGTGGTAGCCTGACAGTAGCTATATAAACTCCTGAAGTGTGTTAAAGGTGGGGTTGTTGGTCACCAAAAACTAGCATAAATTTGAATGTAGCATCTCCTCAGAACTCCAAAATGACAACCCCGCTCATATGTATGAGCACCACTGATTTGCAGCAATTTGTTTGGTATAAAACCACCAACTCCAAACCTTCCTCAGCACATTGTTTTCATTTTGCACTACGCCAAGTCATGTCTCAGTGGTAACAAAACACCAAAACATAATCATAGTAAGGTTTAAAATACGAACAAAAATGGAAAGTTAGTACTCACAACCTGATATCGACTCAAGTTTTTTGGCTTCGTCCAAATAATTTTTGGTTTCAGCCTTCTACATCTCAGTCTTTTTTTTCTTGCTCTGTTTAGCAGTACGAACAGTTCCCAGTAATCAGGGTAAAGGTAGTTTCTCTGTCAGTCTCCAGCCAACTTGTATCCCTAGTAGCTTGGCTATGTGCACGTCAGCAACATTTACGCACAGAAGGTGGACATAACAACAGTACAGGATTTGATTGGTGTAATTAATTCAGTCTGAATCACTGTGAATTGCTGGTGTTTTCACTGCTTTACTTCTGCTGTAGAAATTGGCCATTTTTTGCTGTCTTTTTTAATGTATTTTGGCCGTTTTTATGGCTTTATTGAAAGGAGAGAATGACAGTGGACAGGCCTGTGAAAGGGAATGAGAGAGCAGGGGAGGACACTCCGCAAACTGGCCACAGGCCAGACCTGAACCTGGGCTGGCAGAAGCATGTACATGGGATGTGCCTGGTTGCTAACCACTCTGCCGAACTAGCACCCCTTTTTGCTCTCGTTTAAGAACACGTATTGATTGCCATCAAAACACAATGATCATTTAAGCCAGTATAACAAAAAGTGTATCTAAATTTGATTACCAACCCTGCCTTTAATGCTATAAAATATATTACATATTTCTCTATTTGGAAATTTTATCATGATCAAAAAACATACACTTATATTTTTTAAAACATTTTTAACGTTATTTCTGTCAATAATTCAAAGACCTACTGAAATATCTCACTGGCTTTTAGATGACTAAAACAGAACAATTCTAAGTCTATTAACCTGAGCTTCAGTCCACAATTTCTGGATGGGTTTTAATAATACTTAAACCAGGCTTCTATGCAATTTAGGTGGAGGTAAATACTTATTCAACCAGAACACCTTTGCATCTGCACAGGGCTGGTATATCTTTTATACTTTCATTTTAGGGGAAAAATGCTTTATTTCACATTCAGTTTAAACTACTTTACAACAAAAGCACTGCTGAATTTATAGGCACTTACCGTTACTCTCCTCTTCGATAGAAATTATTTTGCTCTATATCAATATATCTTGGAAATATCCCATCTACAGTTAATACTGATGACATGTACTTGATTAAATGAATGTTGACAGTAAAAAACGCTAACAAGTAAGTGGTTTTTAAAACAACCCCCAACAAAGGAGGAATGGGTTAGTATTGTGAATGAGATATATAACATGGAGAGACTAACCTTTTCCCTAAATTCAAATATGGACATATTTATGAAACAATGGAAGAAATGGAACAGTTATGCTAAAAAGGAGGCCTTTTAACATAACACAGCTACCGGAATTACACACAAAACAAGATCATAAAAGGGAGGATGTTAAATATACAGATGATGACATTTACTCTTTAGGCATATGAACTGACTCAAATGAATTGGATGTAGGCATGTGCACATATGTATGAATGCATGGAAATGTATGTGTATGTATCTATATATGCATGTGTATGAACTTATATAATGTCAGCAAATGTATAGAACATAATTACCTCCGCAAAGGAGGTTATGTTTTCGGGAGAGTTTGTCCGACCGTCTGTCCGTCCGTCTGTGAACAAAATAACTCAAAAAGTTATGGATGGATTTGGATGAAATTTTCAGGAAATGTTCAGCATGGGAAAAGGAAGAACTGATTTGATTTTGGTGTTGATCGGGATCGGCGTCTGGCTGCCATGGCGAAAAATGTGATTTCTGTGAATAACTACTGAACTAAAATAGATATCATGATGTATCCAGTTCCTAATGGTATGTTTTCATGGTCAAGGAATCTAAATATTTAGCTGAAACAAAGGTAAGAGTAATGTTTATGGTCAAAATGACAATATGGCTGAGGACTGTGGCGCTGGCAGAGGTCTGCGCTCTCCGAGTGCTTTCTAGTTAATATTGTAAAAAGAAGAGAAAGGAAAGGAGGAAAGGGGAAAAAGAGGGGGGAGAACATGCAATTTACTGGCCTGAACATTTTTTTTTGTCTTTTTTCATTTTCATGATCAGTTTTATTTCTATGCAAGTCTGTGCTTCTATTTATGTTGTGTATTTCCTATGCACTCATTAAAAAAAATATATATATATTTTGCTCTAAAACACTACATCACAGTCCATGTATGGATACTGTACGATTCTAAAAAAAAGTTTTTATTCTATAAGTTTGACTTTGAGATTGATATATGTATTTCTGATTTTGATATCATCTTTCTGTCTAAATGTTTAAGGGCCCTATATCAATTGTACTGCCTTCACAGGATTATTTTAAAGTGCACTTAGCAAGTTAACCACATGCATGGATGTGATCCTCAGATTGATTAATGTATTTTTTATGAATGAGAGGCTGATGTCTCATGATGAAATAGTTAACACTTTCTGTGCCAGTCCTCTAATAACTATCTTTCCCTAAGAAAAGTGACAGCTTTACTTTGACCTGTCTTGTAACCATAAATTTTAATTACTGCTCTGTTCCCCAATTTCTCCAGCTTTGGCACGTGGGGAGTCAATCGTTTCATTTGACCTTTCACAGCTACAGACATGCTTTTAAAATTTGAGAACAGCCATGCTGCTGCAGCACACATGAACTCTATGTCAAACTTTCAGCTCACACTGTGCAATTTCCTTTCCGCTTAAGTTGCCCCTGCAGATGACAGACGAGTTAAAAGGGTAAAGTGAAGTGAAGTGAGAAGTAGGTATCTGATCTAACTGTAGCCTCTTAGTATCACTGCTTGGCTGAGGTGATACTTGCTCTCTGGTTTCGATGCAGTTCCGCTCGACCGGGTAGACTGGGGACATTCCTCAAATGAACAGGGCACACTTAAACATACTTGCACACGCCCCTGTCACATGCTTAATTCATACCCACAGGGACCGCAGCATCTCATAATGTGTTTCTCTTCTTGACATGTTAAGCTGAGGAATTTGCGTGAAAGGACAGCGAAGGCCTCATAGTGGCTTTGTGGCCTGTTTTCAGCACCTCCGGATCATCTCACTGTGACAGGCTTACATTAATGACCATACACACAACTCTGACAACATTTGAGTGCAGGGAGTGGTGAACTCTTTGTAAGTTGTCCTTGTGCAACAGAATTCAAAATGCACAAAACCCTGCAATTTATTTGTTTAATGCATTTTTATGACATGCATTACAACATGCAGCTTAACCTGATCATCTTTACTCTTTGGCACACATTTGCACAGCTGCTTAGCCGTAATAAAAGTGCTCTCACATTAAGCACATACAAGTTTAAGCTGATAACATTTTATAAAGGCAGAAAGTATTAAGAAAAGTTGACTTACACTGATGACAGTGACGCGTCAGCCCCTCAGTGCTGTGCAGTGGTTATCAAACAAGCGACTAACAACCTCGCTGAGACAACTTTGGCTGATGTTTTTTTTTAATAACACATGATCATACATTCATAATGACCACATACAATGCACTCATAGAAATAGGGCTCTCAAGTTTTGATCTCAATTTTTAAGTGCATTTTTGACCCCAGAGGTATCTAATTGATCTTACTGTCACTTTGTCATGTTAGTATATTATATCAAGTAATGTTGCAACATAAGTACTTTTTTAAAAATGTTATTATTATTTACCTCCAACACTCTGCCATGCTCTTTCAGACCAAAAATGTGCTATTTGGAATTTGAATTTTTTTTGATAGCCAATTAATGAGTGAACTAATTTCACATTGATGCTTTTGTTTTAATGTGAAGCCTGGTAACCACAGTTTGTATGTCAATGTAGTTAGACTTTGCTTTATTGTTTAATGGTAGGTGTGGAGGAAGAACAAGAATAAGCTCTTGTTGTTTTCCTTTTGTAAAATGAGTAATTTCATGACTCATTGGGCTAAAAAATCAAATGATGAGATCGCTGACTGTACTCATGTGATAAGGCAACCTTGTCATGTGCATGCAGTATGCATCCTCTGTGGTCAGAACAACCGTATCTTAACTGGATACAGCAGTGCTATTTTCTGATTGGCTGATATGTAGCTCTATGTTATTTTTTTGATTGGATGATGGGTAGTTGATCTCATTTGACTTGGTTGTGTCAAGCTTTGATTGAGCTCTATGATGTTCAGAGCGTCTTGCTACATAATCCAAGTGGTGTAATTTGGTGGGTACTACATAATACATTTTCATGCGTGAGAAATATCAGGTGTGAGTGTGAGAGTGAGAGTGTATCATGAACTGAATGCGTGACAAACTGAGTTGACAGGGCTGAAGCGTCACAGACATACATCTCACACAGACAAAATATGTCATGGCCACAGAAATGAGAATACATTTACACCCCGTCACATTAATTCATGAGCACCACTTTGGTAAAATACTGAAAAAATGTTAAAAAAAAAAAAATGTAAAAAAATACAATTCAATTATGTCTCTGCACAGTGCAGCCAACTGCTGTGCTGAAACACCCATTAAGCCACACTTCATTAACACAGCATGATGCCAAACATTCACCACAACCATCTCAATCCATTAAATCTGCATACACAAGACAAGGAATGTAAACATCTTGAGAGAGCTCGCAAAGATAAACAAAAATCTTTGCCAAAGCCGCTCTCTGGTAATGTGCATAAATTGACTAATCAGATTGTGGTGGGACTTCTGCACATATGCTTGCTATTTTATAAATCTATCTGGCTTAAAAGCACAGGAATCCTGTTGTGTTCTGATCCCTAGTTGAGGCAATTCAGGTTTGCAAACCCAGCGCCTTCAGCTTTTCAACCTTGAATCCATCTGAAAGGGGTAAGCCAATTGATATGCCATGAAATATGTTTCCTCTCTGGCTTTAGCCACTTTGTGTAATAAAAGAGCAACATAAATAAAATAATTTTCCACTGACACACTACTGCAAAATCACAGAAATACATAATAATTTTACAGGAATTCCCTCTGCAAACAGGTGCTGCTAAAAAGTTTCAGAGGCATTAGTTTGGACAACTGACCAACATGACCATACTGAATGCCCTATGGCCCTGGCATGTCAAACATCTATGTATAAGAATAATAGTTTGAAGATCTTTTCTGATAATCTGTTCTAAAGTTTAGAGCAGAGCTAGGAAAAGGCCATTCAGTCTGATGCTCCTTTGGTTATATTTGCTCATGTTTATTACTAATATGTTCTCATTAATATTATGCATGTACTAATGCTTTTAAATGAGTTGATGCATCAATTAGAAATAATGTGTATTGTAGGTCCACAGATTAAAAATAAATAAGCATTCTGTGGCTGCTTTGAGTGCAAAACTGTAAGTATTCTTTTAACATTTTTTTTTTTTTACCCTTTATTACAAATAATTCAGCCATTAAAGAAAGTCTTTGGTTAGCTTTTTATAGTGAAAAATCTTTGGGTGGGGCTTTAGTTGAGAGACTACAAAATATTTAATAAGTAATCAGTCAAGACATTTCATTTGGTCGTTTTTTTAAAAGTCTTAATTTTCAACCTTATCCTCATTACCTTTTTTGTTACTCATTACTCATGATGACTGAAACACCTTTGTGGTTAATAATAATTAATTGTCCCTGAAATAAATTGCTCCTAAATAAGCCTTGTTTAATTGTCCATAAAATATCAAAACATTTATATAATAAAGTTGTTAATTTAAAACTAAATTTGTGACATTTTAAATGCCAGGTGTTTAATTCAACATTTTCGCTAAATAAAAAGCAGTCCTGGTTGTTGTTTTTCTTGGTCACTTTATAACTCCCAACCTCATGCAGGCTGCATGTTGTCACCCCAGCTGCTGGCAACATCACTCAGCACCAGCAGCACGGTGCTGTGCTGCGGCGTGAGTTAATGGGCCTTGCGTTACTTCATCGTGCTTCTAAGTGTTGCACCATTTAAGAGAAGCCGAAATGACCGCAGAGGCACTAATAAAGCCATTCAGAGGAGGGAGCATCCCCGGAGATTTCATGGCTCTACTTGTGAATCGTTGACAAGTCTATCCTAAAGGCCCAGGTGTGTCCTTTAAATGGAGCTTTCACTCCTCTGATACTCATTTGGGTACTTGACACAGACCTTGAGTGGCTTTTTAATGTTGCAATAACTCAGATTCCTATAGAAATTATTGTGAGTATCTGAGTTTGGAAGGACATTCAGGAAAAAGCTTATGATCCGCCTCAGCTTAATTTATGCTGTAATGATGGCTCATTATCGGAAACATGGAAAGATGTTTGTAAGGTGACGTACCATCACAATTATTCTAGAAATATTATTTTAGGGTGGAAAAAGTACTTAGTGCTGGTTTAAGACAAGGTTTATAACAATTCATCAGTCTTGTCCATCTTGTTAAATAATCAAAACAGCTCAAAGACACACTTAGCCCCCAATCTTAAATCAAATGAGTGGAGGGGTGCTTTTTTTAGTTTTGTATTATGGTCATGCAGAGTTAATAATGTGTAAATATTGGTGAATAAGCAGCTTGTAAACTACTAAATTGCTTGCTAGTGAGCAATGGGAAAAAAATATGGTGCTCTTAAATCACGTGTTATCATATTATTTCACTTTTAACCAAATTTCCCATTTCTTTCATCATTACATGCCAAGCCTGGCTTTGTTACTGTAAACGTAAAGGGAGAAAAGGAAAGCAATATGTTTCTTCTTAGGTTCCACTTCGCAAATACATTTGTAGGTTGTGATTGTGTGACCGGACATAATCAACCAGATCTGATGATTTCCAAAGCTTACATTGAGTCGATAATCACCTCATGATTTTAACCTAAAATGAACAAAGCCCACTGTGTTGAACTGGCTGTCACGGGCCTGTAGACTTGGCTAAGACAACTTGTGTAAGTAGAAAACCGTGCATCAGAATGAGGAATGAAAGTGATTCATTTTTTGTTTTGAACATGGCATGATTGTATGTTTCAGGTAGAATGTCTAAGTATTTCAGGAACTACTGGGATATAAGAACACAACCATCTGTACAGACTATAGTCCAAAAAAGTAAAGAAAAGAAACTTGTTGATGTCAGAGGTGAGAGGAGAATTGACAGAATGATTGAAAAAAAACCCTATTACTTAAATAACCTGTTGGTACAGTCCAGGTATGCCGAAGACCGTTTCCATATACACAGCATTTTGATACTTGAAGCAGCTGATTAACAGCAGCAGACAAACCACATCAGGTACTACTTCTGTCAGCTACTGTACTCTGCATACACAACAAAAAGTTTTATACTGTATTTTGCTTAAAATGTATTTACCAGTGTGCATAGTATATATTAACTGAACCCATCATGATCTATGCCTCTTTGACAAAAGGGAGGGTTTTGAAATTCTGTCAGCTACTAGAGATGGGATTTATGGCTCTTTGAAGGGAGCTAGATCTTGAGGAGCCATTGCTTTCAAGGAGCCATTGAAAAGGCTAGCCCTAAGGTCACATCTCACATGTTGGGCACTGTTGGTGACAGATAGACAGAATAGTGGCCTGGCATCTTACTTCATGTGGAGGCAGAACTAGGATATTCAGTAGAGGTGGAGGGGCTGACAGAGACAGCGCTCTCAATGGTGCCGAAATCAGTCCGTTCCTGTTGGACATCTGACAATAATACTGTCATCAAGTACTGAGTTTTTGTCTCTCAAACACAAATCTACCAGCGGTGGATAAGTTGACGAACATCGCAGTACACCATCTCCATCCTCTCGAATAACGTCTCTCTGCTCTCTCATGGCTTTTCGCTCACCACTTCCAGACCGTTGTGTGTTACACAAGTCTTAGTTACTCAAAATCATGTTACCCCAGCATTGACAACTCATATCAGTAACTTTATATGGTAGTGCAAGTTTCTACACTAAATATATACAGATAACAAAATAAAAAAACGAGCAAACAACGATCAATACCATCTACTTCCAGCATCTCCTTCGAGAAATAAATACAACCTGACTTGGGTCAGCTACAATATGTTTGTTTTTACATATGTTGCACTTAACTTTTCCTAGCCCTTTGTCCCCAGAGAAATGAAAATGCTGCCACATTTCTCACTCTGGCTCATTCTGTGGGTGTTTTTCAGTTGCTATCTCCTCCTCCTTGATATAACCATAGATACTGGATCCAGTCCAGGAAGTCGGACTTGTGCAGTGCTGGGCACACATTACCATTTTTCCTCCTCCTCCCTGGTAACATAGCAGCAAAGTTCTTCAGTCAGTTGGGCGGCACTCAATGATATCTCTTCCTCTTTGTCTGCTGTGCAATGCACATGTGTACAGCAACTCAAACCCTGGTTTCCTATTAGGTCATCATGCTGTGAGCAGGTCAGACTCATGCAGCACTGGGAATTTGAATGTACTGCCAATGAACGACTCACTCACAACCACAAATCGGTTCTCATCGTTCACTTAAAAGAGCCAAACAGACTCGACTTGTTCGCAAATGTCTCATCTCTATCAGTACTCTGCATACACAACAAAGTTTTGTATTAAATCATGAGATTTAATGCATGTCTTAAAATGTAGTTTTCACTGTTCACAGTAAACATTAACTGGGATCATCATGATTCCTGCCTCTCTGACAACAGGGAGGTTTTTGAAATTATGATTTAATTTGTTTAAATGTACCTGAATTTTATTTTGAAAGAAACAAGTCATTCAGTGCCATGAACCTTTCCAACACCAGGTGTGTTTATATTCTTTCCCTTGTAATGGTCTGGGTTTTTTTATTTAGTTTTGTGGGTGTGTCCACCTTTTATGCCAGTTCAGTCATTTGACACTTCTGCAAGAAAAAGAAAGAACAAAGAGTGATCGTGGGACTGACATTGCACATCCTGCAATGTGACTGTATTGTGCATGCACACACATTGCTGTTGCTGAAGAAAAGTGATATACAGACCTGATCAAAACAGCCTATTTCAGTTTACTTGTTGTTTTCAATAAATTACTTTTTCAAAGTGCTTTTTGTCACACACACCCCCTTCGTACTTTTGCATATTGTAGCTCTATTTAAAACCTCATTAAGGTCCAAATGTGCAAAATGCATATTCTAGCAATTTTTCAACTGGTCTTAAGATTTTGATCAGGTCTATACTGTTCAGCTCTGGAGTCTGTGTGACTCCTGTTTTTGACTCCAGGTGTGCCTCACACAGTCCGAGACAAAGACCTGTGTGTCATGGACAAATACTTTAAGCACCATGTACTACAGAAACTGTGAAACTAGTGTTCAGATTCATGGGGATGGAAACACCTGTCTGGTTATAATATGATACTTATATTTCAAGGACAGGCACATCAATCATCCCCACTTGAGAAGATACGTGCTGTATGTGAAATTTCATATGGCCTGTGCATAAAATCCCTCATCACTCTACCCTGCAAAATCCCTGCAGCTTGCTTTTGCAGCTTGAGTTTTGACTGTGAGGCATTCTGTGTCTATAAATTAAATAGCAATTACACAACTGGTTGAAGAAGCACAAAGTTTGTGCATCTGTGCGAGGCTTGACATTTTAGCATGGCTGTCAACACATAAAGCACGGCAGCAGCAGTGTGTGAATGGGTATTTGTAAATCATTCTGTCTGGAGAGGGGGATGGGAATATTGCTTGTAATAATGTGTCAAGCTTGGCGTGCCTAAAGCTTCCTAACACTTCGCTGATTTTCATTCAGAGCATATCAAAGTTTAACTGTTATTAATTTATCAGATCTCTATAAAGATTACTGGAGCTCTACAAGGAAACTCTGCTGTCCCGATTTGAATGAAATGCCTTAAGGCAATCTATCATGAAGCATAAAGTGTTTTCCAAATGCTCCATCAAACAGGTGAGATCACTGCATTGGCATTGATCCTCAGGAGCGGACATGTACGCCTTACCAGGTGAATTAGAGGTTGTCCTTAATTTACAAGAGGGGTATGCTGTTTTTTTCCACTTCTAAGTTTTATTTTCCTCAGTCAGAGTGAGGCAAATTTTCCCAGTGAATGCAGATCCCAACCTATCAATACAAGTCAGTCAGTTTTTAATCCCTCGGAAAACTGACAAATAGGTGAAAAGATGGAGTGGAATTAACAAGTTGTTGCTATGGAGCGATGCAGGGAATCATAACAAAATACACCCTGGAGGTAATTTCAACCTGTTTTCACCTGGAGGTATCAGCCAAGGTTGCACAAATATGGACTGTAAGATATGATGGAAAAAAAATCAGTTTTGTCCAAACAATGAATAATATTTGCTGAGCCTTGTGTAAATGTACATAGTTGAGATTGAGACAAACCCTCTAACGGCAGTGTATAGAGTCTTAAAGGATAATGTTCAGCACAGAAAGTATGATAAAGCCATTGTGGACAGATTGATGCGTGGACATCTCACTCAGCAAACAGACTACAGTAACGACCAAGCCTCAGTCAGCAGATGCATTAATCATCATCATCTCATCTTTTTATCAAGGATGGTGCTTAAAGCAGATAATGTATGAGCAAAGGAATTCTCACTGTAAAGCATGAGAATCTGAGACTAATGAGGCCTGTTTGTGTAATTCAGGCTTGTATTCTTTGAGATCAGCAATTGATAGAGATGTGGACATTTTATATACACACGTGTGCAAAATGGTTGGTACACTTAAAGAAAGAAAAACCTACGGTGCTCACTGAAGTAACCTGAAACGGACAACAGCAATATTTATTTTATTTTTGAAAATTAACTAAAGAAAACCAGACATTGCTTTAAAACTGTGATAAAACAGAACCATTCAAAAAATAACCTGCCTGATCAAAAATGATGGTACCCCTAGAAAAGGTTGAAATTGATTTGGCTGGGAAATGTTAAACTATGTTGTGTCCTGTAATTGGTATCACAGGCGTCCAAGCTTGTTATTAGTCAAGCTGCCTATTTAAAGAGTGAAAAGTAGTCACTGTTCTGTTTAGTATCATGGTGTGTACCATGCTGAACATGGACCATAGAAAGCTCAGGACAGAGTTGTCTCAGGAGATTAGAAAGAAAATTATAGACAAGCATGTTAAAGGTATAGGTTATAAGACCACCTCCAAGTAGCTTGATATTCCTGTGACTACAGTCGTGCATATATTCATGAGTTTAAGGTCCATGGGACTGTAGCCAACCACCCTGGACCTGGCTGCAAGAAGAAAATTGATGACAAATTTAAGATAGTCTGAATGGTAACCAAAGAGCCCTGAACAACTTCCAAAGAGATAAGAGGTGAAATCCAAGGTCAAAGTACATCAGTATAAGATCACACCATCTGTCACTGCTTGAGTCAAACTGGACTTAATGTAGGTCATCACTGGTGAAAGCAAATCATAAAAAAGTGAGACAGGAATTTGCAAAATGCATATTGACAGGCCACAAATCTTCTGGGGGAATGTCCATTGGACAGATGAGACAAAACTGGAGCTTTTTGGCAAGTCACATCAGCTCTGTGTTCACAGATGCAAAAATGAAGCATACAAAGAAAAGAACACTGTACCTACTGTGGAAAATGGAGGAGGCTCAGTTATGTTTTGGGGCTTCTTTGCTGTATCTGACACAGAGTGTCTTGAATCTGTGGAGGGTACAATGAAATCTCAAGACTATCAAGGCTTTCTAGAGCAAAATGTGCTGCCCAGTGTCAGAAAGGTTGGTTTTAGTCACAGGTAATGGGTCCTCCAACAGGATAATGACCCCAAAAAAACACAGCTGGAAACACCCAAGAGTGGCTCAGAACAAAACATTGGACTATTCTGAAGTGGCCTTTTATGAGCTCTGATCTAAATTCTATTGAACATTTGTGGAAGGAGCTGAGTGCAGTCTGGGGAAGACACCCTTCAAACTTGAGACAGCTGAAGCAGTTTGCTAATGAGGATTGGACCAAAAATACCTGTGGACAGGTGCAGAAGTCTCATTGAGAAATACAGAAATTGCTTGATTGTGGTGATTAACTCAAAAGGTTATGCAACAACATACTGGGCTCTAATTTCGTAGACCAGGCGCATGGTTTGTCCAGTGCAATTTGCAAGCTTCCTGCGCATGGAGGTGCATCCATGCCCCCCCCACCCCACCCCCCCACATTATATGTATTAGGAAAAAAGGCGTGAGTGGATTTAACACAGCCAAGTGTTGTCTTCACCAATCAAATGAATGCCTCTCCTTGCCTCGTGGAACAGATGTAATCTGTTCCTGTGCCATAAATAGGTGTACAAAATTGAATTACATTTAAACACCGCAACAGGCTAATCCATTCATCATCATCATTCACTGTGATTCACCTGCATTCCTGGTCTGTCATCGCCAAATAACAGAATCTTTGGTGATATATTCTCTCCCGGTATCTCCTCCTCATCCTCCTTGCAATAATTTACTCCATCTTTTTCAATCACATAAGAATAAAGACTAAAACTAGAGCTGCAACTATCGAGTATTTTTGGAATCGAGTACTCTGTCAATTATTTCTTTGAGTACTCGAGTACTCTAACAAAATATACTTTTTTGTTTTTAAACAAACAAATCAATTGTATACAATGCAACATGTTAGGGCTTTCAAATAGAGCAACCAAATGCCATTTATTCTTTAGAAAAGGGTTTTTATTTTAACAACTTTCAGAGTTTAAACCAGTACTGGCTTAAAACAAAGCCAATACAATACTGATTTACAAAGCAGTAATATAATTCTGCAATTATATTTGTGAAGTGTGTTCTGGAGGGCATTGTGTAGTTTGGATTGAAATCCTTGATCATATTCTTAATTCCTGTGTCCTCCACCATGGAAAGAGGATGCATGTCTGTGATGAGCATATTTAAAATGTTGTAATAGTAATAGTTGCAGCCCTAACGACGTGCTATCATGCTAAGCTACGTGCTAGGCTAACTCTGTTTGACATCAGACACACTGCACTGTGTTTTCTTTTCGTCCCTTCTTGTAGTGACCACACACTTGGGACACTCTGCCGTTTCTTCTGCGGACTCTCTCCTTTCTGTCCCTCTCTTTTTTCTTCCTTCATGATTTTACAAGCAGCACAGCAGCGGAGGTAGCAGGCGCGTTGTGCCACAGAAATAACCGTCCGTGTCAAACACCGTGCACTGTATAGTAGTCCAGATATATATTTATATGTATAATTATATATTAAACGAGGCTTCAAGGCACAAAATTTAATTCGAGGATATTTTGTAATCAAGTACTCGCGAATATTCGAGGAATCGTTTCAGCTCTAACTAAAACAGAGTAATACAGGCAATCACAGGTAAATCCTTAAGACAGCGAGTGACATATATTTGTTTTCTCTCTTTTTTTCTGTCTTTTTTCTCCCTCTTTTTTTGCATTTTATGAAATGAGAGAAGCCAGATATGTACTCCGTATCAGATGATGAGGCAGTTTGTTGTTGGCGTGTGAGATGTGCATCAAACTTCCAGCTGCTATCAGATTAAGTCTCTACTATGACAAGCGACTTTATTCCTATGTGACAGGACTATCAAGACAGATACAAATGTATATGCTGGTTCAGATGGTTACATTAAATAGTGATTGCTGTGATTGTTTATTACATTGAAATGTTCCTGAAACTCTGGAGACCTGCCTCTGAGGTTTTGGTGAAGTGCGCGCAGATGTGCATATTACAGCTGCGGAGGCTGCGCTTCACCTGCACCAAGAATAGACCAGGTTGGAGTAGGCGAGCTTTGAGCGCACATTCCATGCAGTTTTTTTGACAAGAATTGTCACTGCGCCAACCTGAATATGTCTACACCTCCCCCTGGTGCGCCGTCACACCCATTTTGGCGCAGCCAGTCTGCCAGATTGCCAAATTGGCTATGCATGGCGGTGTGCCGGATGAAATTAAACTGCACAGGGTGTGCCAGGCTCTGCCACCCTGCGCTTCCCAATGCTGTCCAGGTCAGTTTCCTTAGTTTGTTTTTTTTAAATTACTGTTGAACTACAATTCAAAAACAATGTCTGGGGGTGCTGGTTTGGCGGAGTGGTTAGCAACCAGGCACCCCATGTACTTACTTCTGCCAGTCCAGGTTCAAATCCCGCCTGTGACCAGTTTGCAGAGTGTCTTCCCCTACTCTCTCACCCCCTTTCACAAGCCTATCCACTGTCTCTCTCCTATCAATAAAGGCACAAAATGCCCAAAAAATACATTAAAAAAAAAACAAAAACAAACAATGTCTGATTCTATTTATTAATTTTCAGTACATTTTTATGTATCCCTACTTTTGTCAGTTTCAAGTTATTTAAGTGACCATGTGGGTTTTTCTTTCTTTAACAGAGGGGTACCAACATTTTTGTCCACGTGTGTACCCGACATAGCATCTCAGTTACAATACCAGAACTGGCAACAAACACTGAACTTGCTCTACATAAATATATCCATTTGAAAAGAGAGTCGATCTGATTGGATTGTGCCTCAGCTTATCTCACCACCACAAGCTAAGACAGTTGTGATTGAATGTCCCTTTTAAATTATCCAACCTTTCCACACAACCAAAGTACCGGTGATCACTTGCTAACTTGCCTATACTTTCTACATGATGAAATTATGTCTGATTAGATTAAGTCTCTGTCAACATGTCAGTTCATTTAATTTTAGTTTTTGTCCATTGGCACTTGTTTTTCATAGTTACGGTCTAGTTTTTGTCAGGGAAAAAAGTGATGAGAAGAATTAGTCAACAATATTAACACTATTGGTAATAAAGGGCCAAAAGTATGCAAAGTATTCCCATTCACCAAAATTCCAACACCAATTTCAACATGGTAACTGCCATGGACTGGACCCACAATCCCCCAAATGGCTGGCATTACTCAGTTCTTGTCCATTAGTATATTCATACTTTGAACAAAACTTGAACCTACATCATAAAATAAATAAATTTTTTACTCATCATGCTTTATCACAGTAACCACTCCAGCCCTTGTAATTGATCCAGCTGTAACCTTTTTTGTTGACTGTACTTTCTCTGTCCTACATTTTTACCTTGTGATAGCAAATAAATAGTCAGTGATCCAAGTTTTCCTTGGAGTATGCAGTATGAGTTATTGATAATTTGACAAATGGAAATGATAAATGACCTTGAGCTTGTGTATTGCTTTTCTAGTCTTTGACTACTCAAAGCTACTTTACTCACTGATGGTTGGAGTTTCAATATCAGGTGCCCATCAGTATCAACTAACCCCCAAATTCCACTGCATGCGAAAGCGCCCTGCCGCGCAGCGAAGCGGAGCGCTGCGGTCTTGCTCCGACAGGCAAACCCCACTGAAAGCGGCGCACCTAGAAGCGCTGCGCTGCGTAGCCCACGAGGGGGAGGGCTGATCCCCGGAGAGCCACAGGCTCTCTTGAGAATAGCGATGTCACACGCTCATAAAACATGCTATAGACTATACAACACCTTGCTTCACTTCTCTAAGGTCCCGTTGCTGGTCCCAACCACACAGCTTCGTCAATTATTCAACTTCTATCCACCTATATCCACGTAGAGAAGATGTAAGTGTCATGTGTACAATTTATATATTTCTGTACATCTGTAATTCACTTTTCTTCGTCCATGGTGCCATGTTGCCTCTGGGACCCTCTGACCGACTGCTGACCGGATGTTCATGCCTCCGGTTTTGCCGCAATGACAAATAATTAAGCAACATTACTTGCAAGAGTCCGTGCATTGTGTTTTATTTTGAAACTTCTGATTACTCCACACGGTGACTTCCTGTCTGGTGCTTTCTTAACGACAGTGAATTTACGAGGTTTGGAAGCGGCTGCGCAGAAAATAGACCTGAAGCGTATCTCTCGCGCCTTGGTGTGAGCCGGCGCTTCAGCGTGCAGTGGAATTTGCCCGATAGACTACAATGGGAGCGAAGTGCTACGCAGTACGTTTCAAGGAGGCTGCGCACCGCGGCGCGGCGCTTTCACATCCAGTGGAATTAGGGGGTAACACTTTCACACCCTTTCATAACCATGTACATGCAGAGTGGGAGAAACTCAGGGTTTAAGAGTCTTGCCCAGAACACACTGCCATGTGACAGCCAGAGCTGGGCTTGAACCTGCAACCTTCTGATTACTGACCAAGTACACTGGCAGACTGCACCACCGACATCCAGAGAGCAAAACTGTCGTTGATGAGAATTACATTTTCATTATTCTACCAAATAAAAATTAATGAAAAAGTACCAAAAAACAAAAACTACAGGGTTCATTACTCCATGTCACTATCTGACTCAGGAAACCAGTGAATGCATTAACCACCAGAGGATTAGATTCCTGTAAAGTCCTATTAATCAGCAGAAAAAATGCTGTTTCAAAAGTGCTAACCAGGACAATGTAAAACAAAGGAGTACCTTACACTCAAGGATTAAATTAAATGTTGTGTGTAGAATTTCTGAGGTCCTCTTTTTGTGGAGCTTCAAGCAGAATGTCGGGAGCAGGACCACACATCAACCACGCCTCTTCCTGTGTTCCTGTAAATTCTAACCAACCATTTCCCTCTTTTGTTTCACATGCTCGATGCAGGGCATCGGTGCCAGGAAAGTCGCTTAAACTTCAGGTGTAAATTTCAAGGCATTTCGGCGTCTTACTTGATCAACAACTCATCAATTGGCTTCACTCACCTATTTCAGCAGACCCACACCTGATGTCCAACCAGCCCGGAGGCACTCTTCAGCAGAAATTGCGCCTTACCGCTTCAGAGCCAAAACTACGCCGTTCTCCATCCAAGCCGACCAGACTGAGTGAGTCCGAAACACGAGCTGTCATCAAAAAGTGAGTCCAGCACAGCAAGTTTCCTCCGTGGTTTTCAATCAGGCTCTCTTCATCAAACATAATCCATCTGACTAATCCTCGTATGTCCATGACGTTCTAAAGCCCCAGAACTAGTTATGATGAAGTCCAATCAGCTCATCGTAGTTTCCGGGATTCACCCCCACCTCCTCCCCCATCGCCACCGGCCACAAATCCATTCACCAGTCACCACCATGCTCCTCCGGGTCCGGCACCGCAGCTCTGTAGAGCCCCGCCGGTGTGTCAACACTTTTATCATCACTCCCATCCTTCACAAGCTGTCAGGCTATCCCCCAGTCTCATGATGAACAGAAATGCCTTTTCTTGAACTGCTTAGAACCAAAACAAACTTTTCTTTCATTAGCCGGATGAAAGATGATTCCGGATGATGTCATCACGCATCAAAGATCCCAGTTAAAGGTAAAGTACGTTGTCTAAGAAACAGAAAAGATGAAAAGCGATAAACAATTATTAATTTAAATAATACAAATTATGGTAAATAAATAAACAAATAATACTAAATCAATAAAATAAATCAATAAATAAAACACCCAGGGCCCTAATTTCGTGACTCAGCACAGGGGCACAGAGCCGGCGCACCCTGCGCAGTGTTAAATCCGTCCAGCGCGCTGCCAATTTGACAATTTGGTACACCGTCTGTCAGCAGATTCAGATTGGCGCAGTGACAATTTTGTGCCTAAAACAGTGCAGAAAGTGCACTTAAAGCTCGCCAGCTCCAACCTGGTCTATTGTAGGCGCAAGCGAAGCGCTGTAATTTGGTGACAAGCGCACATGTGTGCACACGTCAACAAAGCCTCAGAGGCAGGTTACCAGTGTTAGGCACATTTTAATGCAATAAACAATCATAGCAATCACTATTTAATGTAACCGTCCGAACCAGCATTTACATTTGTATCTAAATGAACTGTCCTGTCACATCTGATGTCGGACTAAAGCCGTTTGTCATAATGGAAACTTAACCTGACGGCAGCTGGAAGTTTGATGCACATCTGTCGAGGTCAACAATAAACGCCCTAACATCTGATACTGAGTATATATCTGGCTTCTCTCACTTCATTAAATTCAAAGAAAAGAGGGAGAAAAAGGACGAAAAAAGAGAGAAAATAAATGTATGTCACTCAGGATTTGCCTGTGATTTCCCATATTCCTCTATTTTAGTCTTTTTTTTTAATGTGATCTAAAAGGATGTAGTACATTATTGCAAGGAGGATGAGGCGGAGACACTGGGAGAGTATACAGTATATCACCAAAGGCTCTGCTATTTGGCAATGACAAACCAGGAGTGCAGGTGGATCACAAGCATTATGAATGGATAAGCCAGCTACTGTGTAACTGTCTCTTAATTTTTTACTCCTATTAATGACAAAGGAACAGATTACATCTGTCCTGGCCCTGGAGCTGGCCCACAAGGTGACGTGCTTCGTGGCCTCCGATGCGCGCCCCGATGGCCAGTCCGTTCTCCTGGCTGCTGAAGTGACAGCAGCTCTGACCGTCACCGCTGCCGGGTCTTTCCAGCACACTGTTTCCGCGGTGGCGGGGATCATTCAGACCAATCAGACGCTGCGGCCGCATTTAAAGGCAAGGAGAAGTGGTCATTTGATTGGTGAAGACAGCACTCGGCTGTGTTAAACCCACTCTCGCCTTTTCTTCTCCCTCTCTGGCACTTGCGCCTCTCTTGGCACTGCAGGAAACTTGGAAAGTGCACTGGTCACACCCTGTCCGCGTGGCGAAGGCCGGCGCAGGGCAAGTGCGCTTGCGACTGCGCCTGGTCTACGAAATTAGAGCCCCAAGCTTCTATGAGCACAATCCAGGCCTCCCCACAAACTCTTTTGGACAGAAGCTGCAGACAACCAATGACAACCTTTCAAAGTCAGCTTAATTTTCTTTCGTTTTATTTGTTATTCAGGTCTAATCTAATCATTATTGCCCTCTATATATCGTATCGTATAACATCATCAGATCTACTCATATATCATTCAACCATACCGTATCTCAGTTTCAATGTAGCGTGATGTCATATCGTACAACTCATAAAATGACATTACATCTAATCAACTCGTATCATATCGTATTGTATCATCATACCTTAAAGTATTGTTTCATTCACGTATAATACCAAATTATGTATTGATTATTGATCAATATTAATCAGCCATCGTCATCAACCATTCAGGCTTGTACTGTATGAGCACCTAGCACCAGGATGTCAGTGCCTCAGTTTTGAAACCATCGCTAACATAAGTTGAAAAAAAAAACATAAAAAAACAAGGGGAACTCCCGCTCATCTAGAAGGAAATCACGATACCAGAATACCTGACTTATTCCAGTTTTCTAGTCTCTTTTTGGACTTATTCGAAACAATTTATTTCATCCACCCAAAGTATTTAACAATTATGACAGCAGTCCCAAACTACTTCACTTCAGTTACTCAGGTGCCTTCTCCTACCCAGCTCCTCTTACCCTCAGTTGTATTTCGACATCAATTTAAGTAATGCTTAAGTGCTTCTCTTGCTCCTTCTCGTTTATCAGGTCAGCATCGTCTTCTCCATGAATGATAAACACATGCACAGGTCTTTTGTTTCTAAAACTTATGCGGTCTTTTCAGCATTTTTTGGGGGGTTCTAAAATAATCAGCATCTCAGTTTAGAAAACCAAATTGAATTTGCCAGATTGCCACGCCGGTTTTCAAAAACGCTTTCAGCTTAGCTGAAATAATTCCTCAATCTTGGCGCATTACACACATTTATCCGTATCATTCAATCAATAAATTTCGATTGTGTACAAAGTTTTTACTGTCATTCTACCAGTCAAGTAAAGCTATTTGACTTTCACTGCAAGCCCTTTGCTGCCTCTCCGTCATTCATTTTTTTTCCATAACTCGCACCACCATTAACAAATAACATTCCTACAATAGAAATTCATTGAAGCCAACATGGTCTTTACATCAAGCTTGCTTTTGCCTATAGTTAAGATCCTTTTTCAAATATCATAGCCATCCTTCTCTAAAAATGTATCCATCGACTTGTCGTACCCATCTAAAACAATTTACAGACTACAATCCACCTTTCAACACACCCATCGATTCTTTTTATCCATCAGTCATCCAGCCTCTGAAAAATTGCCACTTGGTTCAGGTTTTACTTTATGCTAAATCAGGGTGTTCTCCCACTCAGTCTCCTTTAATGACAAGAAAGAATACATAAATCCAGCTCGGACTACGCGTTTGTTACAACCTCGTCTATCCAATTCAGTCGCTCTCTCGTCATCTCAGTATCTTTTGTGTTCCTATAAATTCTACCCAACCATTTCCCTCTTTTGTTTCGCACACTCGACGCACCCCTCCGTCTCTCCCCTTTCTTAAAACGTCTTTCTTCCTTCTTTCCTCAGGGCCTTATAGAGGGGGTACATCGGTGCACGGAAGCTACTGCAAATTCCCCAAGAAGTTTCCTCAAACCATTATTCACTTTACGTACCTGCTATGTTGCTTGCTATCCACTGTACGCAATAAATAATTGTCAAATTCATCCTGTTGATGGTGTGGTCCTTACTCGTGAATTGGTGTTAAACGTTAAGAGTTAACATTGACAAGTCACTCATGACATCCTCGATAAAACCAAGGGACAAGTGCAGGTATTTGCAAAATACAATGCAGCTGACAGACACAAGCATTAAAAAACAACAGAATATAACTTAGCAACAGTACTATGTGCACCAATGAGTGGGCAAGTGTGTGCAGCAGCATTTGATCTAATTAGTTTTATTGTTCTGATAGAGCAACCTTTTTGATATATGATTAAGCATTAGAAGACAAAGTAATTAAACTAGGTCAAGACTTGCTCTTTATTGGATATTGGACCAATTTAGTCATCACTAGTATCATGAGATACTATTTGACTTCAAGCTTTCAAGCATCACACTGCAGCACAGTTGATCAGTGTGCAAGATGCAGCCCGCGTGCAGTTTGTGAATATGGACTGCTGCAAATGGGGTCATAATGACCCATTTTTTAGTATCTTGATCTTAACATCAATTGGACTAGTTTATATACGGTACAGGCCAAAAGTTTGGACACACCTTCTCAATAGATGTGTTTTCTTTATTTTCATCACCGTTTACATTATAGATTCTCACTGAAGGTATCAAAACTATGAATAAACATGTGGAATTATGTACTTAACAAAAAAGTGTGAAATAAATGAAAACATGTCTTATATTCTATTTTCTTCTAAGTATTCACTCTTTACTCTGATTACTGCTTTACAGACTATTGGCATTCTCTTTATGAGCTTCAACAGGTAGTCACCTGAAATGGTTTTCACTTTTCAGGTGTGCCTTTCCAGGGTTAATTAATGGAATTTTGTGCCTTTTTAATGGGGTTGGAACCATCATTTGTGTTGTTCAGAAGTCAGGCTGATGCACAGCCGACAGCCCCATTAGACACTTTTAAAATTAATATTATGGCAAGAACCAATCAGCTAAGTTAGGAGAAACAAGTGACCATTATTACTCCAGTGAGAATCTACAATGTAATTGGTGATAAAAACAAAGAAAATGCATTGAATGAGAAGGTGTGTCCAAACTTTTGGCCTGTACTGTACTTAAGCCAACTTTCTAGAATATATTGAAAAATGTAGTGTAAAGACAAGACCTTATGGTACTGTTTTATTTTTATTTTTTACCTCCACCAGAGGTGGAGGGGTCTGTCTCTTTGTTTGTCTGTTTGTTGGTCTGTTTGCAAGATTACGCAAAAACTACAGGATTTCCTAGCTTCCCTTGCAATGCCAGTGGAGGACTTCTGCTAACACAATGACTGCAGCATTCTCCAAATAGACAGACATGAGCAGACACTCCTCTGTCCATTCGGAGCGGCAAAACCACCTCTACAACTGAGCTGCTTTGCGGAGGTCTGTGCTCTCTGAGTGCTTTTCTAGTTTTCTCTCTATTTTTATTCATTTTCATTGTTTTTATTGTTAATAATAATGTTCTTAATATAGTTAATTGAATTCTGTATTTGTATAAGATCTTAAGACACTTATATTACTATTGTATTTACATAATTTTATGTGCAACTTACTATACTGTACTATAAACCAAAATAGTTACAGTCCTATCACACACTGATCTTCATTTGTACAAACCCATGTATTTATTCATACATAGTTCTTTAACATCAGCAAGAATAATTGTTGTTAAAGAGTTCCTAAAGTTTTGAAATATATCTGTGATAAATCTGGGGTTTTTTTTCGAGCTGATAAGTTTATAGCGAGATGGTCCCATTATATATGAATTCATTTGCTGCTATATGTAATACAGTATAGACGTTTGCCTTAATTTATTTCATTTTTGCAGTACTATAACATCACAATCACAGTTTAAGCGTCATGTAAGTGCCAGTTCATGGTTATAATGTTTGCTGTTTTATAGATAATTTATATTTCAGTTTTGAAGGGGACATCTGCTAGTGATTCACTTTTTATCTGTTTGTCTTTACTTTTGTTTGTTTTATTGCAGTCCTGGATTTCAATGCAAGTTTGTTTATAAATAATTTACAAATTGGCATATTTGAGCAAAAAACAAAAAGCTTTACAGAAAAGCTTCAAATAATTCTAAACCATAGGATCACTCACTAAGCACTACAGGTTTACTTCCTTCAGCACTACTTTAGAGTTCTGCTAAGTTCAAGCAAAGACATCTATAGTATCTGCCCCAGGGCGAAGGGTTCGAGGAAAGGAAGCAAGAAAAGCACCTATTCATAACAGTTAAAAAACAGAGCCTCTTCCTCCAGGCTGGAGCTGCTGATAGACTTATGCCCATTGACACATAAGAGGGAGGGCATCTTTCAGCGTGCATTCTCCTGCAGGGCTTACTTAGGAGGACATACAATTCAGCATTCAGCAGGCTCTGGTGTTAAACACGTCCATCTGCATCTTGAGTGGCATACATGTGGTGAGCAGTGGAATAAATAAAAAAACACAACCTGTCAGCTTCATGAGGAGGACTGACAAACCGTCTGAAACACAGGACCAACTTGGTGGCCATCGGGCAATTAAATACATAGATTTAAGAAAAACTGTAAGACATGTTTGCATGTGTGCTTGGAGCGAAAAGACAGAGCAGCAGAGAGTAATCTGGCCGGCAGCCAAGTCCTGTCTGGCTCACATCCAACCACAATGATGTAATAGTGGGTTAAGTAGTTCAGCCAGCGACAGGAGTTGGAAAGCTGCTTTGTGTTTTTGGGGTGACTTTTGCAGCAGGTGAAACATAACAATTGCTGAATTCATTTTCCAGATTTCCCTAAAAAAAAAAAAGGGGGGGGGGGGGGGAACAGAGTCTTCAGAAGCTCTCTGTGTTCAATCTGTTTGTTTTCAATGCCCCATGTCTCCCTAAAAATATTAATGGCTGTTTAGTGTCTGCACAGTCACAGAAAAGAAATCTTGCCACAAGTTGAAGTTTGATGTGCTCAAGAACTATTGTCCTCTTTCATCAACCACACTTATGAACAACTTTGTCTGAACACAAAGTCAAAATTATTACAATAGATATCCAAAACCAGAATTTAAAACAGAGAACTGATCATCATTTGACCAAACATTGAAGTGCCTATTGCATTACCTTGTCCTTTCATGAGCCATTTCTAAAGGCAGACCTGCACACATTTATATACCTCATGCTCAGAAATGTCCTTATAGTGGGTGTTTGAGGTATGAATAAAGCCCACACTCATTTTGGGAAAGCACAGAACTTCCCAGATAATCAGAAAGTGATTGATTTAGTGTTCTGTCTCTCACAATCACCACGGGCTGATTAGATGTTTGCAGTTACCTCTATCAGCTCATCTTCACTGTACAACAGCTACCATCTCTTTTTTCTTAAAAAAAAAAAACACAGATTTTTGTTGTCATTTTCTGACCAGAACCAAGTTTATCAGCCTTTGGATGATGGATCTGTATTATGACAGACTTGAAATCCAGGCACTTTGCGTTTCCTGCTTTGTGGGAAAACATAACTTGCAAAGTGTACCAAGCTCACAAACTGTAAATACAAAATTTGTCAACATTTCAGCATAAATGTTTGTTGAGTTTTTTTCGGTTATGTTCAATTAGGCCAGAACTGGTGCTACAGAAGCATTACTTTTGATTTTTTCAAAGGTAGTTCACATTGTTGTTAAATATAGCTTACCATTATATATACCATTATATACTGAAGCTATAAGAGTCTCAAGAGCTGTCTCAAACTGAAATGTAAGAAAACACATTTCTTAAATATTCATGTGTTAGCTGGGGTGCCAAGCATGATTAAAGGTGACATAATACTGACTAGCAAGTTCTCATTAGCTATACCTGAGGTGCTGTAGAGAGCTCTTGAACTGGGTAGATGAGGTACAAGAAATACCTATGAGAAGCAAGAGCCTTAAAGTCCATGTAAAGCAAAAACAAATTTGTGCTTTAAGTTTTTCATACCACAGAAACATTGTCATTGACCACTGAGCCAAATTTGAAAGATTAAAAACATTGCTAAGCACGTAAAATTAGGTCTCAAAATCATGCAAAAACAAGCACTTCTCTCTGCTGTAAAACACTGGAACCACGCCCACATGCGCGAGGGGAGGGTCATCATCAGTTCTCCAATGTGGCGCTGACACACTGCAGCGCTTGCAGTGAAATTTGCCTGATAGACTAGAATGGGAGCGAAGTGCTCCTCAGTATGTTTCCGGCGCTGGAGATTCGCTTCAGGTCTATTTTCTGCGCGGATGCTTCCAAACCTCGTAAATTCACTGTCGTTAAGAAAGCACCAGACAGGAAGTCAACGGGGTATCCGGAAGTTTCAAAACAAAACAGAATGCATGGACTCTTGAACGTAAATTTCCTCAATTGTTTGTCGTTATGTCAAAACCGGATGCACGAGCATCAGATCAGCAGTCGGTCAGAGGGTCCCAGAGACAACACGACAGCATGGACGAAGAAAAGTGAATCGTAGAGGTACAGAAATATATAATCTTGTATACATGACACCAAACATCTTTTCTACAAGGATATAGGCAGATAGAAGTTGAATAAAACGCGAAGCTGTGTGGTTGGGACTAGGGACCTTAGAGAAACGAAGTGGGGTGTTGTTTATTTCTTTTCTCAGTCTATAACATGCTTTATGAGCGTGTGACATCGCTAGTCTCATGAGAGCCTGTGGCTCTTTGGGGATCAGCCCTCCCCCTCGAGCGCTGCTCGGCGCGCTGCTTTTAGTGGAGTTTGTCTGTCAGAGCAAGACCACGGCACGGCGCTTCCGCGTGCCGTGGAATCTTGGGGTGAGGCAGGTCGGATAACAGCGTCTTGACATCTGTGCAAAGTAACGCGCCGTATTTCATTGTCAGTAACGGTAACAACGTTGTAACGCATGAAAAAGTAATTGATTACATTATCCTTTACGTGGAAAACATAACGGTTTCTAATTTCTAATGCCGTTACTCCCCACTGGTTGTGAGGGATAATACCAGCTGTGGAGTAGCTTTAGTTTGTTTTAAAAACTGAAACATGTATGCTGCATGCGCACAGAAAATGATCACTGTCTCTCTCTGTATTTAAGCAACTAATGTCCATGGGAAATAAAACTCATGGCGCTCATTTTACACACAAATGTAAAACCCCAGTCTACACATATTTCCTTGTCATCGCTATATTGGTGATATAAAGAAATACCTCACTGTGCTCGCATATGGACTCCACTCAGGGAATGAAGCCACATCATGTCATGATTGCATACAATAACATTTATTAACATTACATGAGCAAGGCTGGATGCACGATGTAAAATCACAGTAAAAAGCATTTACTTGCCAGAATTCACAATATTTACAATATAAGCACACACTTCCACTCTCTGGCGGCACATAATGCCAGTGGCAGATATGACAGCTCCTACTGTCGGCGGGATGGAGAGGGTTGGCGGTGAGTACATAACGCCGGTGGCCATGATGGCGGCACACGGTCGGCGGGATGAAGAGTGTCGGTTCAGCCCCATTAATGGACTCTTCAGAAATCCAGACTTTACCCTGTGATTGTTTTTCTAACTGCTGGGGGTAAAATGGGCACTGCAGAGATGGGTGTTGGTGGTGATTTTGAACTCTCCACAGGAGCTCCTCTTGACAAAATTGATCCACCGTTTCCTTACTTCGTCTTCAGTAAGAAACTTAAATGGGCTAATGGAGCTTACCCTGGTGGTATCCAGGAAAGATGCATGAGCGACTTGTCGGAGACATGACTGGTTGACTGGCTAGCTAGCTACAAACTTTCATCAGAGATGATATCAGAGACCCCAGAGCGAGTGGTACGCTGAATGTATTTATACTGCTGAAGCAGCAGGGGCGGGGTTATGCTAATCAGGGCCCCTTTGTGTAACGTGGCCCTGTTTTCTGACCCGCCCATTAAATCCTGAACACAGAACTGTAAAAAAAAACAGTTTGTGAAGCCTAGCTCCACAATTCTGAATTCTGAATGGTTGAATGGCTTTCACATGTTTTAAGAAATACATTTATGACCTATTTAATGTGTTTAGAAGAAAATGGCTGAATTTGCTTTACACGGACTTTCAAAGTCCGTGTAAAACTATGCTATTGTTACTTAATTTTTTTTAACACAAAACCATGCTACAGGGGGTTGATCTTGGATCTTCTTAATATGAACCAAGAGGAATCAGGAATCAGTCAATTACTCCGTCATTTCTACTCAGTTAGCCCAGTTTAAGTGTGTAAGTCACAACCATTCATTGTCTATGATAACATTTCCTGCAGGTCAGCAGAGGTTATCTATTAAAGAAATGAAAAGGCACACATTTCATTTAGTGTAATATGAGAATTACAAACCCATACTGTGTGATTTTCTCCTTGTAATTTTACCTTGGAGTTACAGTGCTTCGATAATAGATCCGGCTCTATGATGAAAGCTGATCAGTTTTGGTTTGTGCAGGATGTATTTTCACCCAACCTGAATTACACAGTGCGCACCAAATGAGTCACACTGTGAACTGTTTATACTGAGAACACATTGTTTGATTGCAGGGTTTCGCCACATCAGAAAAACAAGTATGACACTATTCTGCTACATATTTTCAAGTTGCACAGCGTGACTGCACAGCAGGTTATTCAGTAATTTAACTGTACGGTGAAATAAAGTAGAAGTTAATTGATTTTAATTGCATCTGATTAACACATCAAATGTTTATTTAATTTGTCAAGAGTTTTAATGGTACTGACTTTATTTTGCTCCTCCTGCTTAAATGCGCTGTTGTTATCCAGTAAGCACGGTACTGACAGATAGTTATGACGAGGTTTTCCTCCACCATTTTAAGCACATTTTCAGTTTGTACCTAAAATTAAAGTCCCAAATGAATTGCTAAATAATAAATCATAAAAAAGAGACAACCAAACAAAGAAACATAAAAATGATTTAAAAAATCAAGAATTTGCAGAAAACAGTGTGAGGCAGTTTTTTACTCTTTGACAATAACTCAATAACTCACTTGACTGTGATAATTTGTTTTGAATAGTTGTCTAGAAGTGCATGTATATGTGATTGTAACTTTCTGAGTTAGTCAAAATGATACTGTCTCTCTCTAAGCTGTGAAAGCCAAGACCTTTTAAGACTTTTAAAGGGGACATATCATGCTTGTTTCTCCTTTTCACTATGCCAGACTAGGATGCCTGTAAAGCATTTCTGCCCTCAGTACAAGTCATTTAGTTCCTTCATTGCCCCACAATTGCGTTCTCAAAATCCTCATTGTAAGCCACTATGAAGCTCTCGTTGAAACACGAGGATCTCAGGATGACCTACAGTTACATTGCAACGTCACAGCCCTTTGTGCTCTGATTGGTCACTTCTATCAGGGGCTGAGCCAGCCTGTCATTCTTCTTCTACTGTATTTTCCGGCAGGCTCAAAGCAGCGACCGCGTATTGAGTCCCCCTACAGGCCAGAGCTGGTAATGAATGAGTGTGAGCTAGGGATCTATAAACTGCTGCTGGACGAATGTGTTCCTCGGTGACGGTTTTGTGGCTAATGGACATCACAGAGGAGGAAGTGTTTTATCAGATTACTCCAATAAAAAGAAAGGTACCTCGTGTCGTCACGACGATTTAAATCTCGCGGACATCTCACAATGACCTATTTTCAGAGGCATCAAATCTCGTTCTAGGATATCAGAAAAAATAGAATATCTCATTTTTTGGAAATTAAGGGGGTGTAAGGTCTTGTTTTCAAATGTATTATACTATACGTAAGTATTAAATCATGCATCAGCATGATATGTCTCCTTTGAGGGTTTTTCAAGAACCTTGTGAAAGAAAATCCTGCCCTTTTTTCCCCTCACCACCGAATGAGCCTTAAGTGGTTTTTCTGTCAATTAAAAACTCTTTATGTGACTCAAAGACAAAACAATCATAGTTACAAGAAATGCATTTTAAATGTTGACATGCACGACTGAATATGAAAAAAGTCAACAGTAAGAGGTGCCAGGTAGCCTAATATTACTTTCTTTTCCGAGTCTCTGCAGTATTTAAAGACTTATATTAATGCTGGTAGAGGGAAACATTATCTTCGAGTCCTGTGGTTGAATTGAGCACAGAGACCAGAGGTCTGCCAATACATATGCAGCTAACCCAGGGTAATATCCAAATTATATTATGGCCCATTCAGTCATACCCCAGGTTATTACTGGTCACAAGAGAGGACATAGGCACATTTACAAAGAATGGTTTCATTTATAGAGCAGGTCGTAAAAAGTTGGGTTTGGAGTATGCAGCAGCGGGGTGTATAAAAATTAACTGTCCAGGCAGACATGTCATTGCTTTGATAGCATTTAAGTTAGACCTTTAATCTCCATTGAAGTATGTTTACTTTTCAGTTATATCACAGTAATGAGCAAATTAAATCATGACTGTATCCTTAAAATACACTGAGATTTGGAATGAAGAAAAAGTGTCAGTGTGGACCTGCAAAAAGCAAGGGAAAGGAAAAAAATACAGGAAAAGGAAAATGAAGGAGGGATTTAAGTGATGATAATGATAATAATAATAATAAAATCCTAGTAACAATTCACAATTCTGTTTTAACAACTGAACGGATTTTTGAGGTCACAGTCTCTGCATAGTATACTTCAGTCTGTCTTTCTTCCAGGTGATTGTGCTGATCTATAGTCTTTTCTCCAGTGACCAAACTTTCAATTTAAATTTAGATCTTTGACTCTTTTCTTGGTCTCTCCAGCATCAAGAGACAGACTCAGATCTTTATTTTGGCTTGTATATTTCAGTTGGACAAAAAATGACTGGAACTATGAGTAAACCTATTGATTTCCTAAAGAATGAAGCCATGGTTGTGGTTAATGAAATGAGAGGCCAGTTTTGCGTACCAGGGCTTTTTTTAAGGTCATTGCTCATGTTTCCTTTTATCCCAAATAGATGTGTTGACTTGTTTGAGCTCACACAGAATAAAATGTGTTTTGTGTCCTTTGAAAATGTTATTCTTCATTGCGTACAGCATTGTTGATATCATTACAGTATATCCTTCTGTGAGCAGGGCACATACATTTAAAATAGCAATGGTAAATTGACATGAGCTTAAATAATGCTTTTCCAGTCTTTTGACTATTCAAAGCTGCTTTACACCACAGGACACACTTATCCATTCACTCTCACATTCACTTACTGATGGTTCTGAGTTTCTATGTTAGTTATCCATCAGTATCTCTAACACATTTCATGCCCTTTCATGTCCTTTCATCCCACTGACACAGCAGTGAGAACAACTTGAGGTTAAGTGTCTTGCTCAAGGACACATTGCCATGTGTCGTCTAGAGCTGGGCTTGACCCTGCAACCTCCTAATCACTGAACAAGTGCACTATCTACCAGGCCACCAATGTCCAATTCGGACAGTTGACCTGACTTTTGTGCCTATTACCTCCTTCTGACCAAAGCTAGCAGAGGCCTGTTTTTTACTTTATAGTTGGTAAGATTATCTACCAAAGTACCACGTGGTTTAAGGGATGATTAGAGTAATATTAACCTCCTAGATTATCCCCATAAGTATAAAACATGTGCAGTGTTTACAGTAAAATCCTATTGAAAGGAAAGAACACATAGCTCCTGTTTGTTTTGTCACTGGGAACGGAAAAATGTAAGAAGTGCTTGGACATCATTGTGATTGTCTTTATGTACTTTATGACACAGCACAATGCCGACTGTGTGGAAGTAAGGACAAAATTTACAGACGAAATATGACAAGAACAAGATGATTGGCTGTACAAGTTGTGGCAGAATCTGGTTGCCTGTTTTCAAGACTCACTGAAGCACTGAGCCAGAGTGAAGAAAAAAGTCTTCAAGTCTTTAATATGTACACTAAGCTTCATTAGGTATGAAGCATGGATTACAAGATGGAATTTAGAAATGGAGAGAAAACTAGTTGATCTTTGTGATAACTGTTGGGAGTAACATTTTATAACGTTACCCAACTGATTACTCAGATCACTTTTTGGCATGAAGATTATGTTACACATTAATTTTGCAGGTCAAGTAATCGCCACTGTTATTGGCCTCTTATTGAACAAAAACATTTACCTGTTTCAGTTGCTCTTGTAACCCAGGTAAAAAGAAGGCTTTCAGTTATCTGCCTCACGACAGAATCACTTTTTATGGCATGATGTCATGCATTACATGCACGGTACGTCACTCGGTCAGGTGACCAAGTGCAGCCAATTAGAACGGCTTTTGCCGGAAGAGGGGTCACAGTTCAATCGATCACTTATAGAGCATGCTTGGGAGACAATTGCTGCAGGTAAATACATCAATAAAATATATAGTTGCCGTTAACCTTCACTTCGTCTAAACTAACATAATATCGAACCACAGGAAGCTGACTACCAGTGCCAACAACGGGACATTTTCGTAGATTAAACTACGGAACTGGTGAGTTATGATCACACTTAGCTTAGCTTAGCTTAGCCGGCTCCATTGAATTACCTGGAGCGGTTAGCATGACCTTTTTATGCCGTTTTCTCAACATGTGTTTAACCAAATGAAATGCACTTTATGTCGATATAATTCTCACTCACGTACTCACGCCTTTTGCACTTGTCACGTTCCCAAATACCAAATCAAACTGAACTGAACTTGAATTGCTTATGGAGCAAACCAGATGCTCACACTCAGAGGACTTAGGGACTATGGAGATTTAATAGTTTTTGTGACTAATCAATTGTTGGCTTTGTAATGTCTTTTTTTCTCTGTAATATATGATGATCATCCAAACCAACTTTTGTCTCAGTCTCTTTCTCTGCTCTAAGAGTCAAACTTAGAATCTTTTGAACTAGCCTCATGGTACTTTTTTTTTGTTAGTGTGACACATGCTACGCTCTCATTTCTGTTGTTATATTTACACAAATCTTCATGTGGGTAAAAGTGAACACAAAGTGAGCATGCACACAAAGGTGGCAGATTTAGCCTATGTGATGACAGAAATGCAATAAATTGTGGAAACATCCCTGGTAAATTTTAGGGACAAGAACAACATCATGTATGTTCATAACCTTGAATCATCTAAATGCTACAGTGCTATAAGTCTAATGCAGTGGTTTGCATAAAATGGTTCGTCTCTGCCCTGTTGTCAGACTTTGAGCATAAATGTTTATGTTAAGGTCTTGTATGTCTTGTATTCTGTCATTTGGTAGTGCAGTTTAAGACAATGTGTCACAGACCTGGCTGTTGAATGAAGAAAGAGTGCACAAAAAGGTAGACATTGTTACTCTTGTGTGCCATTTTGCAACCAAACAATCCATGTTTGCACAAGAATAAAAGAAGATTGTGATTCGAAAGGGCTCATACTGAAGAGATTTAATCCAAAATAAGAAGGTTGGTTGATGCAAGCCGGTTTTACCAATGACTCTCATGTAACCCTCAATCCAAACAAGTTTTCCTGGTTCTCCATTCTACTCAGCTGAACACATTTAGAGCTGCTCACACATGCGCAGTTAAGAGGAAGGGTGTGTCCCTCTCTGCATTTAATGGTCCTGCATCAGTCATTATGCTGATTCATATGCTTGCCGGACACCATTTGTGTTTATGCAGGACAAAAAAAAAAAAAAAAGAGATCCAGTCACAGATGACAGATGGAGTAAATGAGTTAACGTAGCAGCAGGACCACACCATAAACCACACCTTTAATCACCTGATGAGCCTACTTATACATAACCAATCCACTTCACTTAATTTCAACTATAACTACCCCTGCTCTCTTTTGATTAATTCTTACCTCTGGCTACTCAACCTAGGCTTTGCTAATTTCAGGTATAAGGGCAAGATCAGCTTGTGCAGGACAGTGAGACAGAACCCTCATCCTGAGTCTCCATCTGCTGAGCAACACAATATCGTTCCAGACAGCATACTCGACATTCATCTTCGTTGCACCAGGATGCACGTGCAGCAACCTCTCAGTCCTAATCTTCATTAAATAATCAAACCTGAGGGTGCTGGTTTGGCTGAGTGGTTGGCAACCATGCACATCCCATATTCATACTTCTGCCGGTCCGGGTTTAAATCCAGCCTGTGGTCAGTTTGCAGAGTGTCTTCCCCTACTCTCTCAACCCCCTTTCACAAGCCTATCCACTGTCTCTCTCATATCAATAAAGGCAAGAAATGCCCCCCCCCAAACAAAGAATTCGAACCCATTCTGTTGTGGTGTGGTCCTTGCTAGTGAACGGAGGAATTCATTATTTGAGAGATGGTGTTTGTTTAACAGTGGATGCGAGGATGGCATCCTCATACGAGGACAAACTGAAATATTAAGTGTTTAAACACAGTGTGAAACCTCATTTCTAATTAATTTGGCCCTCATAACAGAGAAAAAAGTTAATCTTTGGCTACATACGCTTATTAAGAGAATCACATGCATGTCTCTTTCACATGGTTGATGGCTGCCACAACAATATTTTTTTCATTGGGACTTTGGGCTCTAATTTCGTGGCGCAGCACAGGGGGCGCACCCCACGCAGTGTTAATTTTGTCCAGCGCACCGCCGTGCGCTGCCAGTTTGACAATTTGGTAGACCGTCTGCGCAGAGATGGGTGTGACGGCGCACCAAGGGGAGGTGACGGCGCACCAGGAGGTGTCGACAGATTCGAGTGGCGCAGTGACAATTTTGGGCCAAAAAACTGTGCGGAAGGTGCGCTGAAAGCTCGCCAGCTCCAACCTGGTCTATCTTCGGCGCAGGGCGGAGCGCACCCTCCGCAGCTGTAATTTGGTGACAAGCGCACATATGCGCACGCCTCAGAGGCAGGTTTCCAGAGTGTCAGGCACATTTTAATGCAATAAACAATCACAGCAATCACTATTTAATGTAACCGTCTGAACCAGCAGATACATTTATATCTATATAAATTGTCCTGTCACATCTGATGTTGGATTAAAGCCGTTTGTCATAATGGAAACTTAACCTGACGGCAGCTGGAAGTTTGATGCACATCTTACAAGTCAACAATAAACAGCCTTAACATCTGATACTGAGTATATATCTGGCTTCTCTCACTTCATTAAATTCAAAGAAAAAAGGGAGAAATAAGACAAAGAAAAAGGAGAGAAAATAAATGTCTGTCACTCATGATTTCCCCATGATTTCCCATATTCCTCTATTTTAGTTTTTATTTTTAACGTGATCTAAAAGATGGAGAACATTATTGTAAGGAGGATGAGGAGGAGACACCGGGAGAGAAGACAGTATATCACTAAAGGCTCTGCTATTTGGCGATGACAAACCAGGAGTGCAGGTGGATCACGAGTATTATGAATGGATACGCCAGCGGGTGTGAAACTGTCTCTTATTTTTTTTACTCCTATTAATGACAAAGGAACAGATTACATCTGTCCCGGAGCTAGCCCCTGCAGTGGCCTGCTGTCCATTCTCCTGCTGAAGGGACAACGGCTCTGACCGTCTCCACTGCTGGGTCTTTCAGCACACTGTTTCCGCGGTGGCGGGGATAATTCAGACCAATCGGACACTGCGCCTCAGCCGCAGCGCATTTAAAGGCAAGGAGAGGCGGTCATTTGATTGGTGAAGACAGCGATCGGCTGTGTTAATCCCACTCACGTCTATTCTCCTCCTACTCTGACATTTCCGCGGAGAGGCAGAGACGTGGGAGTGGACGCGCTCCTCTGTGCCCCTCTGCGCCTTGAGTGCGCCTCTCATTGCACTGCAGGAAACTTGCAAAGTGCGCAGGTCACACCCTGTCCGCGCGGCGAAGGCAGGCGCGGGGCAGGTGCGCCTGCGCCTGGTCTACGAAATTAGAGCCCTTAATGTTCACCAGAAGCTGAAGCACTCATTTCTTTTTTAAGAGTAAATAACAGGGGCCTTTCTGATATCTGAGTTTAGACTGTAGGGACAGCTCTGCACATGGCATTTTCTGATATGTCAGATGCATATAAACACACCATGATGAGAATGTATTCATGAAAATGATTTAATAAAAACATTCCAGTTGGAATAATTTCAATCACATTGAATAAAAAGTCCCATGTTTAAATAGCTATGATTGAGAAACAAAAAGCTGATGGATTTCATGTTTTGGAAAACAGAAGTACAGTAATGTGTTTTCTCAGTGTGTTACACAGTAATGTAATAGATTACTATGAGAGGATGTTCACTGACTCATATGTGAGGGTATATGAACATTCAGTCATATCTAATTTCATTCTGACTGGCATGCTTACTGGTTTCAGAACTTGCCTTTCTTTCCAGCATATGTGAACTACAGTCGAAATTTGAGCTCGGGCATTTGATTTAAGTAACAACAGTGGCAATTACAAAGCCGAATTATGGAAGAAAAACTGTGACATCACACTTTTTCTAATATTAAATGATCTCAAACATCCTGGGGACCGCCACTGAAAGCCGGGTTTCTATTTTTAATGAGCATGACATGAGAAGGGGCAATAGACCCTATTTTTCCTTTATAGAGAAGCCAGGGTTTGCAGCGTATTAAGCCATTTCGCTCCACTGTCATTTAGCAATTACTCGTCTGTTGCAGGGAAATAGGACGGAAATCCTTGTGCAGGAGATGAAAGGCCGTCTCTGCTTCACAGGGCCTGAGCCGAAAACCCGAGACTTTCGTTATTCGTGGTGGTCTCTTTTCTCCCCACTTATTTTCTCTCATCCTTCCCCCTCTCACACTCTCACTTTATGTCAATAATGTTTGCCAGAAGTGATTCCCCTACAATCCTTTCCTTAGTCCCTTCACCCCCACCCTCCACCTCCTGGCTCTGTGCTGCAGCGCCGTCTCAGCAGACCATCAGCGAGCGGCCACCTCTGAGCATGGCACTGAGCTGCTGTGATCTAAGGGCTATAAAATGCCAAATAAAACTTATGGACAGCCATTGCCAGAGAGCAGCAGCCTATACAACACAATGGATCATTGTTATGGAACCAGTGATGTCATGGCTGTTTGGCTGTTCTGTTCTGCTAGTCTTCCCATTTTCTGCAACTGTTACTAAAAAAAAGGGGAAAAAAATATGTATCTTTAAATCTGTAACGTCACATCTCTTATACACTGACAACAAATCACTGACTGCTGTGAAATTATAAAAATTGTACATATTTGAGAATACCTCATCAATATTTGTACATGTTAGGTATTATTATACATATACATACTATAATGTTATATCATGTTTTTACTTCAAACATACAAGTAAAAATACATGGTTAAAAATATGATTTGAAAATCATTGGCATGTTAATTTTGTATGAAATCATTTTAATTCTAAAAACAAGTTTTCAGTTGAATATATTCATCCAAAAGTTTTTGTTTCTTTTCTTACTCTGTGGTTGCTTATCTCCTCACCATCACAAGGCATAGTACTGAAAGTACAAGATAAACAAAATCATTTTTGATAATGTCCCATTTGTCTATTTTTTCATTTATTTATTTGATTGGGCAAAACAAGTGTCGATATATTTAATTGATATGTTTAAAGTTATTGTGAAGCCAGGCTTTATCTGCCTTTTTAGAGCAAAATTGAGCAAGTGACCAACAACTCCACGTTACTTTTTGACTCATTACGTCTTTGAGAAGTATCAAATTCAGTAAGTTTACTCAATACTTAGTATCATAAGTGCTTCATCACTTTTCTTTCAATTACATATTATTTATTTATTTATTTATTTATGCCATCTTTATTTGTAGATTGCCAAAAATACTGTATTAATTGCATTAATAAACTGCATTATTTTTAATATTACTTCTTTCATAAAAGTTGAAATATCTGAATGTTGACATAACTGTTGTAGTCAACATTCTGGTTTAAGCTTTAATTTGAATGTATTCTTATTAAAATAGTTTGTTCTTACTGTGAATGACTTAATCAGATAATCTAATGCTCTTGTCACAATTTTGCCACAGGAAGTAAGAATGAAAACTGCATTCTCCTTGTGGCAACCACCCATACCTTGTCCAGGCCATATTCTTATTTTTTAGACTTATAACTTTTTTAATCCAGACTCAACATGAGTCTTCTATGAGTACAGCATTTTGGAATATTTGGCAAAAGTTACAGCAGAAAGAAAACACACTTTCTTAGACATCCAGGAAATCTTGAGCAGAAGCAGATCCCTGCTGAACAGCATTTGCTAAGATCATATGTCCTTTTAATATTGGCTCCTAATCTGATCCCTGACCCAGGGACCTTCAGCTCATTTTACATCTTAACATGCACGTTCGTGGGTCCATGAAACTCAATTTATAGGATGCATCCATTTGTCTGTAAAATTGCGTTCGTTAGTGCACCGCCCCTGTCATTTGTATATAGATGTTAGATGTTTTATGTTACTTTGTATTTGCCTGCCTTAGAACAGTGGATGAATATTAGCTGTTGTGCCAATTCTAACAAATGCATTGATGCCTAGCAGTTTATCAGTTAAGCTGAATAGATTTAGAAATGAGAAGTATTGTCAAATTATGATGCAGCTCTGTATGTGCAAAGTTTGCAGCAACTGCCATGTATTTAGACTGATTATTATAAAGCTATCAATAGCATCTGTAATGATTATGAATTGGGAGAAAAAAATGACCACAGGTCCACAGCACCAGGCTGTCCAGACCAATAATCCAGAGCAATCTACAAGGAAAAAAACAAAGACGAATTCAACTAATCAAAGAAACTGATGTGCAACTGTATTAAAAGGAACAAGTAATAGAAGGGACTGAAATTTTTCATGAAATTAACTTAGGGGCTATTTACACTGGGCTGAAAACAGTCAGATCCGATAACTTTTCATTGCGTTTTGGCCTTGTGTTTACATGGAAACTCTTTGCGGATTGTCAGAAATATGGTAACTTTTGAAAACAGGCTCCAGATTGGAAAGTTTTCAATACGCTCTCCATGCAGCCCCTTGTAAACCTGAATCAGAGCGTGTCAGGGTGAAATGCTGATGTCACCACATGCGCAGTACTCTTTAACATGAAGGCTGTGCGTGCATACCAGAAACAACAACAGCTTCGGCTGTCTGCCGAGTAATGTATGAGCTGCTTACCGTGCTCGGTTTGTTATCCAGTCAAAACTAACTAGACAGATTTGTTGTCCAAACTGATTTGTTGTCCAGAAAAGAAACTCCTCCGTCTCTGTGTTCACTCCCCATCATTGTTTGTGAAAAGTTTTTCTTCTTCGTGCGTGTACTGTAACAGCGCTGCCTCTCTGCAGACCTACACTGCCATCTACTGAACCGGCATGCACATTGCAGCGGTTTAATTCGTCTCCAACGTCTGAATGCAGATCTACTTTGAAAATGCAAAGGAAAAGTCTTTGTGTTTTTAAGTCAGGAGTGAACAGTTTTGAACTGTTCAAAACTGTTGGGGAGAATTGCCGCTCTCAGTATAACGGGCCGGAAGCCTAATGCAGGCCTGAGGCCAGTGGTATTAGTGTGGCAATTGGGGCCAATCGTGGCTCAATCCTGAAAGCTTTATGAGGACTGCTGACAAGGATGTATCCGTTTGTGCCCCAACTGTGTCCCGTTCAAGATGACGCAAGCAACAGGGCTCAATCGGGGCTTACGTGACGCGAACTGAGCTCCAGCGGAGCTGATGTCGTGTCAGCGGGATGGAAATTCATGGGTGTGTTCAGGGGTGAGACAGTCATTTCATCCCTGATCATAGCGATCGCACCAGCCTTGTCAATCGTGTACAGTCGTGCACAATCGCTATGACTTACATATCAAAATATACATCATGGACATGGGACAATGACATGAAAAAATGACTAAACATTACTGTTTACAGCTGCGAGAGGATGCTCTAGACTGGGCCAGCTATTAACAAAATACCCCAAAATGAAAATCCTATTCTAACAAATCACAGGCAAATTTGCAATATGCAGCCATAATTGCGCAGAAATAAAGTTTCGAGTGAGTGAGAAAACTCACGAGGGGGAGGTTACTCTTACTCCAAAGAAGAAAATGAAGATGGCTAATCGCGGGCTGAAAGCAAGATGGCCAGAGCTGGAGGAGGGAGTCCACAGATGGGTGCTTGAACAATGCGCTGCTGGGAGAGGCTTGTTAGCGTTAAATACCAATCTGGATAAGGAAGGAGCTTTCTGTCCATGCCTTGATTTCATTTCATCTGTATTTCTGCATGTTTCCAAAAAGCTTAGGGATATGGGCCGAACGAAGCAGTACCACTGGAAACCATTTGCCACTATTACTGCTCCAACCCATTAGGTAGCTCTAGTGCGACACGTAAAAGAGATAATAATGGCAGAACTTTTGGAAGAGTAACTCTGCGAGTCAGTTAGAAATTTCAAACATCAGTATGATGTTACTTCGCCCAAACACTGGGACAAACAAATGCACAAAAAAAAGACAGCTGGAAGGAGATGGGAGAGCAATTAAATATCAGTTGGCCGGTAGTGAACGAGAAATGGAGGTCTGTGTGAGTCCGATTTGTTGGAGCCCCCCGGGTGGATGTATTGGTTAACAACAATGCAAACACAAAGGACGCAGTGGTCTTCTTGGTGTTACTGCTTCATACAAGGCAACCACCTCTATATAAGAACACAAAATACATGGGACTTATAGTCCGATGCGGTGTATCTGTTTTTTTTCACTGAATGACGTGTTTTTTCCACCGATGCAGCTTACACTCCAGAGCAAGTTATAGTCAGGAAAATATGGTAATTGAAATCATAATCCCTTACTCACCCCAATGATTTTCAGTTTTTGTTTGCTTACAACACACCTAAAATTAGGCCAGAATCTTGAGGCTCACCACGTTCCATTCAATACAACATAGTTGCTGCTCTTGCTCAGCTCCATATATCTCCATTAATGTCAGCTGTAGTACTTATGATACATAACTTCAACAGCATAAATTTACTCTTGACAAATCACAAACAGTATTTCTAGCTTAGGTGAGATGATAAAGGTAGAAGATAGTCAAGTGAAGATTGTCTTGAAAATGGTTTTCTTAACAGTTTTTTCCTGGTTTGTAAAGATTTTCAACAGTTTAATAAGTTTCTGCTGTACAACAAAAAAGATTTCACTTAAATTACTGCTGCAGTCAATTCGACACACTCATAGTTGCTGTACAGCTTTTTTTTTTTTTTTGTTAATGTATTTTTGGGGCATCTTGTGCCTTTATTGATAGGAGAGAGACAGTGGATAGGCTTGTGAAAGGGGGAGAGAGAACAGGGGTAGACACTCTGCAAACTGGTCACAGGCAGGATTCGAACCTGGACCGGCAGAAGCAAGTACATGGGGTGCCTGGTTGCTAACCACTCCGCCAAACCAGCACCCCTGCTGTACAGCTTTGGTGATAATTATGATGATGACTGCTGTTATTTTAGGACAAAAATGGTCAAAACAAATTGAAACATATAACACAACAAGCGATGCATAGCATTATGAGCAGGTTAAAAGAAATAAGAAATATCAAAAGCATTGTGATATAAACGTCATCTAAATGAATGATAATATGCAGACAGTATTTTAAATAAATTCTTAAAACTGAAACCCATTTGAAATAAAATGAAATGTAGAAATTAAATTCATAAATAAAATTAATAAAAAATCAGGGCAGCCTTGTCAATAATAGTTTGTCTCAGGAAGAGGCATTAAAGGTTCCGCTGACTCAGCTGAACTGTCCAGTTGGGCAGATAATTCCAGAATTTTGAAACCCTCTCTGAAAATGCCCACCTAGAGTTTTTCTGCTAATTTCTGCTTGTATGCATTTCATGCTGAATATTTCACACAGGTGATACAGTAAATCATGAAAGAAATAAAAAAAACACAAATCCCAAACCAACTTCCCAAACTACTATCAAAGGTCAAACAAGCACTCTGTCACTGTGATTTTGTATGTCCGTATGGATACCGTGTAAAATACATGTTTATAAAGTATCTTAAGGGGTTATGAAACATGGCTGAGGTAGAAACCATTCAACCACAAAAGACAGATGGGAACAATCAAATAATTGCATATTTCCCCTTTGGCACCATCATTAAAGAAAGTCTTAGTGCTCTTCCTGTCATTGCTCATTTTGCAACCTAAGATATAATTTGATAAATAGCGCTGATATGTTTAGAAACTATGTGTGTATAATAATTCACCTGGAGCATCATCAGGCAGGTAGTCATTACGTAGATCAGCCATAAATCTTCTCTATGTACTTCATGTTCTAAGGATCTTGTAACAAAGGTTAAAAGTTTTCAGTTTTCTCTCTGTTGAATGTTCTAAATTATTTTGAAAGTATATTGTCACTCTGTATCTACTATAGTTTAAATGTAAAATGTTTTAAGCACTTCAAACTTCTATATATACATAGGAATAAGACAGTGTGAATTCTCAATTCATTTGACTTTTTCCACCTTTTTTAACCAAATTTACTGTGTGTGTTTTAGTTACTTTTTGATTTCAACATTATTTTTTAACAGACTGATTTGAAGGCATTTGTTCACAAATATTAGTTTGTCTACTATTTACAATTACAAATTAAATGTTCCAGTGCTGATCAAATTTGGATATGAAAAGAAACAGCCTGAATTTCTTAATCTGCAATTAAACAGCAAGATTGATCTATGGATGTTTAGAAAAACATAGTAAGTAGCATTGATTACCTTTAATTGTGTTACTTGATGGTTGATCAGGATGTCAACTGAGTTAAAAGCCTTAAAGGAGATTCAACCAGATTGAAAACGATGATAGAATAGTCACTTTTATTCATGGAAAATATATTGTCATCCTAAATTCCTGTTTAATTTATTTATTAACAATAAGGGATGAGGGTCAATGCATTTTCCCAAATCAAACTAATAAATGAATGCATAAAAAGCACAAATTTATCAGTTTATGATTAATATTTTTTTTTCACCATGTATAAAGCCTTCATTTATCCTTAAAAAATGTATTAAGCACTATGTCTTAATCATCACTAGTGTTAATGGCTCTGTTGTTGGTTGTGTGACATGTTTCTTGCATTTGTCCGGGCTATTTATGCTGTTAATGGTATTCAAAAGTCTTCAAGACTGGATTAAGAATACAGATGTTTGTATTGTCTCTGGTTTAAAAAACAGGGGGTCTGAAATGACCTATAAGCAGAATTATATGTAAACTAAAATTATAAGATAGAGTAAATCTATGACATACTGCAAATGAATGAATTGCTGACTAATACCTAAATTGTGATACAAATTTGAGAAAAGTAAGTCTCCATACACAGCAGAGCAGTAGCTGTGTCGTACTTGACTGTGGGCTCTTTGGCAGAACCTTCATAGAGTCCCCCCACCCTCTGTGAGTGTGTGTGTGTAACTAAAGAACAGAGACTCCGACCACAGCAGCCCATGCATGCAGCCTTGTTCTCTCTCCCTCATCCCAGTATGCCATCCCCAGTGGTCCCCGTCATTCTGCCCAAAAGCCCACCAGCAGGACCAGTCGAGCCATCCACCCTTCAGCCATCCTGTGCTCCGTCACCCTGGCGTCGCATGACATTCTTTCCCACAGGCAGCCACATAGTTCCAGCGTCTCCTCATGCGAGGGGGCCTGGGACCCTGCAACAGGCGGGGGGCACTTCAAAGGCCGGCCGGCCCACAGCTGCAGCCTGTCGCTCCAGCAGCCAGCTCCAGTTTGTAATCATTATTAAAGGCTTGACCTCGGAGGCATCTCTGCCGCTGTTCACACCCCCTTCCCACCCCTGATAACGCTGCACGGGGCTCCTCTCAAGGCGACTCCAGTTACCCATCAGTTGAGTAGACTGAGAGCGAAGTGGCTGAGGCATTGTTTCATGCCATTGTGATGGGCAAATTGAGGCATTACTTGACCACTGCGGACCCTGTCTTTTTGGCTTCATTACAAAGCACCTGTGTCATCAGTATGAGGGAAGCTTCAGGGGTGCGGGACAACAGTGTGCTGCTGTCTTAACATGTCTGCTGCTTATAAAAGAGGAGTGTACAGTTAATAAAAGTCACAGCTAATTTCCCTCAGTCTGATTTACACACGTAACATGTCCATGCAAAAAGGTTACAAACACAACTGTGTACTACCATCATATTAGAAATTCATCAGTGCCACTTTAGTACAAACACTGGCAGAGAGATTTGACTTGGTTATTATGATTTTTTTTTACTTGTTTTAGATATAGATATTAAATTGTTTTGACAAACTGATAAACAAATGTAGGCAAATATTAAAATAGGAATGCATACTTAAAAAAAATTCTGCTCTTTGACTGTCCAAGTTCTTGCTTTTATTTTAATATAAGATTTTTCATAGAATGCAAAAAGTGAAAACCAAACAAAACAAAAAAAGGTACTTGTGCTCGAGTGCCCACCAAATACAAAGACCTTCTATACTTTACTACACAAATGGCACAAATGTCAAAGTCGCTTCAACAGACATCAGCTCTATATTTGCACATGCAACAAATGAAACACAATTCCTGCAACAACATACAGGGCTGGGAGATATGGCCTATACATGATTTTTTTTCACACCAAGCCATTCACACTTTAAATTTGAGCTGCACTGGAGAGTTTTCCATCAAAACTCCAAGTCAAAAATCTTTTATCTGCTTTAAGGGGTCATATTTTGCTTCATTTTAGGTTCATGTATTCATAGTTGATGACTGCTAGAAGAGTATTTTCACAAAACAAATCTTAAAAACTATGCACTTTTTATAAATAGAGTAGGGAAGAGCAATAATCTTCTCAGTCTGAGACCCTCTGTGATCATTGTCTCTTTAAGACTTCTTCCCCAACATGATTGGTTAATAGGTCATGTCTATGGTAACAGGTCAGGTTCGTGTTGTTTGGCACCAATTTGTCATAAATTCTGTATTCATTTTAACATGTAGTGATGCAGTGGGCTTACCATTGTAAACCAGTTAACTTTAGCTGACACTAAAACATTCTAAAAGCCACTAAGTAAGGAAAAAGACATTTAAGACAGCTGATGAGAGGAATAGGAAGAAGTCCAGATGCACACAGACTCAAATCATGCATATTTGGTTAATTGTTGGTTCTGCATGCTGGCCAGTGAAAAGCTTGTGACCAGTCCAGGGTGTACCCTGCTCTCATGTCAGTCCACCAGACCTCCAAAAGGATTGATGATATTTACTAAGTAGAATGGATGGAAGAATCAGTGAGTGTCAGGTAAAAAAATTAGGGCTTTTGTACCAAAAGTGTTTTTCACTACAGTTTCTATGGAGAAGATTCAGAGTGAGTGATTTAAGGTTAACAGCTAGCAGAATGTTTTTTTGTTTCAGTTTAAGAACACTGCTTAAACATCAGCATTGATTTCATTTTGTTTTCGGGGTCATCAAAGCAAAGACAAAGCCTCTCTGAACTCTTGATTTAATTGCTTAATGTGAAGAAAAGTTTACTGATTTTAATTGATTAATATTGTTAATCGATCAAGGCTAAAAGGATCTGCAGCCTTTAACAATACAATCTGAAGTGCAGTGAAGCAATTGTGTCAACATCTAAAGAGGCACTGAGCACAACGGTTTCTTACAGCTCATGTGAAATGATGTTTTGCAGCCTGGATTGTATCTTTAGATTTAGGAATCCTTTCAATGTACAGGTGTGTGAGTTACCCTTGTACTGCTGTCTTACTTTAGCAGCACTGCCAAAGGTTAGGGGTTGTCATTACCTTGTTAGCATTGTTTATGACACAGGATGCTTTTCATAGCATACGAGTAATTCAGTCATCTGAGATGCACCCTAATTCAATCAAATAGTATACATCTTGGCCTCAGCTTCTGTTTTTTCTTTCGTTTAACAAAGCTCAATCTTTAATGGCTACTTTGGTTGCCAAAAACAAAAAGGTTTACCAAAGAAAGAACAACTACAAGGAAGTCTACAGCCCATATCCTCATTGCTCAACAATCCTATATAGAACAGCTGGATCTATTGTGTTATATAGGTTGTAAACAACATTGTAAAAAAAAAAAAGGAGTTGTCCATTTCCGCTATGACATGAGTTCTCTGCACTGATAACAATCATCAGAAGCATAATGCAGAGTGCTGTCATGCTACGGTAATTCAAAAAATCTATGGCCAGATGTTAATATGCCAACAGCCAGGGTGCCCCCCTTTCCTTTTCTCATTAATTTCTTGTGCCCTTTCTTGATGTAATGCTCTTGAGTCATTCCAAAACAAGGACAACAGCAGGTGTCCAATAATGGCAGGCCTGCAAAATGAGTGGGAGGGGTCTTTACCAGGTGTGCAGTGATGGTAACAAACATGAAGCATGATAACCCTTCATTAAGGATTCCAACCTCTGTACGGCATCGGGCTGAGGCGGGGTTATGACCTGAAACTATCTATCTTTTTGAGGTGATCAATCTTCACATGAGTGTATTAGTTTCATTTGGCATTTCGGATGTGCATGATTTGAAAACTGACATTTTCTGAAGCTGAAGTTGAGTTTAGGGCACAGTCACTTAGGCTGTAAATCTACCCTGACACCTTTGTGCCAAATACACAAGTCTTTACAATTGCATCATTCACAAACTGAAGAATCATGTCAGTGCTAATGCAGAAGTGGCACACACATTTAAACCTTTCTGAGTGAGTTATGGTCAAAGATTTTAATGGAAAATTACATTTCAAGTCATCCATCACCGGGAGATTTAAATTGAAAGCTGTTTGCTATGAATGCCTTTGCTTGAACCAAAGAAACTCCTGACAAAATGTATTTGGCCTCTGTCTTTAATAAGGAAAAAAGAAAGACACAAAAACTCTGTATTGTTGTTACTGCAAGAAAAAGGATAACAATAACAAAACTTCCTAGTCTTGCTATTTTTCAGATCCATTTCACAAAATTCTCTCGCATTTAATCAGTATATCCATGAGCAGACATATTCCTTAAGAGGCTTTTCAAAATGTTTTGTATGTTGTGGTTCAGTTTGGAGTGTTAAAACTCCTGAGAAAACTCCATCAAAGTCCCCATAAAAAGTACAATATGATGGGTATTTACCTCTACATTCTAAATGTATGAAGGTGAGTGTACTTTGGATGCATGTGGCTGACATGCTATGAGCTTCTACACCAGCAGTGCATCCCAAGTTGCTTGTATAAATCAGAAACAGAATGATACTCATTGCTAATACACGTGCACATACAAAAATGTTGTTGGTAAATTGGCAGAAAAACAATCAGCATATAGTTAGAAAAAATAACGAGCCAAGAAAAATTGAAAAATGTATAAATATAGTAGAAAATATTTTGAATTGAATTTTGGAGATAAAAAAATATACACAATATGCAATACAATCATTAGGCAGGAAAAAGAACAACATTATGTAATGATATTTATAGAAGATGCAGTGAAGGAGCTGTACAGATGAGAAGTGACTGTTCATACATGACTGCCAGCTGATTGATGACCAGCTTTTCCAGACATGTATGTGCTTGGTGAAGCAGCAAGTAGTGCACATGCCTTACAGCAAAATGGTTGCTGATTTACAACCTGTTGGTCTTCTTTCTCCCTGTGGATGAGTGGGTTCTCATCAGGCACTCTGACTTCTTGCTACAGATCAAAAATGCTCATTAGGTTAACTGGTTGCTTCATGTTGCCCTTAAGTATGGGTGAGTGTATGAATCGTTGTCTATTTCTCTTTGCGGCCCTTGTTGTTTAGCTGGGATAGGCTGTTGCCCCCTTCCACCGAAAAGGGACGAGCAGTAGATAATGAATGAGTGAATTAATGGATGTTCCCGTCATCAACAACAGACGTTTCTTCATGTGATGCTGCACGGGCAAAGATGTCTCATGTTCTTTCAAACCATTTTGTCCTTGGTCTTCAGTCCTGAATGGACAAGTACAGGGCTTGCATTGAAATATCTGAAGTCCACAAGCAATATCTGCACACTTGTGTCAGTAGCATTAACAGTATACCCTGATAGCTACTGTTGATGGGAGCTAAAATTTCCTGGAAAATGCATGAATGTCATTTTGGACCCATTTCTGGAAGCCTGGGATTTTAATACAACAGTGCAATGTCATAAAATTCTTAAATGATGAGTAAAAACACACGATGGCATCCGACATATTATTTTAAATACTCTTTGGAACATGAAATGCCAGTTACATAAAATTTAGAAAACTGTGTCAGAAAACAACCTCACCAAGTCATTTTTGACTCCTGACATCCCAGAGCTAAAATCTCTTATGGAATATAAAAGAAAAGAATAGAATATCAATTACCATTGTAAATTTGGATGCAGCAATTTTTTGTTGTACCACCTGGGTGGCCCTCCATCTTGTTAAATTCTTACAAATCTGTTTCAAGACTGCACCAGCCTGCCATGAATCAACAGCATTATTCAACAAAGCTAGATTCTCTGCTAAAATTGTAGTGTTGCATTTCAGGTACTGGAAGACCATTAGCACGTCCACTCTCATCCCTTATATGACAGTAACACAAATCCTCTGCAAGAGTCAATGTCAATGCAAGACAAAGGAATAAGCCACAGTGAAATATTTGTTCTAATTTAAAAAAAAATTTGAATTGTATTTTATTATTTTTTAAATTTGTATTTATTTATGTTTCTTTTTAACCTGCTCCAGCCCACCTGCAGTACTTCTAGGGTCTGCAAGGAGCTGTCACACACACAAACAGCTTTCAGACTTGAATCATTTTGTTTGCTTTTGCCGCATGTGTCAGCTTCAGCAATGCTGCTACCTTGGTGTGTCTCCCTGCTGTCACAGTTCTCACAGCCACAATAAACCTCCTCACAAGAAATCGGATTCATTTCATATTTGGGAGCATTCTGATGGACATGAGAAGTTTCCCCACAGATGAGGACAACTAAAGCTTCAGGGACACAGTTGAAAAGCAGTTGAATGGTTCACTACCAGCTGTAGTGAGGTAAATTTGACTCAGTTTGTCATTTCCTGTCTGTTTTGGCCCAGATTTTTGGTACGGGAGACACACCTGAGACACACTGCTAGCACTCTCAGTTTGAAAGGTCTGACTTGATAACATGCTAATTAAAATGATAACAAGTACTGCTGCTGCCTTGCAAGTAAAAACTAGCCTATCCAGTGTAAAACGGGCCTTTGGAAAGCACTCCCATTCAAAGGACATGTCCAGTGGTCGATCTAGATGTGACTAAGTGGAACACTGAAAGCCACATTATACTGGACTGCCAGTTGCAGTCTTATTTTAGCACTATTTTGAAGAGTGCTTCTAATAAAAATGAGCAACAGATGAGACTAAAAAAAAAAAAAAGATGGATAAAGATAAATATTTATTATAGCAGCATTTCTTCTTCATATCTTGTTTTTCGTGAACCCGGAAATAAAGACGAGCAAAGACTTGTCTTAGATTTCTGAAAATATCATGCACATTCTGTGAAGGGAGTAGGATTGTAGCTGGAGGGTTCAAGCCCAGCTAAGGTTGACATGTATCAATGTGACCTTGGGTACGACAGAGTGATTTTGATTAGCTTATACTGAAGAACAACTCACATAGAAACTTCAAATATTTATGAGTGAATGCAGGTTTGAATTGGTAGCTGTGACCTGGGAAGTAGGAACACTTGGAGTGGTCAGAAAGACGAGAAAAGTGCCATTTTACAACTATGATAAGAGACACACTTTTTATACAAATACTCAGTACAGTTGATTTAATGTTGGATCTCCATGAACACTAGATTGATTGACCCCCCCCCCCCCAATCTGAGAATTAATATTGTAACTTTGGTTACCACCTTTTTTTTTTAAATTGCCAAATCTTTGTTTGATTTCCATGGCAACAATCACAATAATGCAGTGTGCCAGCTATAATATACATGATGGCTTCAAAACCTTGATAATCTGCTTGTGGGATCCAATTATTTTAACAGAGATGAAGAAAATTGCAATAAAACTTACAAGACGAGATAAAGCATTCAGCTGTGTTTACTCTAAATGATGTCTCGTCAATAATCACAATTATCACTGAATATGATCTGCTTAGGCAGAATATCTATTTTTGTGTGTGAACAATGTGAAGCCTGTTCAAGGTTTCCATGTCTGATAATTTATGTCCTGTTTCATCTCGTGGAATACTGAGGACGTACTTTGAAACAATGGAACATCCAAACACATATCACCTCGTGAAAACATTATACAGAAATCCCCTCTTATATTAGGTGTCTGACATTCAGTGTTTGTTTTTATTTTCTCAGCTGGCATGTTCATAGAGACACTTTCCATCACTCAAGCACACTATTTTAATTATCACAACAGGTAAGATAAAAGCTTGTGGTGGTAATCGAATGCAACCTAAGCCATCTTTCTTATTTTGCGTAACACCACATGCTCACTCACAGTTTACTAAGCAGAGGTGTGGCTACAAACACCGTGTGTGGCTGAAAGTTGGTGAGTGGAATCTATCCAAAGCTCAAGAGCTGACAACTCCAAACAGATGGGAAAGCCCCTCTGTCCTGTCAGCCTGCACGCTCCGTCCACCTTCCCACTTTTGTTTTGTTGATTTGTTTATTTTTGGTTTCTATACAATCGAGAGCCTCTTGAGCTCAGAGTGTGGAGAGACCTAGACATAATATGATGGTGGCAACGGATGAGAGGGACAGCATGGAGCGGGACCTCCCATGCGAGCTGCAGGGGGCCTGCTCGAGCTGGATGCCAGGAATGGCTTGGGGGTCCCAGCGGCACGAGCCTCCGACACTTAACAAGCGCCTTGCAGTTGTCCCTTGCCTTGACCCTGTCTCGTCTTAAGACACATTTGGAGCTTAGATAGGGGAAAGCCTCAGGGACATGATCAATTACACTTCGTCATATGATAAGAATATCTAACAGGAGTATTTTATAACAACTTTTCCATTACATCTGTGGGCAGATTTTAAGTGTAGCGAAATATGTCATTTAGCCATGCTGTCATGTTTGCTGTCAATTTTATTCAGATACAGGCTGAATCAGTCATTTGAAAGACTAAAACTAAACTTCTTTTTTACAAGTAATAAGACACACTCATATATTTTGAAAAGTTTTTAAAGAATGAATTAAACACACACACACATAATATATATATATATATATATATATATATTTAATATAATCTATTCTCTCTCTCTCCCTCTCTGTGTGTGAATATATATATATATATATATATATATGTATATATATATATATATATATATATATATACACACACACACATATATATATATATATATATATATATATATATATATATATATATATATATATATATATATCTACACACACACACATAAATATATATATATATATATATATATACACACATATATATACATATATATGACAATAGATTTTAACACATAAAGGTTTCCTCAGACATCATATCTGCATTCAGGCATAAAATAAGTGCATAGGTCCATCATCTGATTCCTCTTAACTCTGTTCAGTTTAATTTTATCGTCACAATAGACATGTCCTGTCACATTGGCCACCTTAACTCAATGTTTAATTCATCAGTGTAATGTGTGTAAACTTCATTATGATGAATAAGGATTTCAGGATAGGAATGTTGATGAAAACTTTCATCAATGAATAATTACATGCCCCAGATTACACTGTAGAGCACAATAGTTGCATGAAAGTACAACTATTATAAAAAGCTTGGGCTTTTACTTTAGGAAACCATACCTTAACAGTAAGGCCCAGGACACATTCAAAACATCACAGTGCAGGAATGAGAGCTTCCAGCTCTGATTCCACATGCTCACCTGATCTTTGTAAGACTTTCTCCTTCTTGTGACCAAATAAAGTTTGACTGTACTGTGCACAAGTGCTCAATGTATTGTTCAGTCAAGCAAACTCCACAAATACCATGACTGATATAAATGCTTTTAGGCAGAACACTGCCACTGATTCCCAACAACCATCAACATAATCGTTTGTCATTGTTTTGAATGTGTTATTTAACAAAAAATTCTAGCAACAGATTTGACACTCTCTGTGCTAAAAAAAAGTTTGAGGGACAATGAAGAAAGTAATCCAAAAAAGATTCTTATTTATATAATATGTGCCAGATCATTACAAAAGTTAGATAACAACCCTCAAACTGCAGTTGTCGATGGATTTTTATGCCATTAGTAATATCATGGGCTGCATGGTGGTGCAGCAGGTAGTGATCATGCCTCAGAGTGGGAAGTTTGTTGGTTCAACTCCCCCATTTGTTCAGGACTTTTCTGGATGGAGTTTGCATGTTCTTGCCATGCATGCATGATTTTTTTTTCCCCTGATGATCAAGCTTTCTCCCTAAACAAAAACATGCTTGCTGGGTTAACTAGGGGCTCTAAATTGCCCGTAAGCGTGAACGTGTGTGTACCATTGAACACTCACTGTGCGATTGTGTAGTCACTAGTGCATGATGTACCTAGCGTCTTGCCTATTGTCAACCAGGACAGGCCTCAGCCTACTGTGACTCTGAAAAGGCACAAGTGGCTAAAATAATAAACGTATGGATAGATGGAAATCTTGTCATGACTTGCCTGACTGCCATGGGAAGTGGATAGCACTGGTAAAACCATGACTAACACTGCTGTTCAGGTTTTTGTAGTTGACTTGCCTTTCTCTCTCTGGGCCTCACCTCTAGAGAAAGGGATTTCTATCATTCAGTTTGGAGAATGTCTTAGCTTAGGGCCTCTTGTTACAAGACCTTACAGACTTAACTTGGTGAGTAACAAGGACACATTCCCTGGCTTCCCTGTCCACGGGGAGGCTGTGGCTCATGAATGTAAATCAGAAATGTAGGCTGAAACCCCTTTAGAGAGTAGAAAAGGGTGCTTGTTAAGAATTTGTCTCAAAAGAAAGAAGAAAAAAGAAAAAAAGGACAATTTGGGCAGTTTTATGGTAAGTCATTTTCAGCACAATCCTTCATAAAGGCAAGACATTAAAATCAAGACTTTATTAAGCAGCACTTAAAATAAAGAAATCTACTCACTGGCACTGAGCTCATTATCTGACACTGATAAAGTCAAAAGGAATGTAAAGCAAACGAGGCATGACTAACACAAGTGTTTTTATTTTAAAATGTTTTAAAGCTATAAAATATCAGGCTGATTCAAGCCCCAGCCTGACAGGCTTATGGCGTCATAAATGTTTCCACATTCATAGTGAAAAGAGGAAGGGACATGCTTTGCTAATGTTTTTACAGCTTTAGTTTTATCGGTTGCCAAAATCATCATTCGGTATCCTTTTTTTTACTGAGTTTTTGCTGCAGGGAAATTCTGGAGACCTCAGGTAAAAATATAAAGTTTATGATAGCTGAACATAAAACCAGATTAAAGTCACGAAGCAGGCATGACAAAATAACAGCTGTTCGTACAGATCGCTTGAGTTCAAGGACCGCAAGTTTTAGTTTGTCACATGCTTTAAAGCAAACATTTTCTTAAGCTATTAAGAAAATGATACCAGTAATCTATGCTGTTGACATGGTTGTCTTTGTATCTAAATGCCCACTACATTGATGTTTCTAAAAGCTGAGCCATTAAGAATAAACACTCCACATACCAGGCAGTTAATGTGGTGGAAATTTGCCAAGTGTGGATTCCATGCAAACTGAGCCGCCTCGTCCAGTATTGGCCAGGGAATACACAAAATGCCCCACATGCATTATGCGACACTGACTTGTGCTTTGGAAAACGTGGCTTTTAATGTTTCCCTAATTGGGGGGCATTAATCAATTGTGCTCCATCAGCAGAGGCTAAGAGGGCCTGTAAGCATCTGCCCACTATCCAGCTCCCTGACCCAAGACCAGCTGGCTCCCAACCCACGCTCTCCTGCAAGAAATCACTTTTGACTCTATCCATCAAAGCAACATTAATATTCTGTCTCAAGCAGCCCACTACTTGGACTGTGTTTGTGTTCCTAATTACCTCGGGCCGTGCCAGAAGAAAGTGACCACAGAAGGCAGAGACACTGTATCAACTCTCTCTCTGTGTCACTTATCATACATTTATACTCCATCAGGGACCGGTCTCTCTTTCAGGCTTGTCCGCTTTGGGTCGTGCATTCCACCTACAAAGGACACAGGGGTATCAGAAATCGGGGACAATGGCAACAACTGCACATCTAATTTAGTTCCATGTTTATCTCAAGTTTGTAATCAGATCCGTGGCACAATGCAGGGGGCCACAATGGAATGGTGATCAGGGAGCTATTGTTTTTCAAGCTAATTAGCCTCTGACCATACCTCTGAATCCTCTAAGGAGTACAATGGCGGAGTTAAATGTAGCTAAAAGTGGCATACGTCCCTGGTACCATTAAAACAAGCCTTACAAGTCAATGGTATTTGGGAATGTGTTATATGATGGCCTAGTTCCCCTGCTCATTACATTGCTCTGTTGAACATAGCCGAGGACTTTGGGAGCCCATTGACCACACAGCAGTTGTTTTTGCTCTAATGTGGTCCATTTATCTGTTGTGCTGCCAACTCACATTTGAGTGCCCACAATCAACAATGAAACTAAGCTCAAGAGATTTAATCTCAAAGTCCTGTGACAACATTTAAGTTAAAAAATAATACATCCTCTGAACATCTTAAATTCTGCATTTAATGGAAACATTTAAAGTTTAAATATTATATCAAAACCTAGTGGTGCTTTGCAAGGGTATATACTCACCCCCCTTTTACACATTATGAAGCTAGTCTGTGATCCTGACATGTGAAAGTCAGATGAGGACAGGACGTTGAGAGGATTGATTGTGAAATATGTGGAACTTAAGGGAAGCGAGTGTTCAATTGCATCATCTTTTTATGTTTAAAGTGTAATCCTTTCACTTAACTGAAAAGCTTTTTTTTTCTCCTGGTTGATCAACATGAAGGCAATCATTATCACAAAGCATTTAGTCATAGATTGTGATATAAAAAAAATAAGGATGGCAGGCAGATACAGGCTTGAAATATGAAATGTAAAATTGTACAGTCTTTTTGTAATGGAGCCACAAGCTGTGATTCTTAGCAATGCTAAAAACACCTTAAAATAGTTACAAAACTCAACCTTAAAAACATATTTAACTAAAAAATTCAAAGTGTTCCTTATTTTGTATCCTTATATGTATTTCTGTTGATTTTAAAAAGACAAAGTCAAAGTAAATTAATTATCATAATGTTTTAAGAAGGGTGCATAGACAATCCTTCAATGCATTTAAAACTCTCTGAGGAAATTTAACAATAGTAAGTAATTTTAAAGTGCAGTTTTTTAATACAAAGAAAAGGTTTACAAAGTGCTCTGATAGAACACACAAACAGACCGAAGAACAAAGCACAGAAGAAACAAACCAAAGAAAGTAAAATTTCAACTCATAACCTAAAGAACCCAAACAAAGTTACCCAAGTCAGTTATAAAAGCGAGCCATACAACAGAGGACATCAGAGAACAGGGATTGCACCTCCAGCAACACAACATTAGATCAGGAGGGCCAATGACAAAAGCTTTGTAAAAGTGCATGTAAATGAAGATAACAAAATGCAATAAAAATTAAATGTAATAAAATAAAATAAAAAAAAATCATAAATTAAAACTGCTCTAAAACAAAGGGGTAAAAGCATAAAGCTCTTCCATAAAATAAAGAGCTTTATGCTCTATTGTAAAGTGTATTGCGATAACACTTGTTATGAATTGGCGCTATACAAATAAAGATTGATTGATTGATTGAACAGTGGGTTTAAAAGATCTAGTGCAGAAGAAATACAAATAGCACAGTATAGAAATAAATAGAGAGATATTAAAAGCAATAGAATGAACAAAAATGTATATAACTGTCAGACCAAAAAAACATACAGGAGATTTGAATAGTCTTAAACAATCGCTAGTCCATACTCTTACATTTAATCTGCACATTTAGAAAGAAACCACGCAATAATAGAAAGTAAAACTGAAATAAGAGGACAGTATGGCTTAAAAGAAAGCCCATGAAAATATCCAACTTCATATATTTCAAACTAAACTTACAAATTACACTGTGTATTCTTTCATTTTTCCTATAAAAAATGGGGATCTTTTTGACAGTTTGATTACTTACCTTTTTTCCTCAGGTTATGCAGTATGGAAAACTATTCTGTATTGCATTCTTTTCACCTTTTTAATAAAGAAACATGTGAATTTCTATTCACCCTAGCTATACTGCTCATGATTTAACATAATTTCACAATATTTAAACATATGTGATGTAATACTGAAATTGAAGTTTCTAAACAATAAACTTTCTTTAATCATTCAGTTGAATTTTTCTTTGTCACAAGGTCTTTTATCCACTGTTTTTGCACCACAGCTTTAGATCTTTTTTTTTTAAGCTTAACATTAATTATTTTTTATTTAACTTTTTTACATTTCCATCTTAGAATGGTAAAGAGTCAGACACCTTGAAGAATGTTAAGGGAGCGCAGGGGACGGCATGTAATAAAGAAGTGTAGGAGTAAGATTTAAACCAGGGTAACCTGATGGAAAGCTGCCTTCGCACACTGGCTGCTCTGACATCAGCACCCTGGATTTGTTGATGTGCCACATCATCAAGTTAACAGAACCACCTTCAGCCAAGACTTAACTGGGGTACAGGTGTCTATTCCCCTCACAATAATCTGCATACACTTGCAGGGACTCGTTTGTTTTGTTTAAATTGAGATCCGACAACAGTACTCACATTTTGTTCATTTGTACATTTTTGGTTAGTTCTCTGAGACTTTACAAGAATACATTGCATATTTGTATTTTTTGATAATTTTAACGATAGTTTGGATCCTTTTGTAAACTCCTAATGGTTACAGTCTGTCAGTAGTGAACTGTCATTCAACGTGGGGGTCTGGAGGTTTGATCCCAGCTCCTGCAGTCACTGAATGGTCATTGCAAATGTCAATCTTAAAGGAGTACTTCACCCAAAGAATGATATGCCTTCATTTTCTACTCACCCTCATGCTGAGCAACACTCTGGAGCACTGTTTTGATGTCTCAAATGCAGCCGGAGATCCGGGGGGATTTTCGCTGTCAACAAACTTCCATCTAACTGGGGACAATAATAATTATTTAATAATAATTAATTCAATAATAATTAATTATTATAATTAATTATTATAATGACTCCATAATTAATTCGAAACGAGGTCATTTAGTACACTTTTCGAGCCTAAACAGTGCTATATCGTACTTCCGCAGTGCATGTCTACGCGCGCTCCCTGAACTATGGAAGCCGCAGCAGACGTTTCAGACGCTATGCTTTCAGGGACTATCAGAAGAAGCGTGCGAAGAGAAGAAGTTCCGCTGTTTACACTCTGCTGTTAGTGACCCAGCTGTGGATAATCATCAGCGCGTTGCCGTGGCTTGGTCACTGTGCTTTCCATAGTTCAGGGAGCGCTGCGAGACGGCACCGCGGAAGTACGATATAGCACTGTTTAGGCTCGAAAAATGTACTAAATGACTTCTCGCTTCAAGTTAATTATGGACGTTACCCACACCAGGACACTTGATTACAGCGGACGAAAGCAGTATGAAGGAAAATAGGCACGTTTTTGTGGACTTTTATGGACCTTTTTCTTTCGGGCGCCATTGTCCCCTGTTAGATGGAAGTTTGTTGACAGCGAAAATCCCCCCGGATCTCCAGCTGCATTTGAGACATCAAAAAAGTGCTCCAGAGTGTTGATCAGCATGAGGGTGAGTAAGACATATCATTCTTTGGGTGAAGTACTCCTTTAACAATCGCTATGTGAATTTGGTGTTAATGTTCCATGTGCCACTGATGGAGTAAAGAGGCATTGAATTCCCAGATTACAGTAAAGTCCATTTACAAATTCTTCTTCCTCAGTTATACCTGTCTATTTTGTATATGTGTATCTATTTGTATATCATGTCAGAGACTGTATTTTGCCTTAACTCAGGTTCATGCTGTATATACCTTTTAATGACTGCTAGAGTATGTTGATAAAACAATGGTTAAATGGCACGATGGTAAGTCATTGGGCTCTTTTATGGGCTCTTTAACTTCTGTATTCTTATTTTATTTTTATGTTTTTCCTTCTTCTTCTTCTTCTTCTTCTTCTTCTTCTTCTTATTATTATTATTATTATTATTATTATTATTATTATTATTATTATTATTATTATTATCATCATCATTATTATTATTCAATTTTAAAAAAAACTAATAAAGACTTAAAGCACCAATTTGTTTACTGAAGAATTGTATATAACTTCAAGGAGATCACATATATATATAACTTGGTGAATTTAATGCAGTATTTTTCCACCTCCCCATTGAAAAACAGCCAGTACATCTTACTTATTGGTCCTAGCTGTTGATTTAAACACTCAGCACCCAGGGTGGGAAATGTTACAGCCAGAGAAAGCAAGAGTTCCAAAGCAGCCTTGTGGATACAACCTCTGACCTAAGAGCATTACCCCCTGACCTGTAACAGGTGGAGACAGTGTCTCTCCAGCCAGTCAGACAAAGTGTCAGTGACTTTCGAGCATCTACTCCCAGCTCTTTGGACAAATATTATCGTTTTGCTGAGGGCAATTCAGACAAACACGGTGTAGACTACATGTGAGGTCTGATAGCACATGTTGTTGGGGGGGTAAATGCTGTGTCTGGAAGTGTAGGAGGGGTCTTGGGTAGGTGACTGAATGAGGAAAACAAACCAAACACCTGTTAATAACCTACAAATTTCTCAGAGACTGGGATTTGATGATAAATGAGATTTAAAGGCAAAGCAGAAATGACGCTTGATTTCTCCAAAACTCTTTTCACCCAGGTGTGAAATGTGACTCATTTTTGCTGATGAAAGTACAATAATTTTAAAAATCATCAGGCCTCCTGTCTCTTTTACTGTTGCTATGTATAATTTCCTTGTAATAGTTCGGGGAAGATTCATTTCCCCTTAGAAAAGAGTACAGCAAAGCAGTTCACTGTGGGTGGCTTGATATAATTTACATGAGTCAATATATTCAATATAGTCATAGCCATCCCACCACAAATAGTGACAGGTCGGAAATGTTCTTAAAAAGATTCCTAAATATCACACTAATTAAAATGAAATATCTATGTGTATGCTAATGTAGACCAATGTGTAATTATGTAAGCTTGAAATAATTTGACATCAGCCCTTTGTTAATATTCAGTATACCTAATGAACATTGAAAATTGGTGTTGTATCTTAAAGCACTTCTTTTGCATTAATTAGAATTTTTATTAATAATTCATTCATTTTTGTTGTCTAAGTAAAGTAAGATGACACATTTATATCACACATTTCTTTCATCAGAAAGGGGTTAAAGAAAGTTCAGAAGGAAAGTCCATTTGAATTTCTCTATGTGTAACATTTTTGCCTGATTGACTGTGTGACCTCTTAAGTCACTGTGGTTCTGATCACAGAGCTGAGCAGGCAACAGGATATGAAAACTGTGTCCATTCAGCAGACTGACAAACAAGTATGTGGTTTTTACTTATCACTCGGTCTGCAGGTAAAACTTTAATAGTTAAAAAGTTACAAAATACTGTATAAAAGTTTTGATCTTAGGTCACATGCACCAACTTTATAACAGAGGTCAACTTAACTGCTTTGGCTTCTTTAATATTTACTGGTTGTGTTAATTTGACTTTTTAATTTAGCTGTGCATGGTGTAGAAATGCATTGTTATATAAAGTTTTATTCAAAACTACACTATTTTTATAGTATATTTGCATTTGAATAAGTAAAACAATTAGCAAGAGTCCCTTCCTTACAAGCTTACTTCAAATTATTAAAAATAAAAAAAGTTTTTAAACTTTTAAATGAGAAGTTCGGCAGCAACAACATTTCTATCTCAGTTTCTGTCAGTGTTGGCTCTTTTGTCAAAAAGTCAGTTTTAGTGGTACTGATTTTCATGTAAATACATAAAATCTCACTTAAGAATAAAAAACATACAAACATATATACAAAACTATATGCTAGGTTTATATGTTTACATATAAACATATAAACCATAGCCCCTAACCCATATTTTCTGAAGTTATTAGGATTGGGTCGCTATGATTTGTACAGTGGCCTTTACAGACAGTTATGAGTCTTATAAACCCTGCATCCCAGCAGACAAAAAAATCTGTCAGTCTGGTCCTAACAATTATTCCTTTTCAAATCTTTGTGGCTTTGTGTCACAAAGACAGCATACTGTTATTTATTTATATATATATAGATAGAGGGGCCGAGGAGGCATTGAGTGGTCTGTTGGCTCCAGCCCAAATAGACAATCTTTGATCTGCAACTGTGCTGTTCTTGGGGCCAGACAGCTTCATGGGCCCATTGAGGGCAGGAGGCCAGCGATGCTCCCCCCACAGAAAGGTGTCGGCAATCTCCCTCTGGTCTGTCCTCATCTCGGGGAGAATGCACACAAGTGGTCCTCCGAGACTCTCCCTGACGTGGCTCGCTGTGGCAAACGAGTTTTAATGGAGAGGTCAGGGAGAGTTCCTGACCAATGGGGCCAAGGGCCAGGTGGCACATCACAGTGTCCCTATGCGCAGCTATCCCTAGAATGCGACACAGTGGCGTCGGCAAGTTTGCCTCTGATCAACAATGGGAGGGCTGGACTTGATAGCATCGCCAAATGCTAGGGGGTCTGTGGCACAGCACGGCAATGCCAACTCAGTCAGGCATTTGTGTTTCTGAAGTAAAATAATGCAGAATGTTAGAACATGTTTCCACAAAGAGCAAAAATAACCAAACAAGTGGCATAAGTCATTGTTAACTCAAATCTAAACTTACAAAATGTAAGCTACTTGGTTGTTGTGTGCGGTTAGTTAAAATATTGTCCATTAGTTAGATTTAATTTGCATTGCCTTAGTAAGCTATCAGTGCCCCAAGAGTAGTTATTCCTCCTTAAAATCTGGATTGTTCCCATAAAACAAATCAAACACTACTAGACCCAAGAATCTTCAAAACATCACAATCAAGCATGTGTAGCTCAAAATATGTTCCCAAATGAAAATGTTTATGACTTATCCAGTTATAATATGTCATTTATTATCCAAAAAATGTTGCCCTACTTTAAGCTTTCCCTTCACACTACACACATTTATAACAGGACAAAACACAGAGAGCAATGAAGAAGGGATGACTATTTTCCTGGCCCTACTACCTCTTTCAATCTATCAATCAATCAATCAATCAAACTTTATTTTATAACACTTTTTACACCTAAAATGTGGCACAAATGATGTACATTCATGTACACAAGCAGAGGCCAAACTTGGAAAAAATCATACTTCAAAATCAACCACTTCTTAACTATCATCCAGTATACTGTTATAAGGATCTTACTTGAGGAAAACTCCTTATTAAAAGCCTCATAGCTGTAAATCCTGGCCATCCAGCTAATGAAAATTAACCCTCTACCAAAAGTATGCCTTGTATACAATACACATTTCTGTTTTTTTTCTACTAATGTGTAATTATATGCACTGTTTCTTCCCAAATAAGTATTTTTCTATTTTGAAACAAACATTTAGTTTTCTTATCTTAAATGTGTTTTAAGGTTTAAAAGAGAGATAAATTAATACTTTATGACAACAGCAGCAACAACAACAACAAATCCTTAAAGTTTGTGTACATTTAAAAGAGGTTGTCAAAATATTTTTTGCAAGACATGGAAAGCTATAAACTCAAAATCACTGATCTTTTTTTTTTTAAAATAAATAACAACTTATGATAGCTTAACATTAATTGGACTTGGTCAAGGGGGGATAACTGATCAACTATGACTTATAAAGGTGAATCCATTTTTTTATAAAGTAAAAAACTAAACAATAAAACACATCCAAAATGTAATTATATATTTTCAATAAAGCACTTAATTTGTCCGCAACTCAATTTGGCACAAAGGTGCAATTAAAGGGAACTTAGGACGAGATCGGGACGTAAACAAATATGGGGGGAAAATGACAGCACAAATTTCACTTAAAAGTAAATATTAATGCTTTCGTGAATAGGGTCCACAATTTAATATTGAACTTATGCATGAATGTTTTTATGAAAAAACATGGATTTAGGCATGCATTTGTGAATAGATCTCAGTACACATATACACCATATGTTAATTAAGATGTTCAAGGCATCACTACAGATGAATCATTAATAATGTTCATGATGCCCATCATTTTAAAACAAAATAATTGTTTGCTTCATCTGAAGGTCTACAAACACAATTATGTCACAAAAAGTAATGCTGAAATAATCGACACACTGAATTCATCAGTTTTATCTGTTTTTTTGTATTTGTTTGTCCTGTGCCTCTTGCTGTAAACTCACATATAAAACAATCATTAAAACATAATAAACTCCTGAATCATGTTTACTTCAACACCTGAGTTAATACTGTATATTAAGTCATAAATAAGGTCATGTATGACAAACTGAATTTTTTTAATACATTTCTGAATTCGAGATAATTTCATGCATATGCCTTGACAATTTGTGGATTATGCACTACAGTGTTAAGAAGTTGACATCAAAAAAATACATAAATGTTAAAAATAAACTGTCAGATATAGCTACATTTGATATTTTTTTAACAGAAATGTATCCCAGTGTACTGCAAAGAAAAAAAGCCAACATCTCTTTATTAAGGAGCCATGGTAAAACAAGTACTCTGTGTGCATGGCAATAAAACAATACTGCAAAAGTACTATACAGATACAAAAGTAAGTTTGTTGTAAACAACCACTGATATGTAAGAAGTTTAAAATAATTAGAGCCACGGGTAATTAAGTAAAAAAGAGAAGTTCGGGAGTGTGCTGAATTTTCAGTTTCAAGAGACAAGTGCCGTTCTGAGGTCTTGATGATGGGAGGCCAGTATAAATTTATAGCAGGATGCAGTCGATATGGATATGTTTTATCATGGAGAAGAAAGTCACACAAGAACAAAATAAAAAATAAAAATCAGTTTACTTTGAAAGCTTATCTAAGTACAGAGACTCAAAGCTGAGAAATAGTGCACAGGGATGTCAGTGCTCCATGAAACAAGCCTTTGTTGCTGTTAGGAGTGATTCAGTAATGCCATCTACTGGTTACATATTGTTCCAGTCTTTAAAGAAATGACCATGGATCCAAACAAAAAGCTTATAAACTCAATGTAGTCTTTAGTTTGTTCTTATTTTCTTCCTTCGGGCTGATTAAGATTCACCTGTCAACAGAACAGGCATCATCTTACACATTAGAGACTCTCAGTGTTGCTCTTTCAGTCATTTATCTCCACTTTAATAGAGCTCAGTCCCTTCTGGAGAGGAGGACAGGGACTAATTAAGGCGGCGTATGGCCCACAAAGTGGCTCTGTCATCTAGTGGCCATTGAAGAGAACAAACAGTCCCTTGCCACTCTCAGCTGTTCAGAAGATATTTGAAAAAACATTTTGAAACACCAGCTGTCTTGTGGTTTTCAGTGCACAATCCTCTAAAACCAAAAGCCTTGCAGTGTAGCAGCTTATCTGTCTGCCTCCAGTCAGAAGATAATTTAACCAGAGCCCATTGTTGTGAACAGCCCAATAAAAGCATTGTGCATGACGGTGTCCACATTGATATGCAACAAAATAGCCTGTTAATGACCTGTTACTTTGTGTATTCTAAGCACAAGGACCCTCCTGGATACATTTTAACCCAGCTGAGCCAAACAGTGATCACTGAAACCCTAAAAGAAACTGCAGTGTTCTCGGACAATGCTATCTCAGTTAACGATGGCTAGTTAGCATCATATAAACCCACAATGGCTTTATTTACGTATGAAAAGGATATATGTAAGCACAGATCCTTATTTCAAATTGCTCCCTAAACAGAACTGATGATGATAAAAAAAAACGTGCAAGGATGGATGAGATTACATGCTACGTAGGTCCAAAGAATCCTCTGTTGTTGCTTATTAACATAATGTCCATTGAAACTGAAAACCATGTTGATCGCACACCATTTCTACCTTCTCTTTGTCAATCTGTCTAATTAAAGCACAAGCCAGACAATGATTTCTCTTTCATGGAATCTTCAAACACCAGCTTCATGCTTCCCTTCCAGAAGGACAAGACAAGGTGTTTCTTCTTCCTTCTGAAAATGTAATTCTGTGTTTACACATCTGTGTACATTATCACTTTGAATTACAGACAACAGCTCTTTCTGTAAAAATAGCAGTGAATTCAACTCCTCGTTCTGGAACTATCATTTGTGGGGAAGAAGAGGTTGGTGCTCAGCAATATCTGGTTTCAATTGAGCAAACATTTGTAATTTGTGTAAACAGACGTGTAGCCTGATTTTACATCTGCAGTGTTTATTAAGAAATGCAAACCTCCCCACAGGCTAATTCTATATCCATTTATTTCGAGGTGGAGTGTTCATTTGCACAATGTGTGCATATGAAACACTCAGTGATGTGGTAATAATCCCCAGAAACAGGGCTGTTATTCTCTGAATTTAGGCTCAATCTTCATCACAGGGTAAAATCATCAAACTCCTCATCTATTGAAACATTGTATCTCATTTGAAGCAGAGGATGATTTTACAAAAGCAAACAGAAAGGGTCATTATCTTAAGAAGCCTCCTTACTTGTTTGTTTAAAAAGATACAGCTTGTACCGCTTGGAAAAAAGGTAATAATTTTTGAAGTTCTCATAAGTCCTTTCAATGAATTTAAGCTTGACCCAAATGACCCATGAAAAAAAAAATCAGATTTCTTAATCCATGAAGTTACCTCCCTGAAAAATTTCACTCAGGTACTAAATAGCACACATATAAACCCCCCAGTTTCAGCACTGCTCAGATCAGGCTCTTTTAGAACAACTTGCTGTGATCTGTGCCTTAGCATGTCTCTTTCACGAAATGCTTAGATATAATGTTCTGGTACTGTGCTCTTCTGTTTACTGTGTATGTTTCACAGGCATGTCTGGAAACGTTAGTTCCACTAGAGCTGCCTGTTTGCTGAACAGATGCCTGGTTTAGGGAATGCCTACCATCCAGTATTGGTTCTGTGGTTAGATCATGGACTCATACTGTATTTCTTAGAAAAACAAACAAACAGGGGTGCTGGTTTGGAGGAGTGGTTAGCAACCATGCACGTCCCATATACATACTTCTGCCGGTCCGGGTTCGAATCCAGCCTGTGACCACTTTGCAGAGTGTCTTCCCCTACTCTCTCACCCCCTTTCACAAGCTCATCCACTATCTCTCTCCTATCAAGAAAGGCACAAAATGCCCAAAAAATACATTAAAAAAACAAAAACAAAAACAAAAAAACAAACATACTGCCAAGGACATAAACTTTCAGATGCTTATTTCTAAAAAGATATCTGATGGGAAATTATTATGGAGGTGCATAACATTAGCAGGTTTCAAAAGAAGCCAAGAAAATGGTCCCAGAGTAAGTATTTATATTTGATTGCATCCACACTACCAAGTGTTGTTTTTACTCTTTAAGTGTGACTACTGACTCTTCCTGGAGTAAAAAAAAAACAAGACTTTGTAACACATAGCAGGGTGACTATAGATCAACGCTTTTATGTAGTTTAAAGAATGCATTCTCTCAGAGATTACTTAGAACTACTTAAGCCTAACTCAATATTAACATTTCAAAGTCTAAACATTGCTGTGTTTACTGTGAATTTAGGTGAAAATAAACTGATATAAAGAACAAATGTTTTTTTGGGAGCAAATATATATAAAAAAAACACTGTAGTTTTCATGAGCTGGGCTTGTGGCATTCGACTATTTGTCAAATAACGTGGAACAGAAAGGATGAATGATCTTAACAGGTGTCCCTTGTAGGTACAGAGTGAAAGGTCAAAGTTAACGACTTTAAAATGACATCCATTTTTGTTACTAAAGCATATGTTTTACACTTGTTTGTAATGCCAACTTTTCTCAATTTGCTGTGTACTGTGTCTTAAGGACCATACAGAGCAAATCATATCAGGATCATATGTGTAGTCATTACTCCCTTTTCATAAAATTGATTTGATGACTATTTGGGGAAAACTTAAGAATAAGGTGATCTACTAAACTGTAAGTGATCACTAATAAGTCTGTAATTTGCTTGCAGATAACCCATTAATCTAACATAAAGTCGAAGTAAAACATTGACATTTTTACATTTATAGATGTGTCATGTTTATGTATATATATATATATATATATATATATATATACATATATACACACACACACACATATATATATATAAATATATATATATATATATAAATATATATATATATATATATATATATATATATATATATATATATATATATATATATATATATATATATATATATATATATATATGTATATATATATATATATATATGTATGTATATACACACATATATACATCAGACTTCATACAGACTATAAATGACTTGAACATCCTAACAAAACAACTGAACACAGGTCCAAACATCTTGCTCTAAATTACGGAATAGGCCAGATTCTGTATCCATACATATATATAAAGGTACACTCTGTGAGAGCTTTTTTGCTTTAAAAAAGCTAACTGTCCAAAAGCAGCTTACCTCTTAGGAATTATACAATCACTCTGGCAACAGATGCAGTACATCTGCTATCAGTTGTTCTCAGCCGAACAAAAGCAGCATCAGGGAGATGAAGCTAAGCCGTGTTCTATAACACAGAGACAACATCACCGGATTACAGTGAGTTGTTTGTGGACCTGGACAATCCCAAATGGCTGGAGAGAAACTGTTAATAATATTTTAAGAATAACAGAGGGGAGAACTAACCTGGAAACATTTGCAACAAATATTTACAAGTTTATTTTATTAATATTTGAACCATCCAAATCACAAATAATTTACTACAAAACAAATGCATGGACAGTGTGAGATAGGCAATATACAGCACAGTTAAGTTTGTAAAATATATGTTGTTGATCCATAATGAATTTGTTGCTTTGTAAACACACATAATTAGATACTAAATATATATATATATATAAAGATCAACTGAATTTAAAAAATAATTTTGTCTCTTAACACAACAATGAATTTTTAATTACAAGAAGAACATGTAACTGTTTTACAATTTTTTGTCCCTGAGTATTTGTTTAACTTTACAACAAAATGAATTTTTTAGTACAAAACATGCAAAAAAGCATTTAACCTCTGCTGTTAACCTGAATAAACCCCCTCCCATCTGTGTTCACATCACTCCTCATTAAATGCACTTCAACACACAGCTGATGGACTGATGAACAGTCGTTCTCTGCACTCTAAAACATTTGTGCACTTACATTATTTCTATTTCTATGCTAGGCTGGCATAGCTACAGCGATGTCATTACAGGGAGTAACTTAAACTATTTTGGCACAGCTTTACCAATGTAACATGATTGAAAAGCATGACTTACTGAAGCACTCGTCACTTGTCGTGTCACATGGCAAAGCAAGATTACTTGAAACAGGGGACATTTTGGGTCACTGTTATTTCACGACATCATTATAAACATGCCTGTTGGCAAACTCCATTCAGCCCCCTCTTGTGTTGTTGCCTGGCTTTGGCTCACTCCCGTAGGTGACTGATTACACAGCACTGGGGAGGGGACTGAAAACTCCGGCAGATGTTGAATATTAGGCCTAAAATGTTTTTATTTCAGCTGAAAATATTCATACACAAGCCTGTAGCCTTCTCTTTTTTTCCACAGATAGGCTCAAGTGGACATTGGCAAAAGTGCAGTTTTGGCAGAAGCACTGGCTTTATTTTTCAGCCCAGTAGGTTGCCACTTCCTTGCAAAACACTCAATATTGATACGAACCAGTCTTGCTAATACACTACATCAACAATTGCCTTCAAAGAGACTAATTAAGATGTAATAACATTTGATACCAGGAGCTTTAGAGGACATTCTGTATGTATCTCTCCAGGCCACATACAGAGTGACACTCCACAGCTTGACTACTGACCCAGTGAACAAGAAAGAGCCAGTATTCAGCATCTTCATGCATTATTTGTCTTTCACACCCTGCATAGTCAAATGAGCTCCAGCATGTACTGGGGTTACAGTAACCTCAAAAATCAACAGCTATTGAAAGCACATGGGAACACTTACTCTGATGGTTACATCTCTGAGCAGTCAAAAGGGTTTCTCTGCAATGGAAGCCTAATAAAAAAGCCTGACCTTGATCATCCCCTCAGAAGCTCAGATAAAGAGCAGATCAAAAGCAAGGAGCAAGGATTTCCTCTCCTTACCTTTTTCTCGAACAGGGCTGACAGGTTTAGAATTATGATATTGTAAAACACTTAAGAAAAAGCGAAATGAGCTCCATTTAAAGCCTTTTATTCATCTTCACAGGAGCACAGGTTAAGCATAACTGCTGGGACTGGCTATTCAGAGTGGAATCCATTTTTTTAAAGAACATAAATTATAAGATATGTACATTATATACTGAGTACTGTACCAGAACCTAGAAGCTGCATCTTTAGACAGTGATCAAACATTTCCTCCTTAATGAGAAATTCAGACAAATTTCCATTAGTGCTTAGACACTAGGATTAATTTATTAATAAAAGACTGTAGATTAAGATGGCGAAAAACACACGATCAGAAACAGAAATGATGAAACAGTTATTTTCTTCAAGTACAGCATCATAACAGAGGTCTCAAGATATTTTTCCGAAGATCTTGAGACACTGAAATGCGATCATGAAAAAAACAGTTCTGTTATCTGAGAACCAATTGTGAAGCTAGGCTATATGTAAAATGTAAACAAATACAGTATTTTTGTACATAGTTTTATCCAACAATTCTGTAAAGATTTTTATTTGTGATTTAATTTGTGGTTGAGTAGGATTTAAAAAGACACTTTTTGAGGACACAGGGCACAGGGTAGTATCAGATGCCTGATAAAATGCTGCTACATTTTATTTAGTTTATGGTTATGCGTCTGCATACTTAGTGAATGAAGTAAAAGTACGTACTGATGAATTTCATGCTTGGAAGTCCTTGTTTGTGCCCAAGTGTGGACGATGCAATTATCTGTAATCTGACATTCTGAAATCTTAACACAAGACGGAAATGGCTAATCAATCTAAAATACTGAAAACACTGACAGCCTTGAGTACTGTGTACTGAAGGTGCCTCAAAATTTCAGTCTGCATATAAGTCCAACTGATTGATAAGATTCTACATTGATTCTAAATTAAATCAACTGATTATTACTACACTCACTTTTTTGCGTCCTTCCACATCATATACATTTTTCTCGCTCTTTAAATTCTAAGCACGTTGGTTGCGGCAATTAAAACACAAGCTGTGCTGCCAAAACTCATTTGAATGAACATCACAGATACATCTAATGTATTATTTGGCCTTTAGACCATTGAATCGTATCCTACAGCCTCTTGGTGCACAGCACGCAGAGGAAAACTGTGTATAAATTCATCTTTTATAGCAATGCATTGAATTGTTAATCAGATTAAATTAAAACTCAAATTGTGAGTACCAGAATTAGAATCAATTCAAACAAAACTGACATTTTGGAAGTCCCACAGAAGGACCCAGTTTAGGTATTTTTGTGAACTCATTGTCAGATTAATTTATTAAATAGATGAATGGGTGGATATATTTATTCATTCACAATTTACTGAAAGATCCATCGCTTTGAGAAAGCAAAACGCTAAAAACAGCTGTGTGATCTGCATGTAATTGCCAACTCACCAGCTGGGTGAGATAAAAGGGTCTCTTTGGAGCCATCACAGCAGCATTATCTGGGATGATGAAGACACAGCATTGATTGCAGTTTATTATTTTTTTTAATACTAACTTGAAACCAAGAGACTGAAATTATGGGCCTTGAAGATACAGCAGGAGGGCCACAAGAGGACAGATGACAAAATAAATAAATCAAAAACAAGACTTTTGCACTTTCAGATTATCATTTGTACTCATGCATGTCTGCGTTTGAATGATTCATTCATTCATGCAGCAATGCTTAAGGTCACATTTTTCTTCTGAAATATTCTGTGAAAATAAATGAATACAAAAGACTGAAAATATTTCGTCTTGAGCTCAACGGTTAGCCAGGGTTTTGTGATAAAGGCTTGGGTAGGCACAAGAATTTTTTTGATTATAAATTTCACCAGAGCATTCTCAAGTTTTTGAATGGAAGCTTTGAACCAAAACTGACCTTGTGTCTATTTCTCCTGTCTTTCAGATGCAGTCAGGATTCAGACTTGAAGGTTTTCCTCTGATTCTCCAACAGATGGAGCTAGTGCTGCACTGCAGAGCTCTGCCTTGGCACTGCTGTCAGGCAGCTTCTCCCCAGATGGTCAAAGAGACAAAAGCTTGCGTGCATGTGTTTTTTTCTTTTTCTCATGCAATATCTTCCTTTTATCTACACAATCATCCTGTTTACTTTGGGCTCCAAGCAGAGCCTACCATGTTGCCAGTTTTGAGCTAATTAGTGAGAAAAAGATTCACTGTACAAACGTGTAAATATCTTTGTTTGTCTTTTCCTGTAACACTGTTAGTTTGTGTGATTTAAATGGTGTAAAAAAAGAACACAATTGAAGCCAAACACGAGGGCAGTTTATTTAGGTATTTTTTGAGCTACTAAGGGATACACAGATATCAAATTAGCTCTGTTCAGCTCCTTGCCACCTCTCTTCATACCATGTTTTGTATTTGGTTTAGGATACATTGAATTGCAATATACAGGTACAGCACAACACCGCTAGGTTGCTCCTCCATAAAGGGAGGCCTTCAAACATAATTCTTGATGAATACATATGAAAACTTGCATAAAACTCACAAAACAATTCCTAGTATTGTATTATACAAGCCTCATATATTGCTGCCAGTTAATCATGTATTATCATACAAATATGTTCCTTGTATTTCCGCGATGAGCAATTTGACTAAAACACTTTGATGTAGAAAACTTGGAAAATTCTGAATAACTTTTTTTTAACCAGCAAAAAAAAAAAATCCATTTTAAGAGGTGGGCTGTGGGAATAAAATGTTATGATACCTTTATCAGTTGGTCTGAGGAGAACTATATGTAAAATAGAGTCATGTCTCATGTTTTTCCTTGCACATAAGGGAATATCTATACCCTCTATACAGGTATAAGTGTAAAACATAAACTATGAAAAAGACACTCAGTAACAAGTTCTTTATTTAAGGAGCCATATGTTGGTATTTTCTGCTAATTTTTGATTGCTTGATAGATTTTTTTTTTCACCTTTGAAACATTTTTGGCTATTTTCAGTCAACTTATTCAATTAATCAAGTAGTTTCTTGATAGATTTATTGTAGTTCTTCCTAAACTTTCTATAGAAGCTTGATATTGAGTTGAAATTTAAAAGCAGGGACATGCAGCTGTAATTTAGCCAAACTCATCCAGTGTGAAACTGCTGTAATACTGTGTGTTTTACAGAATAGACAGTGTGCCACATCTGTTTCAATGAAACAATACCACTAAGTTTTTGACTTAAATTTCATGTGGATGCATGCCCTTTTGCTCCAAAATTGAACACAACAGGAATGTTTTACAGTCAGTTGCAGTCCTCTATCATGCCATTTGGTAAATCTCCTAACCTCATGCCTGCAATCATATGGCTTTGCTTACCTCACCTATATACTGGTCTGTACATAAACTGACAACAGCTAGAAGAGAAACAGAAACAGCGCTGTTGTCCTCTGCAAAAGGAGAAGTGAAATAGAACTAAATCTGGTTCACATTTTTTAGAGTTTGGTTGATTTGGACTGGTGTAGCAGTGCAGAGGAACTCTGGTGTGGATCAAAGAGCTGATCTCTGGTCCACTTAAAAACAGGAGTAATGGATGTGGCTTGGATTTGGCTCAATACAACAACAGATAGCAAGCTTACATTGTTTTACTGACAATATAAAGCACTAAATGGATAATATTAGCATTAATAGCACTGCAGCCTCCAGTTCTCCTCTCATTTTTTATTTTATGTATTCCATCACTTGAAAGACTGCAGAGCTGCTTTGAGTTGAAAATGTTATTACTAGATCTATTTGTGTATATCTGGGTCATAGTGCAACAGGGGGCTGGAGGGTAAGTTCACAGCTACTGCTCCAGCTAGTGACGAGTGTCTATATTATGCAACACTGGATGGGCTTTGGTCAGCTTGGCAAAGTGAAGCGTGAAAGAAAAACAAACCAAGTTTGAAATGAAACAATATTGCAACTTTAACTCAAACTGGAAAGTCTTCCAAATTTTATGTGTAAAAGCAACCTACAACTAAATCTAAAATAGCAGCCAAAATTTATGTTGTATTCAGTGTAAGCATTTTGCACATAATATCAAATATGCAATGTATGGCTTTTGTGTAACTTTTGTTTTTTTGAACGGCTTATAATTGAGTTGCTATGTAGTTTAAACACAGATGTTATGCTTTCATGATTTCATGTTTTTCATTGTGCTTATCTTGCAGTAACTAGTTTTCCCCTATCAAGCAGTAGAAACACAGAGAGATAATGCAACCTGAACACAATGGCACAACAAGATCCTTTTCCACAGATGGAGATAGAACACCTGGAATGGTTCAATATTTTTAAAGTGGGGTTGTGTGAGGTATATGGCATTTGCCTGAACATAAGCCACAGTGATGGCAATCAGCTCTTCTGTGCTGAAAGACTTGGCATGGAAGCTAGAGCTATGTTTGTCCTTGCCTACACATGGGACCACAGACTCTGCTCAAGTTTGAAGAGTTTTAACTGAAAAATAAACCTAAGAAGTGTAAAATGTTGAATTTACAAATGTTTAATGGTTATCTTGTGTGTTCCACACACTCACTTTACTCCTCAACATGAACCATACAGAGTGATTTCATTAAGTAAGTTTATTATCAGAGCCATGACTTTGTCCAATTACTTTATTTGAAGATAAACATTGATAGGAGTCAGTTTCGATCTACCAGTTTGTAAGAATTGTTATCTGGTTTGTACTAGTCTAAGTGTTCCATGCATTTGGGAGGCTCTGCATTTTGAGTGCTGCAAACTGTGGAGAAATGTCCAAACGACTGGTAACTTCTGATTTGAAACTTCCTAAAGTGATTTTTTAGTAGTCACACTGGTATTTCATCTGGTTTGACATATGCTCACAGCTTGCACACCCACATTAACATGGGTTTCTCAGACCCCACAGTTCCCAATAGCAGTCTCCTCAATGTTTCATCCAGACCCGTTGACTCTCTAGAGGTTTCTCTTATGTGCCTACATTTGTTGACAAGTATCAAAAGAAAATGACCTTTATATCTACTGCAATGTTGCCCATTGATCCAGTTTGTATGCAGTTATTTTCTCTTATGAAGCCTGCCGACTGTAGCTGGTCTGCATGCTGCTGGTGGAAGGTCAGGCTGGCTATGGTGTGTACTAACTAAAGCAGCATTATGTTGGTAAGAATTTTGTTCTGAATGTGAATTCACTTTGAGCTGTTTTCAACTATGGTAGTCCCACATGTAGCAACATAACCTTAACTTCCTTGCCAACTTTTTTTTGCAGATGCAGAACGTATCTCTCACTATGGCTACTGTTTGAGCAAATGCCATGTAGCCTGTCAACCCCCCCTTCCCCCAATCTATCCCTTTGAAAGACTCCCATATTACCACTATTCATTAATGCAAACTGCTTTTGTATTTCTTGTACGGATGGCTTTATTCCATGTATTTTCATTCATTCCATTTTTAATCCTTACTGCTCAGAAGATGTGTTCATGTCTATCTACAGTCTGATTATAATGCTGTCTGTGTCCCATTAACTGTCATGGCTGGCAGCAGGCTATTGATCAGTCCAGATTAATATAGATAAATATTTAGAGACACTCACCAAAGGCACCTTAGGCAATAGCAAACTGCAAGAAATTGTATACT